>CM026070.1:24512500-25097500 GCA_014839685.1 Anableps anableps
TATCAGAGGTCATGTAAATTAAGCTTTTCAACCAAATGGTTTTGGTATTTTTCTTTGTTCTGTTTCTGAGAAATGAGGCACATTGTGACTTAATCAAGCAGCTAATAATTTGAACAAAAAAGCTAAAGCAGTTTTTGTGTCTCTGGGCATGAAAAAGGTTGCAATCTATCACTCACATTCACTCGTGACTAACTTAGCCATGTTCCAGCTGAAAGTTAAAAAAACATTTTTTGTGCTCTATGACCATGCCAACTAACATTGACAAAACAAGTAGATAACAATGTATTTCTCTACATTATTCCATTCAGACACTGTTTAAATAGGTTGATTAATTGAACTATGCATGCAACAGATTTAATGAAATACAAACTGAAGTTTTTTTTTATTACTGCATCAAACAACATTTTTAAGTGCTTAGTAAATGTTATGTTTTGAACATTGAAGCTATGGTAAACCTTCAGTGTTCGAAGTTGAAATTATAACAACTTAATTTTTTTTTTTTTTTTTTGCTTTAAAGAGTTTATCCAGAATTTTTAGCTTGAGGTTCTGGTAAAATTTTAGCCAAAACTCAAAGTAGAGCACTGATTAAGCTTGATCATTCAAGATAATTTCATATTATTTTCTCAGAATAAAGCTAATGCCTAGTCCAAAGAAGGGCCAAGATCATAGTGAATGTGCACAGTCTTGAAAATGGCATTATGGTTGATGTGTATGCTGTACTACTACCATTTAAATAAGAAATCTCCAACTACAACATTAACTGCTTATATCCTTTTAAGAATGTATTTGCTGTGAAAGTTAATTTTACAGGTAAGAGAGGTTTTTTCACTTACCTAATGCATACCAGAACTAAAAGAAAAAGTCCAAAAAACGGCACCCTTATGACTTTGTATAAAAAGTAACATTTGAGGACAAGTTCACAGAAATAAAGAAACTATTTTTTTACTTTGGCATCAAATATAATGCAAATTGCAGTTAACACAAAATCTGGGAGATTGTCTTTGTGAGAACAAATTATGTTAAATTAGAAGTTTATAAAGGTCTCCTGTTTTATATAGAGGATGTATTTCCTTTTTAATACATAGGGTGACTCACCCAGTTTTACAGCCACCAGTCAGGATCCTAAGGATTTTATTAGTCTAGAAAGGCTTCCTTCAAGCACAAAGTTCAGGTAAATCCAGTTGAATCATCAGTTACAAGCTATGAAGTGTAAACATACTGGGTAATCTTTTTCCTGTGTTAATACTGTGTTAATAAAGCCATATTATGCAGCTGAACAGAGCATTGGAAAAGACATGCAACATTTATTTTATGCACCTAGATTTTGAGTGCCTACATCAAACCAAAAAGCAGAATAATTATTTGCTTACCTCACTGGCAGCTGAGTTGCTGAATCTCCAGTAATAAATCTGTATCTCAAAAAATGTTTTCTGAACCTTAATTCATACCCTAGCATCCCTTCCTCTGAATATATTTATAGTAGCTAATTAATGCATTTTAACCACTAATCCAGTACAAAACTAACAATTGAGGCCCCTAAGCACTTTGGCACAAACATTGTTTTATTGTCAAATATTACAGTTATAGTATTGCTTATTTCATCTTACTTAATCACATTCAAAAACCAATATGTTAAATACAGAAGCACTGATTTTATGATGCCTGACAATAACCAAGTGTCATTAGAAAGATTTAAAATCAACATGACTGAAATTCTAGCCATCCATCCATTGTATACCAGCTCATCCGTGCAGGTCCTGGTCATTGTGCAAGAGGCAGGGTACACCCTGAACAGACCACCAGTCCATCACAGGGCAGCACAGACACACATGGCAACAAACAATACATGCACACACACACTCACACCTAAAAACAATTTAGAGAGACCAATTAACCAAACAGTCATGTTTTTGGACTGTGTGAAAGACACCAGGAAAGTACACACACATGTATGGAGAGAACATGTGGACTCCATGCAGAAAGACCCCAGGCTGCAAATTGAACCCTAGACCTTCAAGGCAACATTGCTACCAACTGTGCCACTGTGCAGTCTCTGCTGCAATGCTAGCTCTTTCATTAATTCTTAATTCTGGGTTATGTCAAACAAAAATGACATAACACATCCCTGATTCAGTTGAATGCTGAATTCCATGTCTTTGATCGGAACACACATACACATATCATGTTTAAAAATCACAAGTCAGTTATACACCAATAGTTTTGTTTATGATTGAATTTACCTGTGACCAGTAAATCCAATATTAGAAAAACAAAAACTGTACAGTTGTTAGGATCTAGTCAAAGTTCTTTTTTCGGTTGGGTTTTGTTCAGCCAACAAACTCTGTTGAATAACCTTAAGGACCCCATTTGTTTATTTCAACTCACTGAAATTTTTGAGAAATGCTTGGGCATTCTTAAGGTCATGGCAAGAAGATGCAATTAGAACTGTCATCTGCAAAAAGGAAAGATGGGACCTAGGGTCTTAATCAGAAAGAATGGTAGGATTAAGCAGGAGATGGATAGAACTGAACTGATCTCATCTGTTGTAGAGAAGATGGTAATTGGATCATGGCTAAAACCCCAAGATCCCAGGTATACATGGCTGGAGTGAGCCTCCTCCTTTGGGTAACTTGGCTTAGCCTAGGATATAAGGTGAGGAATTCTGTCACCCAGGAGAACCTAAGAGTAGAACTTTTGCTTCTCTGCATAGAAAGGTGGCAACTCAGTTGCTGTCTTCTGTCATCTGTTTAGCCACATCCCATTCCAAAGAGACTTTGAGACAGACCAAAAATTGCTGGAGGGACTATGCTGTACATCCCTTCTGCCCTGGGAAACTAATGAGATGGAGGGTGTTGCTAGGAAGAGGGTAGTCTGAGTTTAGCTCTAAGTACCTTCACAACATCATTTTGGAAAAGAAGAAGACTGTGGACAGATGGATGGATCAGCATGCTCAAATTTTAATTCAAGAAGATGTTTTTTTTATTATTATTTGCAAAAGATTATCATACTTGAGTAAAAATTGCAATTACCCTAAAATGGAATTGTAAGTTTGCAGCTTTATAGGAACTAATCACTTCATGTCTAGTTACACTATAAGGGACATAACTAGTCATACCTAAAAGTCAGTAAGCAATCAACATCTATAGATATTGTTCATATAATAAATATTATAATACCTTGCAATTACAGAGATGTGTAACATCACAGATTCACATGTACAGGGCAGTCACTTGCTTTATTCCTTTATTAAATGCCAGTACGTGATGTCTTTTTCCATTGTCATTCGATGACTCAGGACTCTGCTCAAAGATATTTCTCCACAGGTCATTAGTGCAAGAAGATTATTATGACTTACAGTTATGATTCATTTTGACTGTGCCCTCATCACCAAAGCAATTATGAGTGGAGCAAGGGACAAAGTGAAGTGACGTAGGTACAGTGCTACAATGTTAACCTGGGGACAGGGTCTGGGTGGGGAGACTATTAACATGGGAGTCCTTTCCCATTTCAGACAAATTGCCATTTCAAAACAACTGTCAATGTGTCTTTTAACCATGACCATTACACAGACTTAACCTTGAATATATTATTGTAACCATCACAACATTAAAACCAACAGATTTCTCTACAAACAACATGCTTTTTGTTTAAACCTAACCAATCACATGGGAACATTTGCATTCTATGAACTTGTACCTAGACTATACACTGCTTATTTGGAAGATTTTAGTTCTCAATTTCAAAGAAACAATGGTCTGTATCCTGGAGACTGGTTTGGTTTGGTTTTCTTTTAAGTCAAGTCTTACTTAAAGCTTCAGTCTATTAAATTTTCTGCCTCACCCAGGATTTGAAATCCTACCTCACAGCAATTAGCAAAATAATTCAGAAAAGTTGATATGTTCTTCATAACATGTATATAAAATGTTCAACTATAAGTCTAGCATGTAGAGACATTGTTTATCAAAATTATATACTTTGATTCCCTGTTTTTCTTTTCTTTGGTACTGATTTGTTTTAAATCCTCCTGTCATTTTTTTCTTTCAGTGCCCGACCTTTGTTTACTGTGAGGAGAATGCGACATCTACACCATTCGTGCCCAGTTGCAATGCAAATGTAGATAATTCATACCAGCCCCTTTCACACCCATGAACTGTGACTACTGGGCTCTGGCAGGACATGCACAATTGCAAAATATGCAACACATGCCCATCATTGGTCAGGCCAGTCAAAAGCCAGCAATGGTACAGGCAATACAGGCATTCCCCTCACCAGTTGCTGGTCTACGCTTCTGAAAACAGTGTTGAGGAATACTCTTGCATGAGTTAAAATCAGGCAATTTTGGTACAGTATGAGGGACGATGTGATATTATGGTGTTGGACCTGCTCCAGCGGTGTCACTAAGGCTTGCCCAAAGAAAACGCTACAAGCTGTCATGGGCACCGTGCGTGTTGGACCACACATGGAAAGGATGACAGCCGATCTCATGGGGCTAGAGTGTCAACATCAGGTTTTGTTCCTATCTGATTTTCTTTATGAAAGTATTTTATTATTAATACAGAGGCATCAGAGTGAAATGAGTGTATGTAACTTCAAGCATCCAAACTCTGTGATTACAAATATGTGATTTCTCGGGAGAAAAATTTCCAAACTATACCACCGAGAAAAGTACAGGAGCGTACCTTCTTTACTACCTTCTTGGTGGATCCAGAGAGGTGTGTAGAAGAATATTCTAAAGCCAGCAGTTTCAATCAGCATGAATTTTGCAAAGTAACAGGAACACTATTTGGTTGACTAAACAGCAACAAACTTAACAACGGTGTCTAATGAAAAGAGCAGATAAATATTTGCTAATATAGCGCTGTATCTCATTGATAGGAATATTTACAGTTTAGGTTCTTGTAAAATGCTGAAATTGTATGACAAGCTGTTACACTTTCACTGCTCAGTGGGTTTCTTTGCTTTTCTATCAACTCCCAACAATAATCCAGAGATGGGCAGTAACTACTTACATTTACTCTTTTACATTTACTTGAGTAACTTTCTAAAAAAAATGTACTTTTAGGAGTAGTTTTACTGCACTACACTATTTACTTCTACTTGAGTAAAAATATTTAGAAGTAATGCTACTTTTACTTCAGCACAATTTTGGCTACTCAACTTACTTCTGGCAACTATTGCATCTGGATGCGAAAGATGAGGGTATTACTACTGATAATATTTTCACAGAAACTAATTTCAACAATCCAAAACAACTCCTTCAATGTACCTTGTCTTTGCTGCAATTTTTTTTCATATCGACATTACTTTTTGATTTTTTTCAGTGACGACATTTCATTCTTTTGTCCTTCTTTTGTCCTCTTTTGTGATTTTTGTCTTTAGCAGATACTCTTTAACTTCAAAAATCCAAGATTTGAAGAACTGTTAAAGACTGTAATACAGCTTGGCAAAGAAAATAATGTTAAGGATTGTTTAAACCCACTGAGGTCCCCCCTCCCTCCCTGCGTTCTCTGTTTTGCTTTTACAAAACATTCACACAGAGAGAGCCACACTTTTGTGCAGACATCCTCATCCATTGACAACAGCGTTACAATTTCCATCCAGGAGTTATTAACCATTTGCCAGTCTTATTATTATAGTAGTTTTTTAGTGAAGAATTGTACAAATGTACATAATTTCTCACCCCATCAGATAAACATTCCTCAAAAGTATTCATGTCTCCTGCAGATACAAAAAATAGATAGTGGAAGCAGACTAGTTGAAGAGAAATATTAACATTGTTGTCCAAGCGCATTGCTGCATAAAACATGGCAACAAACTTCTGACCAATCAGACTACACTTTACACAGAGCCCTGATGAAATAGTTCGACCTGGGCCTGGTGTTGAGTTCGGCAGGCGGATGGCTCTGTGCGAACAAAATGACGCAATTTTCGTAACACATCTATGTCAATGAGAAAAGAGAAAAAGAAGAAAGAGATAAAGGTGGGGAAAAGTTGAAAGGGAAAGAAGGACATAGAAATAGAGAAGAGAAAGATGGATAGAGAGAATACAAGACAACACCCTAGACATCTGCTTCTACACCTACAGAAAGAGAGAGAGAAAAACCAGAGAACCAAGAAACCACAGTGACAAACAAAAAATGCATATATAGCAACAACAACAACAACATCACTGAAAGAGTGATGCACGTCTTCTTATAGGGCCCAAAGCCTGGGCTCATAAGAAGAAGTGCTGTTTGAGGGTTAGGGAAAATGTCTGGTTTGGGCATAAATGGAGTTAAAAAAATGAATGGAAGTCAATACAAAGAAACACAAACATGTGTGTGTGTGTGTGTGTGTGTGTGTATATATGAGTGTGAGCGCTCTTGTGTATATAAGGTTTTTCCATAAGACTGTTTAATAGCAGGTGTGAGGAACAAGAGACCCACCCCCAGGACCAAATTTCAAATTTATACAGTAAACAGCATTTAAAGAACATATCTGTGAGCCTTGATGGTATGTCTTTAATTAAGCTGATGCAGTCATTTAAATCAAAATAAAAATGAGTATATAAACTATATGGATAAAACTGATGGCTTTTCCATTGATTTCAAACATTCAATTAATTGTTTAATAGTTTTGCCTTTCATGGCTACTTCTTTCTTTTCTTTTTTGCTTCATTAGAAGTCATTAGAAACTTCACCAAAAAAGCAAATCTTCAATGGAAAAATGTCTCAAACTGCTTTTAATCAAGTGCAGTTTCCTAAAGAAACCTGATGCAGTTTTCTGCAAAGAAATATTTGGAAGAGCAGCAGCCTTTTCTTAGGTCATTTAGGGTGTCCATCAGCAGATGTTTTGTTTTGGAGCAATCTCCCACCAGAAGCTTGGCTCTTGGCCTTTGTGTAGAACCAAATAAGTAACTCTGCTGGAGTTACTGTAGAGTATGAGTTTCCAAAGCTTCAGTGGAAAAAGAGCTCTTTATTCTGAAAAAAGACCACACAAGAGTCACATTTGGCATTAAACTTTCCCACTAAAAGTTTATTGAGTTATTTTTGTTGCAACATTTTAATATCCAGCCCACTATGCAAAAAACAAGTGTCCAGAATAGAAACTTCTCACAGTAAAACTAGATCCCCTGAAGCGATGAGGTGCTGGGTGGGTAAAAGCTAGCAGGGAATCCTCAAGATGTTATAAATTGTGTGAAGGGGTTTCCCATTGTTCAGGAAGTACAGGAGCAGACACATGGCATGCTTTTGCATTTTCTACTTCCAGCAACAATACTTGTCTTGATGCCTTCTCCCCCTTCCTGCCTTTTAATGGGCCTGATTCTTCCCAGACAATTTTGTCTCCTCTTTATATGTTGGATCAGTGGTTTTTCACTTAAACTACCATCTGAGATTTTAGTAGAGATTAGAGTGAATTGAACATGTAATAAATCTACAGGATGAGACACTGGGGCTCCTAATTATTATGAAGAAATTAATATTTTTCAAAGAATAAACTTGCCAGTGTTGGAGAGCATGGGTTAATCACTCATTGCTTCAGGATGACAGCAATAGCAAAACCCCATCACAGTTAGAAAAGGACTTTAGATAGGTATGATCATGTGATGTGATCAGTAATTCTAGAATTGCGCCACTCAGGGTGGCAGCACGTTGGAGTAGCTCTGTAACTTTAATTGAGATTTTTTTCTTTTTTTCAAAATTTCATTCCTGCTTTTCTTGGAAAAAATAGCTTTTTTTGGAAATCGTTCCTTCTTGTCTTGGACGCTGTGCAGCTGGATTGATTTTTCTCAATACTTCTTTATATTTTGCTCCTTGGTTGTGATGCATAACCATAGCAACAGGGTGGTTTACAACAGGGAGCAGCTGATTAACATTGCAAAAGCAGAAATAATACGACAACTGAAGCCAGAAATCCCACAGGAGTTGAAAAGGAGACGGCGTGGATGCAGAGCAGGAGCAAAGAGGAGAGGGAGAAGGAGGAAGTTCAAACCATCTCTGCCATCCATAATAATGGGAAATGTGAGATTGTTAGTTAACAAGTTGGATGAACTTCAAGCCCTGACAAGGACTCAACAAAAATATTGGGAATGCAGTATTATGTGTTTTACTGAGACATGGCTGCAGGATCATATCCCCGACTCCAACGTCTCTCTGCTGGGCTTCCTGACTGTACGGGCAGATTGAGATTTAAAGAGTAGCAGGAAAAGGAAAGGAGGTGGATTGGCAGTGCTTGTCAACAACAGACGGTGTCATCCAGAACACGTTACTGTGAAGTGTCGTCTCTGCAGTTCAGACATTGAACTATTGGCAGTAAGTTTTTGTCCATATTATTTGCCAAAAGAGTTCACAAGAGTGTTATTTTGGTAGCTGTTTACATTCCACTCTCAGCTGCTACCGACAATGCATGTGATGTCATCAGTTCCATTGGTGCTAAGATGGAGACACAACACCCCAATTCTTTTGTGGCAATATCTGGTGATTTTAATCATGCCTCACTTTCTGCTATACTGCCAACATTTCACCAGTTTGTCAGTTGCTCTATCCAAGAAAACAAGACATTGGATTTGTTTTATGCAAATGTCAAGGATTCATATATTTCCAAAGCAAGACCTCCTCTGGGTAAATCAGATCACAACCTTGATTTTCTCTGCTCAAAATATAAACCCCTTGCCAGAGACTACATGTAACAAAAAGGACTGTGAAAAAATGGTCACAGGAAGCCGAAGAAGCCCTACAGGGTTGTTTTGATGCATCTGAATGGGTTTCTCTTTGCAAGTCACATGGAGAGGACATTAATGCCATAACTGAGTGTGTAACCGACTATATAAATTTCTGTGTAGAGAACGTCATCCTCACCAGAACAATGAGATGCTTCCCTAATAACAAACCCTGAGTCACCAGTGACCTGAAGGAATTGTTAAACGGGAAAAAAAGAGTCTTTAGAAAGCAAGATAGGGAGTTACTGAGGAGTATATAAAAGCAGCTCAAAGTCAAAATTAAAGACAGCAAGGAGGTGCATAGGAAGAAGCTGAAGAGTAAACTGCAGAGGAACAATATCAGAGATGTGTGGTCAGGGATGAAGAAGATCACATGCTTTAAACAAAAGGAGGATCAGATAGATGGAAGTCTGGACAGGGCAAAAGAGCTGATCACATTCTTCAACAGGTTCAGATCAGGAACAAGCTCACCATCCTCCCCTCCTCCCCCCAGCCAAACAGACATCCCGCCCTCCTTTGACCCACAGCTTTCTTGTCCCACCTCAGATATTTTATCCTCTACCTCAGTCATTGACTCTTCTGCTTCCACTAGTTTGTCTTCAGCCATATCAGGAGACACTACTGCTCCCTCTTTTCTGTTTTTATAAGTCAGGTGAAGAGACAGCTGGAGAAACTGAACCGGAACAAGGCTGCAGGTCCAGATGGTATCATCCCCAGAGTCCTGAAGGCCTGTGCAGAGTGACTCTGTGGGATTCTGCAGCACCTCTTCAACCTTAGCTTGACCCAAGAGAAGGTACCACTGTTGTGGGAGACATCCTGTCTGGTTCCGGTACCAAAGAAAACTCACCCATCAGTCATCAACGACCATTGCCCTGACATCCTACATCATGAAGGTCCTGGAGAGACTCTTGTTGGCACCCCTGAGTAAGCAAACCAGCACATATCAGGACCCCCTGCAGTTTGCTTATCACCATGGAGTTGGAGTTGAAGACACCATTATACACCTGCTTCAACAAACCCACAGTGAAGCACTGTGAGGATTGTGTTCTTTGATTTCTCCTGTGCATTTAACACAATTCATTCTGATGTGCTTCGTCTGAAACTCCAGAAAACTCAGGAGGAGGCCTTAACAATCACCTTGATCAATGACTACTTGACAAACAGACCACAGTTTGTGAGACTGAAGGACTGTGTGCCTAACCAGGTGGTTAGCAGCACAGGAGCACCACAGGGGACGGTACTTTCACCATTCCTTTTCACTCTGTACACTTCAGACTTCCTGCACAAGTCAGACTCCTGTCATCTACAGAAATACTCAGATGACTTTGCAGTTCTCGGGTGGATCAGAGATGGACAAGAAGCTGAGTACAGAGAGCTGGTGGATTGCTTTGTGGCATGGCATCTTATCTTGAATGTGATCAAAACAAAGGAGATGATTATAGGATGATTGTAGATTTCAGAAGAAACAGGGTTAGATTAAACCCTATTTCCATCATGGGAGAAGAAGTGGAGGTGGCTGAGTTATATAAATACCTTGGTGTTCATCTAGACAACAGACTGGACTGGAGACTCAACAGTTAAGCCATCTACAAGAAGGGACAGAGCAGACTGTATTTCTTGAGAAAGCTAAGATCCTTCAAGGTTTGCAGCAAGATGTTGCATGTCTTCTATAAGTCTGTTGTTGAGTGTCATCTCCTCTGCCATCATCTGTTGGGGCAGCAGCATCAGAGCCAGGGACCTAAAAAGGCTCACTAACCTGATAAAGAAGGCTGGTTCTGTTCTGGGGATGACTGTGGAACCTCTGGAGATGATGATGCAAAGAAGGATTTTGCATAAAATCAAGAAAATTATGGATAACCCTGACCATCCTCTTCATGAGACTGCCACTGGAAAACAGAGTCTCTTCAGTTAGAGGCTCCTTCAGATTAGTTGTAAAACGGAATGCTACAGGAGATATTTCCTCCCCACAGCCATCACAATCTATAATGACTCCTAAACGAGTTACATCAACATTTAATTTCCCTTTGGGATAAATAAAGTATTGTATTGTATTTGTAGAATACAATACAATAGAATTTGTAGAATATTGTAGAATTGTAATCATAAGATAAGCACTGTGATTAGACTTTTAAAAGCAGATATTCCTTGTCATCTTTAGCATTTAGACTTATTATTCTGCTGCCTCCAGCAGCAAGGAAAAAAGAGAATAATGCAAAGGAAAAGAGGTTGCATACAAAGGCCTATGTGAGAGAGAGTGAAAAAGTTCAAAAACATTTTTAGTGAAAGAGCCATGCCCAAGATAGTATGATTTTTCAGCTTTATATGGGTGTAAAAAGGCACATACACTGAACCAACAGACAGTTTCCCACAACTGTTTGTATTGTTGATGCCTGTAATTGTTCACTTTCCCAGGGCAGTAATGGAAAAGCCTTTGTTATTTGGCAGAACAAGGTGGAAAGCTGGACAGATACAGACTTCATGAACACAGAGGCCTCAGGTTATTGAAAGGAAGGTGTGGAGTTGTATGTGGTGGCAAAATATCACAGAATGGAAAGGGGGTGGTGGGTAATCCCCTTTTTATAGAGCTGTGGTGAAACAAACACTTTATTACATTGAAGTTAATTTTAGTATTATGTTGTTGAGCATTTAACTGTTACACTGACACTTACATATGTTTTTTAAAAATTTTTAACTCTAGTTTAATATACTTTGTGGAATTAATTAATATAAGCTATAAATATATCTTTTATGAACACATGTAATAAAAAGCACCTTAAACAACATAACATTGTTTAATTTCTAACAATTAAGGTTTTTGTTTGAAACAATAGTTTGATTGATCAAGTTACAACATTCTTTTTTTAACATCTTTTGTAAGAAAATAATAGCTTCATCAATACATCACATATTGCACATTGCATTTGTAACCTATTATTTGAAGATGAAAAAATATGTTTTTATAAGTGATAGTCTTTCAATCCAACCAGTGATTCAAAAATATCCCTGAATAGTTTGATTTTCAGTTTTTATGTTCACTAATCCATCTTGCCTTCCACTTATCTTAGATCAGGTTCCGTGGACAACAGGTCCAGGAGGGAAATCCAGACATCCCTCTGTGTGGTGACACTCTCTAGCTCAGTGACATGCACAGACATTTTTGGGGGGCAGGTGCTCAAGTGGAAAAAAGGATACCTTGAGCAGCACATGGAACTGCTGGCTGCCTTAGCCGTGTGAGAGTTATTACAGACAGTCTGAATATCATGTATATATACCTATTTCAAATCAATAGCCATATGCTGTATCAACTCAAAACAAGGATGGATTTTAAGTGAATTTTACAAAATTTTTAGAATTAATAACACAACAAAATTATTGTAGATTTATTGAAAGGTAGAACATTGACTCACAACCAGCCTTTAAGCTGAACTTTCTGAGTCAAATTTACAATTACATTACCCTTATTCTTTTTCTTTTTACACACTGAGTACCAGTGCTGGGCAATCAGGACCTGCATGGCCTACTCTGCAAGCCTAAGCACTACCAGAATCACTAACATATATATACAAGCTAAATTTAATTTTTTTACTCAATTAAATTGTTTTAATTTACTTCCAATAGTCTATTCTCTTTTTTCATATAATTTCTCTTCGCTGCTTCCATACATGTCTGTGTAGATTACCAATGTTTCATTCAATTAGATTTCAGTATCTATGTGTTGCCAAGGCCAGCCTAATCTGCCCCGGGCTTTCAGAAGTGGTAGAGCAGATCTATGTTAAGTAAAATTTATAGCAGTGGAACTGTTCTTTTCACCAATCAGCTTTCAGATTTGCCTCATAGTGCCTGCTAGAATGACCACAGTGATGTCAGAAGACTCCTGCCCTCTGATTGAATGGTCAGAGAGACTCTATCACCCCAAAGTTATGCTATCAAAGCACATCGTCAGCAATCCTCGCTGCTCATATTATGTGTGAATTTATTTTTATTTTACACACAATGGCTGATGGAGATGGAGAAATTGATTTGGACTCAGGAATAATTAAAAATACATTTTCAAGGCAGACTTTTTTCTAAAGAACTGAACACCGTAAAGATACAGGGGTCTCAGTAGTGATCAGTTAGCAGTACTACAACCTCTGAGAATAATTGCAAATTAAATGGCTGGGATTTGCCAAGAATACAACAAAGAACAGGCTTTATAAAAAGACTTGTTGATGGAACTAAAACAAAGAGATCAGTTCTATGACAGTCATTGAAGGTTTCCTGCATAAAGAGAGGAGAATGGATTTTGTCTATAAAGAAATAATCAGCAATTGAGTAAGTATTATGTATTTTATTTATATAAGTGGTGCAGTTGAAGGTCGAGTGTGGAGGTGGAGTTAACTGGATTTCTTGATTGAATAACAATAATATTCACTCTCAATATGTGAAAAAAACACTCAAAATTAATTATTAGTAGGCTAATTGATGAATAAACACCGTTGCATAAATTACATAGTGCCCTCTCGCTCGCTCCCCACCTTCCTCCGTCACTCTGCACGTGCCTCATAAATATCCTGTTGCAGTATCATGGGATCATATAAAAATATCAGAAGGAAACCTCCATAATAGCTTAGCTGTCTTCTCTCTATGTTTATTTGCTTACTGTACAGTTAGTGAGATCTGGATCCATGTGGTCACTCGAAGCATTTAAATACCAGGTCAGAAATGCTCATTCAGAGTAGAACGCTTTAAATCTGATCATTCAATACTGATGTTAATGTCAGGGCTGAACACAAACTCTGTAATAACAGGCCTTGTGATTTTGCAGTTTTTAATTTCTTTTCTTTTTTTTTTTTTTATTTATTTATTTTTTTTTTTTATACTATAGTATTGGTGATTTGTATAATTTTAACTTTATAGTGGTGAATTAAATTTGTAAATACCCACTGAAGGCCCAGGTACCAAATAAATCTCCCGCCACTGCTGAGCACCATGTGTTTGTCTTGACTACATCATTCATTCTAAACTTTTATCACAAAATATCCTCTGCATCATATACCCTAATGTTGTAACAAAACAGGCTACCCTGACATATCTACCAGGTAGGTCACACCTAAACTAGTTACCATCATAAACCTGAGTAACCAGTGACTATTCTACAGCCTAAATCAATTACACCCAGCAAAAGAGTTATACAATCTTTATTGTACAATGTATTTGAGTGCAACACAAGTGTATATGCACTCACCAAAATGAACAAAAGAGGCTTGAGAAACTTATGTAACTAGTTCTATTATTAAATAAACTACAACTACTTTACTATACAACTACTTTACTATAAAACAAACCATAAAAAAATAATTAAAAAAATAAATTAAATAAAAAAAATACAACTACTTTTTAATACCAAAGTAGTAGAGTCCTCCTATGTCCTAAAGTGTAGATGTGTACAAACCTCCATTTAGCTTCAAAATGAAACCAACAGCACAGAATGGCCATAGAAAGAGTAATCTATGCTTCTGCATGTAGCCAATTTGATATATGACAGAAATTATTCTTAGAGTTAAGATTAATGAGATTAACTACAAACCCTGAGAACTAATAACAAGATGTCTGCTGAAAATACTACGATCATCACAACATATTTTTTACTCACAAAGAAATAGAAAATACAACTTAATCTACATGCCCCACCTTATTAAAGGTATTTTTAGTTGTGTATGAATTGTAATGTTTGCCAGCTCATTGGACCTCATTTATGTATTTAAATGAAATGTTTAATAGACAGAGGTAACTTGTCTGTATTTGCAAAAAAAAAAAAAGACAAGTCAAATGGAAGTCATCAGGAACCATCACAGTAAATGTAATAACTAAATCTATGAAATACATTTGACTTTATTATTTTTTTGTTTCTAATCTAAACTTAGAGCTACATTTTAAACATTTTCCCGGTGGCTGGTGGTGGCCCTAGAAGACATAGCAGGGAAGGGTATGCCATTGATTGGCTGGGTCTGTTTAGACAAAATTAAGGAAAGTGAAGTGTGAAGTGTCTCCTTCCAGTGGAATATACTCGGAAAGCCTTCAAAAGGAGGTGCAGAAGAGGCATCCTGACAAAATGTGTCAAACACTTTAACTGACACCTTTCGACATGAAAGAGCAGCAAATTCACTTCAATATACTTCAGGATGATGGAGCTCCTTATCCTATCCCTAAGGCTGAGCCCAGCCACCTCATAAAGAAAGCTCAAGTAGGGATGAAATATGATCTCCAGTCGGTCACCAAATTGTGACACCCAGAGTTAGCATGCCCAGACCCTGCCTCATCTTCTGCCTGCCTCACACGCTACCTGAACTTGACTGCCCTCCCCAGCAAAATGTAGTTCTATGTTGAGATAGCCTCCTGCTATCTTTTTGGACTACAGCCAGCCAAGCCCCAGGAGCCAAAACTGGACCACTAGTTGAGCTTCCAGGGTGCCTTGGTCTCCCTGAGCTCACTTTAGGTCTTTGATTAGCTCTTAATCTGAGTCCTCCCTGAAAGCTAATTTACCTTAGGAGACCCTACCAGCCGCTGAAGCCCCAGACAACATAGCCCTCAGGATCACAGGGCTGTTCAAACCCCTCCACCACATTAAGGTGGCAATTCTACAGAGAGTTTATTCATTTCAATTCAGTTTATTAAGTTCAATTTAGTCATTGAGAAGAAACCAGACATAACTGAGCAAAGCTGCATTCAGCTGACAGGACCAGGCTGGAGATAATCTGTTTACCCCCACAAGAACCACCAATTTAGGCATCACTAATCTGATGTAGCTATCAGTCACCATTCTCTGTTGTTTTCACTTTGTTCAAAAAGCTTCCTCTTGAACTCAGTATTGATTATAAATCTAAATGCTACTTGACTTCAAAGGCTTAACTGGCCTTGCGCCTTTCTGCATAACAGAGTTATTGTCACCTTTGATAGCAGCTGTTTTGCTGTTGCCAGGTGAAAGCTCATGGTAAAAGGGAGATGATTGATCTCCAAGAGACCCCATTTTCTGTGAGTCTGAATGTGACCAGGCCTGTGTGTCATATTTGTGATCACTGCAGAACTGTTCTTCAGCACCAGTGCTACATGCAAAAATTACATTTCTAGACTCATTGTTCCATTTTACACGCTCTCAAGAATACATTATAAATGGATATACAAGGAATATAGCTGAATTTACAAACACCTAACTAATGCAGGAAAACTACTATGTATTATTACTTCCAAATATTGCATAAAACTTCAACATTTTCATCATTTGTCGTATTACGGTTATGTGAGAAGGCAACTGGTTGCACTGGATTTTATGTAGGGGTGCAGGGTCTTGATGTGAATACACATGAACAGGCTTCTGTGAGCTCTTCAAAGCTTGGGATATTGTTTTAAAAACCAAGATTATTTTAAACAGTTTTCTGCCTGAATTGTCTGCTGTGTTCCTTGTAGGGCTGAGTGATATGACTGAAAAACTTATCACATTTTGAATGTTTCGTATTAGTCAATATGAAATAATATCAGTAATTATCATTATTGATTAGTTTGTTGTTTTAAGTATCTGAAATACTACCAAACTGGTGATGTGACCTTTCCTGTTTTATCCACAATTTCTTCTCGAGATGTTGCACTTATTTTCTCTTTTCATTGAACCCCATTTTTTTTTCATTTTTAAACAGTTATGAGGCACGGTGGTGAAACACAAAACTGCTGCTTTGCAAGTTACCCAAAAGGTTGTTGCTCGCTTGCCAATGAGTGAGTTAGTTGATGCCACCAGCCTTGCTTAGATGGCTGTGAAAGGTTGAGTCTTTCCTCTTTCTACATCCCCCCAGAATGCTGTGCTATTTTGGATTGGAGTTCACTGAAATTTTTGAACATTCTGTTGGATGTATTTTCTACTGATATTGATCTTGTGTCTATCGCAATATATATTGTTATTGATTTATTGCCCAGCCCTAGTTCCTTGGTCTTCATGATGCTGTCTGCTTACTAATGCTCTGTAACAAACCTCTAAGGCTTTCACAGAACAGCTGTATTTATACTGTGATTAATCACAGTAAATATCACCAAACTATCAACTGATCAGGTGACTTCTGAAGACAATTAGGTAATTAATTAGCTTTGCATATCCATAAACTTTAGCCCTTTTTTTTTTTTTTTTTTTTTTTTTTTTTGCAAAATTGCCTAAGCTTAGCCATTTTGGAAGGAGAGCATTGGTCAACAGAAATACGTCTTGCTACATGATCTCAATTGGATTTAGTTCTGACTTTTTCACTGCAGCATTCTAACACATGAATATAACTTAATGTAAACTGTAACGTGTACTATGACTGTATGCTTATGCTTGAAATTTAACCTCCACCCCAGTCTCAAACCTTTTGCAGCTTCTAGCAGGTTTTTTTGCCCTGTATTTAGCTCTATCCGTTTTCCCGTTAACTCTGACCAGATTTGTATCTCTGCTAAAAATGAATCCCCACAAGATGATTCCATCACCCCCATGTGTTATACTGGAAATGGTGTATGTGTGGGTAAATGCACAGCGTTTGCTTTCTTCTAAACATAGCATGTTGCATGTTGGCTTAAAATGTTTATGGCTTTATTTCCAAAGTCAAAATCTCTTTATTTGTCTCCCATGACAGAAATTTGCCTTGGACAAAGGGGGTTGCACAGCACAGATACACTGCACTCTTTCCATAAATACATACATAGATTTTTACATACCTTATATGTTTTACATA
Source organism: Anableps anableps (assembly GCA_014839685.1). Lineage (NCBI taxonomy): Eukaryota > Metazoa > Chordata > Actinopteri > Cyprinodontiformes > Anablepidae > Anableps > Anableps anableps. Next base: position 24,529,931 of record CM026070.1, read on the forward strand.
CATAGATCTTTGTCCAGTTATTTGCTGTGTCTTTTTCATAGCTTGTGGTCTGGATTTTCTGTGGGCTCCTATCAACAATGGCTTTCTTCCTGCCACTCTTTCCTAAGGGCCAGATTTGTGGACTGCAAAACTTACGGTTGACTTATCAACAGATTCCTCCACCTGAGCTGTGGATCTCTAGATCTCCTCCAGAATTTGATAGACCTCTTGGCTGCTTACTGGTGCTGTCCTTGATCTGGCTGTCGCCTTACATGGATGGTCACGTTTTGTTTTGTAGCAGTGCCATACTTTTTCCATTTTTAGATGATAGATGGAACACAACCTGTCAGTTGTGTTAATGATGTTTGTTTACTAATGTTAAGCTTACAGAGTAAAGCAGTTGAATATACATGCATGCTACACTTCCTGAATTTTAGTTTTTAAATTTTAATAAAAATAATATATACTTTTCTCTCTGTTTCCCATTTATAGATTCTTTGTTACACAATAATCCAATGAAACACTTTCAAGTTAGATATTTTCATGTTCTAAAATGTAAAAAAAAAAAAAAAAAGAAAAGAAAAAACAAAGCAAAGCACTGTAGATACCAGTGTAATCACAGTATCCACCACCTGAATCAAGAGTAGAATTTTTATCAAATCAAGTAATGTAGGTTTTCAGTTTGTCCAGTGAGCCAAAAGAAAATGATTCCTTTAAGCAACTGCTTTGAAATCCACTTCAGTTTATGAAACAGGCAGTCCAAAGGCAAAGCTTTTTTTATTTCAAGTGACTCCTTCTGATTACAAAATCCATTTTAAAGTAGGAGTTGGCAGCATGACCCCTGAAGATCAAAGTATTGCGACTGTCAAAATAGTGACATCATCAATTTGAAATTGTTTAAACAGATTTTGGGAGGACCTTGAATATGGAGCCTAACTTAATCTTCAATTATCGTTTCATTACCGTGACATGGTGACATCTGAGAAACTGAATGGACAAGTTCTGCTCTTGGATCAACTTCCACCCAAAGTACAATTCTCTTTTCTCTGTTGTCATACTTATGTCATTTGAGGTGGTATAAAGGGCAAACGTCAGTTTGGGAGAGAATAGAGCATCGAGATGTGTCTCCAGGACTTCAGAGTAAAGGATGGGAGGGAGGATTAAAAATCATAATTCAGAAAAATGTGGAAGACTGTGGAAGAAATGGCAGTTCGTCCACATTTCAAGATTGTCAAGCTCAGTGTATTCTACACTCTCTTTAATGTTCATATCCATAAAACTATTATATGATGGAATGTGAAGTGACCTATTAGTATTTGTGTGAATGACAGTTGCTGTTAAATACTCAAAGGCCAGAAATAAGCTTTGTAAAATATATCTAAAATGCATTCCATTTAAGTGACATATTTTTGGTGAGTATTTGAATTTAAATGGTTTCACTCAGTTCATAAAGGAAGAGAAAACCAGAAGAAAAGTCCTAAAATGGAAAATGTATTTTTCTCCATAGAATGGTTAATAGACTGATGTTCCAACAGTGCTTTAGAGCTACAAGTCACATTCACACATTTCTATGCACCATGGAGTTCAGTGTCTTGCCTTAGGACACTGTAACATGTTTTGGAGAAAAGCTAGACTCAAACTCACAACCTTCTGATTGCACGATTACTACCCTTCCCACAGTTCCACAAATCAAAGGCTCAGTTTCATAAGCCTTAAAATAGTATGAATCATGTACACGATACTGTGGCACTCCCAATCAACATCTATGATTAATTCTGAAGTGATATGTTTGGTAATGGTTTTTACCACCATCATAAAAGTACTTTATGGGGAAACATTTTTGTAGGAAAAAGCTGTGAATTTCTCCAATAAAGTTCATGATATTAGCTAATTTATGATCAACATCACTGTGAGAAATCTGATGGCTTGTGGTAATTAAATTAAATTTCCAGTGCAGAGAGTTGTGTGTGCGATGTGTTGTGAGAAACAATCTAGCAGTCTATTTTTGACTGTACGTCAACAACTGCTATAAAAAATTTTGCATTTATTTGTCTAATGGCCTTACAAATCATTGTTTACTTTACCTTGACTTTAAAATAAACAAATATACTATATTTGTGTTCTGTAAAGCACTAAATTAATTTTCACTTTAGCAGTACATTTTTGTTAAATTTTTGATTGAAATGTAATTTAGTTTTTGTCATATTTTAGTTATCTGTAGCCAGTTTAGTTTTGGTTGACTAAATATCAGCTTCACCAGTTTAAAATGCTTCATGATCTACATTTAGGGCTTAATTCAAAATGTTTTCTCTTTGCATTAGGCTGCTCTGCTAAGCCCAGTTCCATCTCATATTTCCTCAAGATTAGTTCACTTCTGGTTCACATTTTTAAATTAACTAATTATTAAAGTAATGATTAGCTCATAAGAAAGTCAGAGCAGAGTAGAACGGTCTATCTTGAATAAATTTATAATGATTTACAACACAGTGCTTGCATTATGATCCAAGTAGCAGAAGATTATTTTCACATAAGGCCAATCAACATACATCACATTTAAATGACTGGACACTAGATTCAGTTTTACAAGGACATAAAACAATTTAATCTAATTTAATAACTTCACTACTGAAGGAAATTTGGTAGGGAGGAACCAAGACACAACATGATCTTTCACCTAACGTTTTGTTTCAAATTTTTGGTTAGAGAGTGCAGTCACTTTTTATAAATGAACATTTTGAAAAACGAATGTGTAAATCTAAAAATCTTTAGACTTCCATTTGATTTTACAACGTGGTAATTTCTTATGTGATAGCACATTAGCATCATTCATCATTTTCCATCATGGGCTAAAACACAGAAAAGAAAAAAGGTAGTTGTCTGTTCAATTTATGTTTTATTTCAAGATATTATTTTTTTGTTAAAAATCACATCATAATTTTGGTAATATTTATTGTGGCAGCACCCCCTGGTGGTTATGAATGGACAAGCAAATTACCATGACAAAAAAAGTTACAAGAACATCCTACACATGCACGTTTGACATCGTTTAAAAGGTTAAATAAAAAGACAAAGCAAAATTTTTAATACACTCTTATTATAATCAAAATCAGTAGACACACTTGCCAGTCAATTAAAAATATAGTATAAATAAATGTATGAGCATTCAATAAACATTTGTCTTAAATGTTATTTGTCAACATTTAAAACATCTTATTGTGTTTTAAATTTTTACAGAAAATTGTGTTATCTATCGTCTTAAGTTTCAGAATGATTCCATCAGTATCATTAAAACAGTGTTTCTTAAACTTCTCATACAAGATGCCAACTCAGAAGATGCGACCCTGTTCAATAGCTGTCAAAACTTACACCTTTCAGCTAGGCATAGTTCTGACATAAAACACTGTATATTCTGTCAAAGTCACCTTTTTACACATATATAGCATTCAAATGGGTCTAAATTCCCCCGTAAAAATCAAGAGACAACCCCTCTTTTCCTCCTGCTAAATAATTGTTATTTATATTGTTTATAATAGAACTTATTGTTCTCTGGACCTCTACATTTTATCTTTTCAGAAAAAATTAAATAAATAAATATCTTACAGGTTTTATGAATTTGCAGCTGAGAGCATCATCACAACCCAAACAGTATGACCTCTATTCTGCCTCCATTCCACAACAACTGAATCCAAACTAAGGGAATTTCATAAATGTAGGGAACTTTTTCTTAGATTAAGATCTCATGGGGTTTTCACACTCTCAGTTTTAATAAAGTTAAAACCTTTATGTCATGTTTTGTTGAAAGAGTCCTGACATGCATGTTAGGTGATCCAATCAAAGTTAAACTTTTACACTGTTTTTGGTTAACGAAAGACATTTATAAATCACTTTTCTGGTCCTACCAGGTACTCAGAGCACTTTCAGACTACAAGTCACATACACCCATTCACACACAAGTGCACAGAGATCCAATAACTGGGGGTTGGTAGAATAACTGGTCTTGGTAGAACTTATCTTACACCTAAGATGATGACAACACCTCCCCACAGAGCCACGGCCATTCCCTTATCAAAGTAGTTAAGTAATTTTAACTACTTTACTGACTCACCAAGAGTCCTTTTGTGGTCAAATGGACACTGCACTGTGGCTGATTACCATATATAAAGTGATTACATACTAACAGGAACCGGCAGAGGGCAACAGCCAAATAGTTTAAGTAGAGAATTACAGAAACTGGACTGTTTTGTGGACCAACAAGACATTCTAATAGCAAATACATAATGGATGTAAAACAAGTCTTTTGCTTAATCTTTGCTTTGGGGTAAGGAATAACCCAAGGCTGATGGATATGGCCCACTTCCTCTAGAATTCATGCCACAGCAAAAATAGAAAGCTGGAGTGGTATGTAAGATGTTTGAGCATCAAAAAAAATTATGGCTGTCATAGAATGGAACCTCCACCTGTAAGAAAAATGTTTGTTGCTGTGGTTTTCAATTTTCATATGGCCTCTGTCAGTGCAAAAATATTTAACACTTGCTGATTTTGCTATTTAACAGATCAGTAGAAGGTTTCTCCAAACTTTCTGGTTTTACCCGTGATTATTAGCTGCAGCACAAACCATTTTACAGTGAATGAACCAAGGAGTGTTTGTCTGCAGGTGCTGTCTGAAGGTATCATCTTCTTCTTCTCTTTCGGCTTTAGAATTATCTGTCTCCATTTAACTTCATGTCCACTTTCACCACATCCATAAAGCTCCTTTTTGGTCTTCCTCTCAACCTCCTGTCCTATGGCACCAACCTCAGCAACTTTCTACCGATATAGTTATTATCTCTACTCTAAACATGTACCAAACCATCTCAGTCTGGCCTCTCTGACTTTATCTCCAAAACATCTAACATGATCTGTCCCTCTGATCTACTCATTCCTGATCCTATCCATCCTTGACCTTGTCACTCCTGAGTTGAACCTTGACATCTGTCTGAATGTATATGTTAGCCCTGTGTGCTGCCCTGTGATGGACTGGCAACATCTCGTCCAGGGTGTCCCCCGCCTCTTACCCAATGACCACTAAAGATAGGCTTTAGCCTGTGCAAGGATAAGCTGGTAAAGTTTGCATATATAGATATATATATATATATATAGATAGATAGATAGATAGATAGATAGATAGATAGATAGATAGATAGATAGATAGATAGATAGATAGATAGATACAAATTTTGAGACTTTTGCTCTTATTTCCATTTTAGTGTTTTTTTTTTATCATATTGATGTCTTTTTTTCTTTTGTGCTTTCCATATTTTGAATGTTCATTGATTTTATCTGTACACCTGTTGTTGTTATATGCGCTTTATAAATGTAAATATTATAAAGTAGTTGTAGTAGTAGTAGTTATTCTTTGTTTTGATTCGATCAACTTTGTTTTTGTTTTACTCCAGATCAATCTGTTCTTATTTTTTTTTAGTTCATGTTTATTATTTATCATTTGTGTTTAGTTATTCTTTACTCCATTAGAATTATGTTTTACCTATTTGTTTACTCCTCTTTGCTGATCTCTGCTGTCTCTCTCTCTCTCTCTCTCTCTCTCTCTCTCTCTTCCTCAGCCTGCTTGCCTGGTCTCCTCTCTCACCTGCTCCCGGTTACCAATCATCCACCTGTTCGTTGTCAGTATTCAAGCTCCTATTTTTAAAAGCTCCCCTCAGTCACTCACTCACTGCTGGATTCTGCTGTTACTTTCATGTTATCCAGTCCCTGTTTTGTTCCCTGCTCTCGCGCCCGGTGATCTCCTTGTTTCCACATGAGTTTTTGATATATTCTCCACTTCCCTCTTCTGTCCATTTGTTTCAGTTTGGAGTTATGATTGTGGTTTGCTTGAACCACAAATCTTTTATCACTGCTTACCTGTTTATCAGTGGTTTTTTATCGCCAGTGATACCCAAACTACCATTTGGAGAAGCTTCCCATTAAACGGTTGTTCCTGTCAACGCTTTGTGAAACAAGTACATTTAATTTACTCAAATCTGCGCAATTTCAAACTTATGCAAACATGCTGTTTCAAAAAGAAAGGACATTTCTATTTTTGAAATCTTCTAAAAGACCATGTCAAATATAAAAACATTGTTTTGAGTTTAAATTATTCACAAAATTTCACAGTTGAATTTTGAGTTGGTAATTTTGTACCTCCAAAAATGTCTAGAGTTAGTCTTCACTGTTCTTGGAAGTGTTCCTGGAAGCAGAACTTTATAGTGAACTGAATCTATATCTTCATGACATTCATACAAGTCTTACTTGACATACATTTATACAAGTCTTACTTGAAGCTTAATCTCAGAAGGAACTGTGTAGATCTTTATTATCTCAGCCTCTCTTATCTTTCTTTCCCCATTTTTACTGTTGCTATGAACTGCCATTCCCATGCAGTGCAGGGGCGGTTATACCCGAGTCCAGGAGGGAATTACTGGGAAAACATCTCTGGTTACCACCGTCTCTGTGGCCATACTCTTTCCCAATTTTTACAACAGGCTTGTTTGAAGTCATGAATGAAGAATGACAATACTTTCTAGTGGGTGAAAGGTATTAAATAGCAATTAGGAATCTTATATAAGTGCTTTATGCAAGTGCTGTACTGCCTCATTCTTATTATACCCTATTTGAATGATTCAAACTTTTAGTAGAGGTTGTATAAAAGCAAGAAAAGGCACAGTCCTTCTTCAGAGTGATACAATATTTCCTTATGATAAAAATATCCAATTTCAAAATGAATACTGTTAAATTGTAGCCTATTGTGAGGTTCAAGGCACACTTTATCAACAGGAAAAGAATAAATGGGTTACGGACAGCAGATTTCAACAGTCCTTGTAGTTGTTTTTAAAGTTTAAGATAACAGGGTTGTTATAGTAACTTTATGGTAGTCAAGACTCCTTTCCTTATTGAATAATGCAAAAAATAAATAAATAATCAGATAATTTGAAGCTAAAGCAGGCTATGTAATGTGCCAAAAGTTGGTGGTTGGTTACATTGCTTATGGCTAGATTCAAGAGAAAATGTAATCATGCTAAGGGGAAAGAAGCCTCAGGAAGGAAAAAATATATATTCCCAAAATACCTTTATAAGGTGTGCTTGCTAATGCTAATGGAAACAGTAAATGAAACATAAATTTGAAAATATCAAAGAAATTATTTTTAAAACACCAGTTGTTATAATGATTAAACTTGAACTCAGTTGCTCTGCTTGATAGATGTATATTTAGTTCAATCCACCAGTCACTCCAGTGAATTGGAACTATATAGATAAAGTTTATATACTAACCCTTTAAGACACATCGCAGAAATGCTGCCTTTACACCATCATATTAAAGTCAGATCCTAACGGCCATATTCATGCAGTTAATTAAACTATTGCTGGTTATCTTGCCCTCCTTTTTATTTGACTCAACATTGGCAAGAAGTTTTATTAAGTATTTAGATGCATAAACTCAGACTCTCTCCAACCTACCTCCACCATTCAATTGTGTTGTCTCCGCCACAGCCAACCAACACCCAGTCCTCGCCCAGCTGCAGCCAGTCATTGCTCAAGAGTCCGTATGTAAGGCCTGCCATCCAGGAATCCACCTGCTCCCCAGCTATGCTTCGACCCGCCTCCTCCCCATCTCCACTCCGTCCTCCCAGGGGGAATCTCTCCCCCGAGCTGTTCATCCACGCTTGTGGCGATTCACATCTTTGCACCAAAACAAACCAAAGCTTATTATATAAATAACCCCTGATCAAACCTGTAAATGGATGGACTCATTTTTACAAGTCTGTTTACTTTAAAGAGCTTTACAGATTGTGCTCCTTCACACTAAAGACATCTAAGGATTTTTTTTTTTTTTTTTTAATTTTATCAGTCCTCCAAACTTGATGGTTTTGGGACTTTTAAGTCTGATGATTTAAGTCTCTGACAACTTAAATCATCCTGTGTCTGTGACTTTTTTAGTTTTCAACTAAACACAACATGTACAATAACTTAAAAACAGATTGAAAAAAAAGATTAGTTCAGCATTTTATTTTAAATAAAATAAAAACTGTACAGTTTTCAAGAGCCTGAAACTAGATGTGATACTGTCAACAACTGGTTGTTAAACTGACCTTGTTACCAGATAATTTGTTGTACTTTTTTACTCCAAACGGATATTCTGATCTGGTTTGGCTTGTTTTAAATAATTTACACTGTATGTGCATATGTTTCCTTGTGTTTTATGCATTAGCTCTAGCTTTGGGTCTTAGTATTATTCTACAAATTAGAGTCATGTCTCTTTGAGAATATTAAATTTAAGCCCCTATTTATAGGGACAGCCTGTTTGGGTTGAACACAAAAGCAGCTTTTTCTCTGAATAACAGAGCTGTTCACTGTGATATTGCAAAGGAAAAAAAAAGGTGATTAGCCCAGAATTTGCTTAATAATTACTAGAAAATTAGGCTCTATTGATGTTCAGAATTGAAAGTGCAGCTCGTCAAATGAATAAATGATTGCCTTCATCAAATCAGGCGTTAACAAACAGCCCACACTAAAACACCTACACTGGATTTATTCCTCTCCAGCTGCCTAATAACCCCCCCTTCTTATACACACCCAACCACTTAGACAATTACAGAGTCTGCTTGTTTTGCCTTGGGAACTTCTGTCAGTTTATGAGCCAGATACTGCACTTAGGAAGAAACAATTTGGTGCCCTCATGAGACAACAGGGGGAAAAAAATCTCCATAAAATGCTTTGCTACATAGTACAGAGATAACAAGGGCTCTGCATAATTTCTTGTCTCCTTTTCTGAATGTTGTCATTGCAGAATTTCAGTTCAGTTTATTTATATTGCGCCAATTGACATGACGCCAGCAGTCTGTGGTTTTTGTCAGCAACTGAACAATCGGCGGTCGAAATTTGTCCCGAAGTGATCGCCCCTTACCTGGGGAAACTGGACCTGCTTTACTTCCGATAAAGTTGTTGGGGTTTATCATTAGGAATGTGCTGTGGTCATAGAGATTTGGTGAAAAGTAATAAGAAAATGGTTAAACGTTCAGTGGAGAACATAGAATTACAACACATAAACCCAGAAGATTTAGAGGGCAGAATAAAGTTTATTCCATTTCCAAAACCTAAGTGGAGTTTGGAAAAAATGTAAAAGATCAATTCCTGCGGCCGACCTCATGAGCAGCTGAATACAACAGTGATCAGCAGTATAATTACAACATTTCCCCTGTATGAAGGTAACTGCAAGTAAATCTCTCTCCCATTTTTTTTCTGTTATTACATTTTGTGCTTTTGGTTAAATCAAATCAAAAAATATTGTGTCAAGCTGGGTCCAAAACAGTATGTGCTGTGGCTATAAATCTGTTTTCACTGGGTACAGTTTCTTTGTAAAGCAGCAACTTTTCAGGCATGTGGTACAAATATTCATACACAGCGTGACATATGTGATCAAAACATAGTTCAGATTTTCACAAACTCCTTTACTATGTAATTACTCACCTGCTTTTTGAAAGTGCAAAATGTGTCTGACACAGCTATGCTGAGAAGGATGCATAGATACAATGACAGAAAACATTGCTGGTCAAATATCTAGACGATTAAATCAATGGATGAATAAATAAAGTCTGGGTTTCCAGAAAAGGTGGCACAGATTATATTTGTCTGCTGCATGTTCCACAAAATGTGCGGGCAAAAGATCTCTGAGTGGGACAGATTAGTTCAGCCGGACTGCTGACAATTGGTTATTTATGCAATAAAACTAAAATGAAAAACATCATGATTAAACTTGAAAATTGTGCCATGTTATTTAATAAACAAAAATCAATATTAACAGCCACCAGAGAATAGAAAACCATCAGGGAGCAAAAGGGATATTGAACTAAAAAAAAATAAAAAGAGCCCCCCCTCTTAAAGTTCCATTACGGGCTCGTGTGAAACAATTTTTTGCACAAGCAATTAAGCACTCGTTATTTGGAATCTTTTACGATTAGGCCCTTAAGCTTTAACATCGGTTTCTCTGTGGTTTCTTGCAAATAACTTCACGAACCTGATGTGACTTGTTCAAATCTTTTTTTTTTTTTTTTTTTTTTTTTTTTTTTTTTTTTTTTTTTTTTTTTTTCTCAATGTTGGCTGATAAGGCAAAAATGCCTCACTAAATATTTCTGGTAACACCGTGAACATTACTGCTGTCATCTTTTAACCATGTTTGTTTGTCGGAGGCTCGATCTACCTGAGTTACACTTCGGCGTGGGCGGAGTGATCTTGCCGTGGTGTCAAGTCAATTCACAACATGTCATCTCAAGGCACTTTACAAAAAAAAGGTAAATTCAGTCCTGTCATGCATACTATTCAACTGATCATAGTTATAAAACAACCCAGTTAAGTTCAGTTTATTATTCAGATTGGCTAAAAAAAAATGTTTTCTATCTAAGGAAACCCAACAGATTGCATCGAGTCACTGACTTCGACCATTCACTCTTCCTGGACGAGCATGTAGCGACAGTGGACAATTGCTTGCATTCTGTCATTGACTTAGCAGCAATCCCTCCTACTGAGGATGCATGTCGTGACAGTGGAGAGGATTCCCCTTTAACAGGATGTAACCTCCAGCAGAACCTGGCTCAGTGTAAGTGGCCATTTGCCACAACCAACTGTGGGTTTGAGAATACAGAGTATGCACATAAAAAAGAAATAGAAGCACTGAATTAGGAGTACTCTCTATGTTAGAGAAATATAAGAAACACATGACAGTACTAGCTTCTTTAGTGGCTTCATCCAGGAGAGAAACACATCTTAGCAGATAGGCTCTGAGCGGGCTTTAAAGGCTATAAGATGAAAGAGAGCACATGTAACAGAGCTGGGAAGATCATTGGTGTTCCACTTCCATCATTGCAGGACATATATTCTAAGAGACTTACTCGCAGAGCAATTGTTATTGTGAATGACGGAAATCATCCGGCACATTATATTTTTGGAATTCTGCCTCCCGTGAAGAGGTACAGAAGCCTTCATGCATGGACTACTATACCGTTGAACAGTGTCTTCCATCAGGCAGTGAGGAAACTGAATTTTCTCCCACGAGCTCCATCTATCTGAGTTGTCAACTATACAAGAGTTGTATTTTTAAAATTGTATATGGTATTTGGTTTATGGGATATTTTAATATTACTGTTGTATTTTTATGGATTATGGAAAACTTTTTTATGACTATTTGTTCTTATTTATTGCACTGAACTGTTACGTGATGTGATGACTTTAAGCTTTTAGTTTCACCGGGGGATGGAGAGGAACATAATTTTGATTCCTTGTATGTCTAGTACATATGATGAACTGACAATAAAGTATACTTTGACATGTAGTTAGTTGCAACAAAAGTTCAGCCATAAGCTTTGTCTAGGAGTGTCTTTCAGTGTTAAACACTGAAAGACAAGGTCAAGTGCATCATCTATAGAAGGAGAATGTTAAGCTGTTGGCAGCAGTAGCTCAGCCGATGCTCCCCTTCAGGAAGGTGTCATAGCTAAACAGAAGCAGAAAGAAAACAGGAATGGTGAAATCTTTCCAAAAAGCAAAAAGAGGAATACTCTAAAGGATGCTACATGGTTTCCTCCATATGGCCTAAATGAGCTTCTTTTATTATGTCAGCATGTCTCTTTTTTTTTTATTAATAAAGCTCAACATGAAAAAATAAAAACTGTCAAGCAGCCCCATGATCTCTAACAGTAATGTTTTAAATCTAAAGATTAATTGACAAAATATCAAACAGGTCTCAGAAGTAAAATATCTTGTCATTATGCTCGATTCTTATTTCAAATTTAAGCATGTCAAGATGGTGAAAAGAGTTGCAACTGTCTATGATTGAGACTACCATTTTATGCTGAAAATGCTTTTTTGCACTGAATGGGTTTTTTCTCATTTAAAGTACCTTGTATCTTTTTGGTCACAAGCAGCCCCAGCATGTATTAAAAACCTTGGATGATTTATAAACGAGCAATTAAGCCTGGTAGATCATATCACTGTTGTGCTCTCAAAAAGTTAAATTTGATGAATTTTGAAAATTTTATAAAGATTTCTAATCTTAAATTTATTTTGGAATGTTTACATGATAAGGCTCCTATTGATGCTCAGTGACCTTTAGGTCACACTTAGGAATACATGTTCAGTAACTCGCTTAGCATCTAGGGGGAATTGTAAAGTTTCTTTATGTAAAATTTATTTGGGATAAACAGCATTCTTTGTACAAGAAGTTAACTTGTGTAATTCTCTTCCTGCAGAACTAAAACTGAACTCTGACTCACATCAGATTAGGTTAAAGTTGAATCAGTTTCTTACGAAAGAATTGCAATGTGGTCATGTATGATTGCCAAATTTCACTTCTTGATGTTATTGCAAGTCACTATTATTTTGACAGGCTTTAATGAGCTTTGTCATTTTAATTTCAATTTTTTTTAAATCATTTTTTTGTTGTTTAATGTAACTAAAAGCCCGACTAGAGTCGACAGACATCACAATTTAGCATAGTCTATAAATGTTGAAATGCATATTTTTTTAATACTCAACATTTGTTCCAATACAAAAAGTAAATTTAAGAAGTTCAACAGGTATGAATAGATTTGCAAGACACTGTTTTAGGCCACTCACACAGTAATGCTCAAAAAATGTATGTAACATCTAGGGAGGAAAAAAATCATGACATCTGTTCTAGAATGCTTTTTTTTTGTCTCTTATGATGAATAATGATGAAAAATAACAATTTCCATCAGCGTCAGGCCATCATGTGCCCCTTAGGTCCTGTTTGATGTCTCTTTCAAACAAAAAGACAGAAACCCCCCACAGAATGCAGAACAAAGGCATGAAACACTTTTCCATATAAATGTGGAGTGGAAAGAACTCTAAAACCAGCGTAAGAGTGAGCAGATGTGCCCGACACGGAGATGACACCATGTTGTTGGCTTTACAAAAAAGCCACATGTGTCTGATGTTGGTGACATGTAAAACATCCATCTTCGTCCGAGCAGCAGAGAGGAAAAGATCTGTGGTGCTGAAGCTGTTGGTTCTGTTGTAATTTTCTTTTTTTGGTGCTTAATTGTCAGCAGCACCACCCCTCCTGCTACCTTCTGTGGCTTTTTGGGGACAGATGGAACATGTCAGGCGAGGAGGAAGAAACCCAGATGTCAAACGCACACATAAAAACAAAAGACATCATCTTAAAGGAACTCTTTCTGAAGGATGCATGGAAAGTTTTTTAGTTCTCCTCTGGCATTCTCAGCTTTAAATGTTGTGCAAGAGGTAGTTGCAAAGAGACAAAAAACATTATGTGCCGTGCTTCTGTACTACTTGTTACTTGTCATATTTTTTAAACAATCCACAAGCTTATTCCTGACATGCAACTTAGTTTCTCCAAGTTTTAAACTTGAAGAAAGACAGAAGGCCTTTTCCAAAGAGGCATTAAATTGGAGGATCCTTTTACAGCGTTGGCCGTAGGCAGTTGTCTGTTCAGACATAACATTAAAGTCAGGTGTCCCATCATGCATTTTAGGGTCTGAGGATCTGAACACTTATGATTAACTGACCAAAGACACATGCAAACAGAGCAAACAGAGCCAGAAATAAAACCTAGTGAAGTGACAAAGTAAATGTATCACAAACCTCAATGTGAAGATGAAGATTGGAAACTAAAAAAACAACTCAATCTTCTTTATGTTAAATATGAGCAGAAAAGAAGCATAGTCAATTTCTAAGTTCTACAAAAAGTAACTTCGAACACTATTTATTTAATAAATAAAACAAAGTGGAGAGTATCTCTGTTAAAGAAATATTAGTTAACTTCCAGAGGCAGTTAAAAAAAATAACAAGAGATGGTACAATAAATTCAGCATCCATGTTATCTCCTTAATACATTTCTGGCTCTTGTTTGTTTTGGGAATAATATAGTCTCATCACAAATCTGTTATGAAAAACAAAAAAAAAAATAACAAAAAAATTGTCTGGTTTTTGTTCTGTTTTGACAATTGATTTTCGCTTAATTTTATTTTATTTTCAAAATAGAAAGAAACAAAAAATTGACCAGTTTAACATAGTCCTTGAGTAAATATTCTGTACTCCTCAAAAGTTGTTTTTTTTTCCCCCACAGATATGGAAAAGATAAATGACCAAAGACATAAACAAGAAAAATAAACAGATATCTAAAATTGTAAAGCACTTGGACAACCACAAGTTTTATGACACTGTCAAGATATCAAAATCACTCAGCACTCCCATTTGTGTTTAGTGATGTAAAGTATATACTTTGCTTTAGCAAAATAAGGTGTGGAGTGTCATAATATGGGAAATGTGTTTTTAAATTTCTCTTTATAGGTATTTTATTGTGTTTTAAATTATTTTAAATATGGCAAAAAGAATAAAACTAAGTTTGAATTTCTGTTCATCCATTTTTGACCATAAAGAACAATGAAAGGAAAAGTTAAACACACATTTTTTTGTTTTCACCTCTGATTTCTGATGGCTAAATCCAATTTACAAAACAGACACCGACAGGCTCCCATTTTTGTACGTTTTTCATTATTTTCAAGAAAAATATGGATGAAAAGTTAATCTTGTAAATTATTAATATTGATCAAATAGATCTAAAGTAATGTAGTATGAAGACAGAAACACAAATAATAAAAACACAATAAATAAAACATAAAATATGTTCAGTCATGTCATTTTCCCACCTTAAAACTGCAGTATGTAACTTTGCACCGCTCCCAACCTAAAACAACCAATCAGGGCCAGGAGGAAGATCTTAGAGCTATCAGTCAATTTCATTTACTCGCTGCTAAATGTAGTAATGGCAGAGAAACAACTTATCATTACAGGAAAACCATTTATCTGTCGTCATCCGTGGTCACGCTAACTAGCCTGAGTATTTACAACAGTCTCTGCTAGCTGCAGCGCAGCAGAGAGCAAGGGGGATGTAGAGGGTGGGGGGTGAGCAGCTCTGGTCAGACGGTGATTGACGCCGCTAAGACCTGCCTGCTGGCTCTGATTAATTGTTTCTAGATAGCACTGGGAGCACCGGGAGAAGGAAGAGGAGCTCGATTTTTTTCACAGATTATCTGTCTCACACCATTCTGTCACAACATAGTGACAGTTTCAGAAAATATGTAGAAAAATATATTTTTACAAAAGTTACATGCTGCAGCTTTAAGCAGTTTGTGGCAGGAAGCTGTGGTTCTGCTTTTTATCTTATGGTATTATTTCCTTGGGGGCAGAAGTCCAAATAGTTTATGTGGCAGTTGTGAGATATCTCTGGCAATGTTCAAAACTCTGTTCTTAGAGCGGCTCTGAAAGAAGTACAGGACAGGATGGACATTCCAATTACTTTCTCAGCTCCTCTCAGTATCCTCTGCAGGACCCTACCTTCTACCATATTGCAGCTGGACTTCCATGTTAAGATGCAATACAACAACAAACCCTCTCCATCACAGCTTGGTAGAATGTCTGGGGTGTGCTGGAAAGAAGTGATGTTTGTTTCAGTTTCATCAGAAAATTCAGTCTCTGCTGGGGCTATGTCACGATCACAGTGATGTTCTTCTGCCAGGTGAGATAACGAGAGATCTGTATTCTGAAAAACTTAATGCTATCTTCCCTCTTCTGATGCTAAATGTTTATGTGCTCAGATTATGACTACTGGAAGTTGATGATCATCTTTTTTTTTTTTTTTTTTTTTTTTTTTTTTTTCTTTAGAGTCATTGGATCCTTATACGGTTGTCATTCACATTCACTACTTGAGTTCATAAACATCAAACATCAAAAGTTTAGGATTTTATGCATGTATTTTTATGCATGTTGGATGTGGCTGTAATGAGTCTAGTCTCTTTAGGATTTACCTGAAAACTGAAAAAAAAGACTTTAATGGTTTAATCCTGCTACAGGGAAGCCATCAGAAAGGTTAACATTTTGTAGAATTAGACCATATAGTCTTATTGGGTTCTAACTGACCTATATTTCAAGAGCCAGGAAAGTGCTCAAGTTTAGACCAGCTGCACAAGCAGTCCAATCCCAAGCAGGTTTTGCTGCCTATTGATCATGATCCAATGTGATCTGGTGTTAATTCCCCGATGAAAACCACCCAGTCAGTCCAGCGATTCCTGAAAACCACAAGGTTTACATGAACAAGCTCTGCTCCCAAGGAGAACCCAGGAACTAGGCCGGTAATAACAGACCTCTGGAAAATAGAAAGGTTTTGACCAAAAGAGAGGGTAGGGAACAGAAACTCACCCCATTCACCCTGTCGTTTTCCTTTCCTGCAGGTTTTGGGAGAATGCTGAACACGCCTCATGTGCAGCTATGAAGTATTAATTACACCCTGCATTTTTGATGGCTGGGGTCATGTAGCCTGCTGTCTATTTATCCTACAGGTCATTTGCTACATTGGGCCTGGTTTCAGGGCCAAGAGAGGAAGCAAGGAACGAAATCTAAGATGAAGAAGCTAAATTGGTAGCAAATGTAAAGCTTCCAAACTGCCCATTGGCCCTAATGCACTGTGCTCACCGTACTCAAATACACGCCGACTGGTTGCCTCTGAAATAATATTTCAATAGTGGTTACAGACGCTAAACCGGCGCCATCTCTCAGCTTGGTTTATTCCCACCAAAGTGCTGCATAAGGGATTTGGATTTTTAATTTTTTTTTTTTTTTTTTTTTTTTTTTTTTTTTTTTTTTTTGGGGGGGGGTGTGTTATGTTTTAGTGGTGATCAGAAGGTGAAAAGAAACTTATGACTAAAAGGCAGCAGGTTTGACTTCAGCTTAGATCATTTCTTATGGTGTGAAAAAGAGGAAAAAAATAAAATTAAAAACAATGTGAAGCCTGTAAAACCCTCAAGCAAAGGTCCTTTTTATAAGAAACAAAGTGAAAATTCATCTATTGATAATGAGAAACAATTTAACAATATTATGGCATCTCAGGTCAGTCGTATTTGAAGAACATGTTTTCCTAATGTTTGAGATCAATGCCTTAAGGATGTTTTCTTCAAGGATGAGTTGCCATTCTGCTGCAGCTGAACTCTAAGTGATGAGTTTGACCATCTCATTTCCATTTAAACAGCTCAATGGAGTCCCATTTGCTCTCTACTTTCCTGCAGCCAAAAAGGCTCAATAAAAACCAATGAGCTGATACAAACAGGAAAACCTAGTTGTTTTCTTATACAAACAACATATGGTTTGCTCAGTGTGGCTGCACATGGTAGCACTCCTTCAACTTCATTTCCTCGCCTGCATCAAGTTTGTCCTCTAGCCATCTGGACTGCTAAAGTTGCATCTAACTTTTTTGCTGCTAAGTTTCTTTTTATCAATACTTCAAAAACCTCATTCAATAGTCAGCGGTAGCATTAATGCAGAGGTTTTTGTTATTTAAATAGTACATTTCAAGTTTCCATGTGCATTATATACTTAGGTTGAGCTTCTATGGATTGTAAATGGTTCATCTTTTGTAAGGCCAAAAGTTAGGGTTGCTTCACGTTCTGGACAGAGTTTATTTCCTGTGACGATTGCCGAGGAAAAATGAAAGGCATGTTTTAAATTGCAAATCTGTTAATATAGCAGCCACCTTTGGAACCAAATATCACATGTATGGAATTATGTTAATGTTCATAAATCTTTCAGTCTCATTTCTCTTAAACAAACCTCTCTGAAGGAGTGAATTCTTTTTATTTCCACTGAGTATTCTCTTTTGCAACACTGAAAGAAGAAACAGGAAGTCTTTGTATTTTTCTTAGGTTGTAAAATCTATTTAGTATCAATACTAAAGTTAAAATTTAAATTAAACTACAGATTATATGAAGAACCAACAAAAACTAGTAAGCAATAGAATCCATGATTCAATTTAAAATGAATTATTTATTAACTAATATTTATTCAGAAGTGATTATCTACACAAAAGATTCTCACAAACTGAAAATAAACACTAGCAAAGAGGAACAAGGCTAATTAGTTATCTTGAAAAGATGATCAACCTTCTTTCACTTGGTTAGTAGTTCTTGCACTTGATGATACTCAATCACGTACAGTGGGAGGATGTCTCGTTCTCTCCTTCTCTCCTTCAGACCTCAGAAAGTCCTTTCAGTTCTGCAAAAATGTCAGCAAACTATCTCTTTGGCCAAGATAACTGTCTCATGACTAAGTACGTCTCGACCATTTCAAACGTGCAACCGTTCAGTTAATAACAAAAAAAAACAGGTTTGCATTCAAAGCCTGACCACTGAAATTTATAGTAAATTGTGGATTATTTAATGATTTCAAGATTTACAAATTGCATGATACATTACCTTTATTAAAATCTTTGATGTTGAATGAATACATCTAGAGTCTAAGGAAACCATTGAAAGTGATCTGGAAAGGGGGAGATCTTGTATGTAAAAGGTGAAGTGCAAGGTATGTAAATGGACTACACACATTACATCTTACTGTTTGTCTTCAACACATTTTCAGTAAAGGTGCTTTTGATTCCTCAAAAAAGATAATGATGCATATTATGTTTCATGAGAATGCCAAGCTCTGATCAGCAGCCTTGCACTTTGCTGTCATGATACTGCAGTTCCTTAAGGAAGTATCTCTTTCCCTAAGGCAAAGTGAAATTAATTATCTATTTATAAATGCTTTTCATGCACCCCACCAGCTTTCAGGTAGCTATGTTTTCATATTTGAGAGTAAATCTATTGCTTTTTCTGTGGTTTACTGAGATCATGGAGATACAAAGGCAGTCATGATAATTTAAGTGTATATACTGTGTACATGCCCTGTGATGGACTGACGACATGTCCAGGCTGTACCTGCCTTTCGCCTGATGACCGCTGGAGATAGGCACCAGCCCCCCTCACAACCTTGCAAGAAAAAGAGTGATGGATAATGGATGGATGGAGAGATACTGTGTACATTCAACAGAAACTGGCTGTCAAGATGAAGTTCTCCAAACAACAGACTTTTGACAAAACCATAAAACTTTGTCTCTCATCAGGCAAGACCATGTACATCTAATATTGCAGACTATTACACTGAAATTTAAAGACCCATGTTGGAAAACTGCAAATGAAACAGCACAGAGTTGATACCAGAGATGTTGTTCCCTCACAATTTATTATTTAATTAATAATTATGCATGGGATGCAAACCCAATAAAGGAAAAAAAATGTCTTTGATTTTCTCTTCATTTACACCACTTCTACATACTATATAACTCCAGTGAGAAATAGCTCTGATCTATGTTTGGTGGAATCTGTTGTTTCTTAGTGCAACTTTCTCCTGGCTTTACTCTCTATCCAGTGAGTTAGTGAAGATGCAAGCTTTTGTTATTTTAGAAGTTGTGGAAGCGTGGTTACATTCATTAAGGTCATTTATACATATTTATACACGTTTTTAAGTCATAAAATAAACAAATGCAAGTTCTCTTTATTAAATCATATTTTTTATGCAATGAAACCAAAGCTTAAGAGAAGTAGGTAAGTAGTTTGATCTTAGGCTCACAATGAAAGGTCATTCTCCCAGGCTCATTCTTAGTAAATTAAGCTTTGTGATGAATGTCATTTCTTTGAGTTTTTGACAGAAAAGTTTATGTGTAAATTAAATATGACTCATGCATGCAGGAATCAGACATCCCTCTGAGAACGTGATACAAAAGGCTCTTTGTATTCATTAAAATCCTTCCAAACATTTGTGTAGTTAGATTGATGTTTGACACAGGGGCCTCTTCCATTATGGAGACAAGCCAACGCAGCGCTGCTGCCCATTCATGATTGTTTGGCAAATCAAACAAGAGTCGGAAAGTTTATAACCACTTCTATCGATCTGTCTGTTTGACTGCTTCCATTGCATATCAACAGGAGAAATGATGGCAGTAATCTCGGGTGATGAGTTCGGCACTAAAATCACCACTAGGGGGCCTCAAGATACACAGAATGTGATCCATTTACATATCCTTTTGACACTCCTAAGATGCAATTTGTCTTATATTTTACACATTGTTTGATTTAAGATCATAGTTTTAATTTTAGTCAGTTATTTTTTTACATTTTTTCAAAGCACATTTTCAAGATTTAGACAATGCGAGACATCACAAATAAGACTCTTTATTTAAGGATATCCTGCATCCTGTTGTGCTTGTTTGCAAATATTCACTCAAAGTAAATAAAGTGGATATTTGTCAAACTCAACAAAAACAGCAAGAACGACTGATATTTTAGGGATCATCACCGAGGTTTCTCACGTCATAGCAGATCAGCCCTTACTATAAAAAGTGAGTTGCTGCCCTCTGCCTGATACATGCCTGTACTACATATGCTGGCTTATATTAAACGATGAATAGAATTTTAAAATAGAACAGTCTGGGAAAAAAAAATCAATTGTGACATCAAAGCCATCATGAGGAAAGAACAAAGCTGTAAAAAGGGTCACTTATAAAAGAACCTAAGACTAACATGATGAGATCTTCAGAATAATAAATACCATTCAATCACATACAAAATGGGAATTGTTATTGAAAGAAAAAAAAAAAGCAGCTGGGAATTTGAGTACAAGCATCTACAATGTGGTGCTAACACCAATACCTATCTATGGTTTACAGCTTTGGTATAAACTGAACCTCTATAATAAAAAAAAAAAAAAAAAAAAAAAAAAAAAAAAAAAAAAAAAAAAAAAAAAAAAAAAAAGTCTCTCTAGTACCTGCCCATAGTTTACCAAGCATTAATAAGTAGTTGTGAAGGACTGAACTCACTATTTATACCAAGAAACATGTCAGCACAAAGTCACTGTAATATAAGACTTAAGAAGTTTGGTTCATATTTGATCTTTTACTACAAACATAAAAAGGACATAAAAGAACATCTGTGGAGCCATTAACCTGAATTGTGTGTAGTGATGCAATGCCTGCCTTGTAAATTTTGGACTAATGAGAAATGATAGGCTACACCTAATAAAATTGAAATTATTGAGCATAAATATTGTCAAATGATGGGTCAGGGACAGCAATGCAAAACTTTATCACATCATGTCTGGTTTGTACCAGCTTTTGAGAATACAGAGCAATAACGGATGACACTGACATACTGTCATCTACAAATGCAGCAGTGTGTGGAAACAGGTTACAAAAAAGGTTATCTAAACTATTTACACAAAGGTTAGGAAACACACTGTATATGAGCTGCTTAATAAACGTCAGACATCTTGAGGCGTTGCAGATGGTGGTTCAGTCACTTTCTGATGATTCACTAGATGACGAAGAAGATGATGATTTGTGTTTCCTTTTTCTCTCTTTCTTTTTGTGATGTTTTCCATGCTCCTTTTTGGTTTTTTTGCTTTTCTTCTTGTGACTTTGTTTCTTTTTCTTTCTTCTGTCCTCGTCTGATGAGGAGCTCGATCTGCTGCGCTTCTTTTTCTTTTTTGGTTCTTCGTCACTTGATGATGAGGATCTAAGTAAAGATGAAAAAAAATGAAACAAATGCTTGATATCAAGTTACAGTTTAATTATTAGTCAGGTACTACTTACTATGTAGTTCAACCTTATAAAATATTCTGAAACTATAATACTGCATTTTTCTCACATCAGATCAAGAGCATGAAAGTTGAGATTTTATGCTCATTGAAACTGAAATGTGTTATTTAAACAAAGCTTACCGTTTTCTTGATTTTCTGTCTTTGCTCTTCTTTCGTTTACGTCTCTTTTTTCTGTCATCTTCATTATGAGAATCTGAAACATATGAAAATTGTGGGGAGAAAAAGTCAGTGCTCAGAAAAAAGTTGTTAACAGTCTAATAACAGAGTGCCTGTATTTTAGAAGGGCATTATACCATTACAAGCATTTATCATACAAGACTCACTGTAAACCTACTGATGTAAATAGCTGAACTGTGTATTAAGGCTCAATGGTGTTTTTATTTTTGTGATCCAATAATAAAAACTCAGGAAACACAATAAAATGTAATTTAAAATGGCAATATTCACAGTGTGGATTATTTGCATATTTTTCTTAAAAGATCTATACTTTAAAAATGTTTGTGACATGAAATCGGACCTTTATGACGGAACACACTTCGTCCCAATTTCTCGTTGTGCTGAGAAGCAGGAACGTCCTCTTCACTCTCCTCGCTGCTGGTGCTGCTTACATCCAGAACAATGTCTTTCTGGGGGTCAACTCGGACGAAATTTCGACACTCGAATGTTAGGTGGCCCGCTGCAAAATAGATGGAAAGAGAGTGTTAGTATAAATAAACCACTGGCATCAGATTTCAGAATTACGTTACACCCAACTTAAACATATGTGGCATTTATTTAATGAGATACAAATCATTAGAAGTGCAAGAAAATATTTGCTAATTTTTTATATGATTTCTATATAGAGCAGCTGTTTAGGATAAGGTAAGCATTGGTAACAAATATCAGACTTTCTAATTCAAAAGCTGATTTTGAAATTCTGCATACAAATATTACCTTTTGCTGTCTAATGAAATGAGGATGTTTAAAGACAGAAAATGCCAAAGTTTAAAACTAAAATGGCAAAACTAGGAATCCAATATATAATTGTGCAGATCAGTGCTGAGAAAAAAAAAAGTACAAATGCAAAAGTAAAACAAAATCTGAGCATTTGTCAAACTTGGTTTTTATTTTAAAATTCAGAACTAATAATAGGGTCTCTGCAAACAAAGATGCAAAGACCCAGAGTGAAATCCAAAACAACTTTTAGTTTTAAAACAATTACCACACCAAAACCTGATTTTTTGATAAAGAACTGTCATATCTCCATCAGAAAAGCCAGAAAACTCTAACTTGATTTGCTGAGGTTTTATAAAGATCTGTTAACAATAATAATATCAACAGTTAGGAAGAAAATCTAAATATCACGGTTTTAAAATGGCACACACAGCTCATACTTAGAAAAAATAACTTACAATATTTGTAGGCAGCAAATAAGTAATTTTTAAACAAAAAATAAATAAATAAATCTGTAAACAAAAGTGGCACTAATGAATCAAACTTGCACAATGTGGCTGTTAACTGCAACTTCATGAAAAAATCCCTACTATAGTGAACCTCTGTCATATGAAAACGTGTTCTCTAAATTGTGGCTTGAAGCTTTACTTACGATATCCACATTTCTTACACCCAGCTCTGATGTTGTCTTTATTGGGCCCTGTAGGAAAACAAACAAACAAACAAACAAACAAACAAACAAAAAAAAACAAGTTAAATAATGACATAAAGACTAGTGGCCGTCGACAGCGTTAGGTAGCAATGTAAGATACACATACATATACATATATGTGTATGTGTATAAGACACACACACATATATATGTATGTATATATATATATATATATATATATATATATATATATATATATATATATATATATTATAACACATATCCGTTGACTGACCTATTGTGGTGGATCAGCAAAACTATAAAGAAAACATATCTTAGTCTTTTAACACGTAAACACTTCACAGCTAAAATTGTATTATTTGTTCTTTAATAAACCTATACATGACAAATATCAGTGCGCCAAAACAAAACAATGCCTTCTGCTTAAAAGAAAAAAAAAAGTCTCCTGTCAGGGGTAAATTATTTACCTATCTGGTATTTAATATTAACAAGGGGATATTGTTTATACATCTGTACAGCACTTTGAACTGCTTTTAGCATGACGAGTGCCTTATAAATAAAATTGATTGATTGAGATATCTTCCGGTTAGCAACACTTTGCCTAATTTTAATGTTATTGTCCAAGCCTTTACTTTATGTCACTCCACTAATAGTAAGCAACAAATGACAGAAATAAAGTACATACCAGGGAGCGCCATCACACTTTAAACGACAAAGTCAAAAGGATACAAAAGTTAATGTTGCTTAAGCGCGAAGCAAACTGTCGAGAAGTCCGAAGGCAAAATACAGTCGACCGGAAACATTTGTTCGAGAAATTACTGGGTTCCTCTGTCTTCTTCTTCTTGGATTTGTAGGTCGGAAGCTGACAACGTCATGCAAAACCGCCACCCTCTGGTCCGTGTTGAATATGCGATGGCTTACGGTCCACATGTACCTTACAAACTTTGGAGGAATAACAAGCCAGCAAAAAACAAACAAATAACAAAAAAATCAAAACAAAAAACTAAACTAATAAGCAAAAATCAATATATAGTAATCTAATTTTCCTTGAAAAGTCCGATAGAAAATTCAATACTTTATTGAACTTGATTTTTTTAAATTATTCAACAAAAAATAATAATTAAAAAAACCTAATCTGGAGACTCTATTTTTGTTTTTAATGTTTCTCTTAAAAGCCAGGGTTTTTTTTTTTTTTTTTTTTTGTAAACATGATATAACACAGTAGACTTTTTAATTTGCCATAATCAAATCACAATTTTAATTATTTCTACTTTTCTGTAATGAACACTAATTTATTGTGCTTTTACCCACAGGACTGCTGAATCTTGAGGAAATTTCTGTCTTTATTACATGAATTGCAGTGGTGGAGTGGTGCAGTGGGCCCTGGGTTCCTTCTTATGCATAACAATGCTTGGCCTCATGTGGCTGAAGTGTGTCAGCAGTTCCTGCTTGATGAGGGCACTGATGTCATGGACTGGCCTTACCGTTCCCGAGACCTGAATCCAATTGAGTACATCTGGGACATCATGTTTCGGTCAATCCACCAACGCCACGTCGCACCACAGACTGTTCAGGAGCTAACTGATGCTCTAATCCAGGTCTGGGAAGAGATCCCTCAGGAGAACATCCGCCGTCCCATCAGGAAGATGCCCAGGTGTCGTTGGGACATTATACAGGCACATGGAGGCCACACACACACGACTGAGCCTCATTTAGACTTGTCTTGAGAAATATTCACTGACGTTGAATCAGTGTGTCATGTTACTGGGGCCTGCCATAGCAATACATGGGAGGCAGTGCATTCATATTGAGTATGAATCCAAATCCAGATCTCCATGGTGTAACAATTTTGATTTACATTGATAATTTATGTATTATTTTCTTCTCAATCAATTCCACTGTGTTAATAATACAGTTTTTCAATGAGAATATTTAATTAATTGAGATCTAGGATGTGTTATTTTAGTGTTCCCTTTAATTTTGTGAGAAGTGTAGTTCTCTGGTCTTAGCCCTCTTTGCATACTGATCCCAGAGTTTATTTCCAAAACACTCTCATGACTTAGTATCCAAACAAACCTAAATCCATTGCAAAGACAAAGTTACTGCTATAATTTTTGCAGCAAACAGTGGCATCTTATTTGCAGTTCTCATAGAAGAGATTACACCAAACTTTGGAACTGCATATGCAACTGACAATTTACAGGTCCATGTTTCCTTTGAACCATACATAAATACTTGCAGATTATTTAGTAATCATTAATATATGTTGCAACCACTTTTCCAGAGTCTACATCTTTTCTATAGTTGATAAGTCTACATTTGGATAAGATAACAAAACAACCCTGTTGGTTCTTCTTCCCAGGTCATAGACAGGGATATGACAAAATAATTCACTGTGCTTCATCACCACCAAATGAACATTACTGTGTAACAGTGAACTTCACTGACTCTCATTTATTCTACTGTAGTTAATTTTAAAAGGCACTTTCAAATTTTTGAAACTGTGCAGGCAACCTAAAGTAACAATGTAGGTCAAAGTGTTGAGTTAATGTCCTGAGCCTGATGAGCGTTTTAAGGTGCAGTGCCAGATGAACAGGGGTCAACACCAGAATTATGTCTCAAAGACGTCAAACATCAGATAAACAGTATTTGTTTTATTTTCCCCGATCACTATAAACAATAAAATAACGATTTTAGCAATTGCTGCACCTTTTCATGATTGATTTCCCAGCAGAGCCTAGTCGTGGTTTTTTGTCAGGGGTTAATCGACGACAGCAAGTCTGGTAGATGGAAAATGCTGACAGATGTGGGGCCCCTAGACATGCTCTCATCATTATGTCTGTGGCTGTGGCACAAGTTTGCAGACACACACACACACACACACACACACACACACACACACACACACACACACACACACCACCACCACCACCCACACACACACACACACACACACACACACACACACACACACAATTTAAATCCAAGCTTCTGATGATGCCACATGTCTTTGCAAAACCTAAAACTAATAATTAATTTAATCTGTAAGAAAAAATGAAATTATTAGTCTGCATAAATTATTTGACTCTTATCAAGCTGCCTCTTTAGCTCCTAGCTCAGCCATGGAACTTTGATCCATTACCAATTATCTTATTTTGTTCTCATAGACTTATAAAAATCAATATCTCTTTTATTCAGTGACTTGAAGAAAACTATATTTGACGTTTTAGTGTCTTTGTTTTCTATCACAACCCATTAGAATCCCTTCTTCTATCCTAAGGTCTTTAGATGCAGCATGAATGTAACACTACTTTTGTATTTAGTTTGAAACTGAGTGTTTGGTTTTAGTGATCCTTCAATTTACATAAAATTTTGGGTTATGCTATATCACTGTAGGGTGTAATTTGAATGCAGCACATCTTTCAGGATTTAGTTCAATCTTAATCTCACATCTTAGTTCTTTGTGTACTAGTTAATGCAAGAAAGATGCAACAAAGTTCAAAAGTACATGTTTTATCTCTTCTGGTTTACTGCATCAGCTGAGAGATTAAACCAGCAACCATTAGTCAGAAACATACAGATGTTTTCTGAGACTAGTTTTGTGTGTGTGTGGAGCCGTGTAGAGAAAACATGCAGCATATTCAATTTGTGTTTCTGGAAAATAAAGTGCAAAGACCTTTTGTAAGACACACGAAGCTAGTTCAGGTCAAAATCCTGAAAATCCAGGACATTCAAAGAAATGCAAAAGATGTCTCTAACTCATGGTAATATGGTATACAAACAACAGTAGCAACTCATTCTTCATAAAGCCAAATCCCTCTCTCTCTCTCTCTCTCTCTTTCGCTCTCCCTCTCTCTCTATAATTTTCTTTTTTTTCATTTTACTTTTGTGTATATAAATAAAATGAATATACTTTAATTAAAGCCAGCTTTTTCAGTATCAAAGGTGTCAAACCAGCAGGTGACAGCATTGCCAAGTAGGTGGTTAGAACCATAAATGTTAGTTGAACTCTTGTTTTTGTCAGTTGCTTTCTGAGTGCAAGGCTTACTGATGAACACAAACTTGCTTTACATTGAAGAATATTCATATAATGTTTTATTTAGATCATTCAAACTGATATTCTTTTGATATGCTGAACAAGTCCAAATTAAATCTCTAAAAGAACACTGGATTTATAAAGATATGATATGACAGCATTACAGCACTTTTAGAAGATTTAAACAGTATCTAAGAATTTTAATCTGGCTTTTAAGCTTTCTGGAATTTACAATAGTTTAGATATGATAAATCACATCCAAATGTTTTTTTTACGTTTAATATAACATTTATCCTCCACAATGCAACTAAAACACAAAAAAACTAAAATAAAATTTGTTTGGGAGAAATATAAGAATGACAAAAGATGCAATAGTTGCAAAAAAAAAAAAAAACATGACTTATAGCAAATCTAATTAGGTTAAAATAAAGTTTTCTTGAGGGATTTTTCTGACCAAAAAAATGCCACTGTACAAAGGCATCAGTCAGGAGAAGGGTACAAAAAATAAAAATCTAAAGCATTATGTAGGCTTTGGAAAAATATCACAGTATAGGGAACACAGTTTAAGAATCAAAAGAAATAACAGACCAGATTGAGAAAAGCTGTCCCTTGACAAAAGGAAACATGGATAAAAAGCAAGACAGAAAATGATCAGGGAAGCTGCCAAGAAGTAGACAGTACACCGAAGGAGTGCCACCAGCTTCCACCAATGGTTGTGTTGCACATATGTACCATATGTGCAACACAACCATTCAAGAAGATATGTTTGGCAGAGAAACAGCACTGCAAATCACTAAAAAACAATATTATGCCCACTGTAAAACATGGTTGTGCCAGGACAATGCTTTTAGGTTATTTTTCTGTCATACATTTTGTTTTGAAAGCAGGTAAAAAGTTAAATTTTTCTTCAGATGAAATTGGAGTTTTCCTATAGGTGGATGAAATTGTGAGCAGTTCCAAAAATCACTATGCTCTGGCAAAAAAAAACAAAAAAAAACTTTTCAAGTGCTAGAAAGCTGAAGATAAAGAAGGAATTAATTTTTAGGATCAGAGTGATCTCAAGCATTTTCAAATGAAACCAATTACCATAGTCATAAAAAAGAACGTTTCTAAGTGTTGGTATAAGCATGTCTGTGTTAAATCTGACAGAAAATCTGTTGGGTCACCTGAGGCAGCTGTGAACTAGAGATGTCCTCATAATCTGAAATGGTTGGAGAACTTTTCCAGGGTGGAGTTCGCAAGCATTATCAAGTCAAGATGTGGCATGCTAATACACCACTTTAAAAAAAAAAAAACAGAAAAAAACTGGATGCTAAAATTAAATCAAAAAGTCCTTCAACAGTGTATTAGTTTGAGATTGGGTGCATGATTTCGCAACCAGGTTGTTGTGTTTTTTTCACCCTGAACAGCTTTGTTCATTTTTCAGTTAAACTGCACATGATATATGCCACCATAAAAGTGGAAAAAGTTTATAAATGATTTTTCATAGTCCTTTGAAGGCCACTGTATGCTGCTGCTCCCAAGTGATGTCTGAATACAGAGTGTATTCCTGTCATCTGTTGTATTTGTGAAGCTTAATGTGTAGTTTTTCTAATATTACTATCTTCCTGTATAAGAGGGTTTTTCATATTTTTGATTGACCTGGAGTTGCATCTAGAAATGTTCATTTCATGGAATTCAAATATGGTTACTACTATATGACTACTTCATATACATTTATGTCTTAATGCCACATTTAAAAATTGCTAGAGGCCCACTGAGCTCGGGTCCTCTACCAGAGGCCTGGGAGCTTGAGGGTTCTGCGTAGTATCTTGGCTGTGCCGAGAACTGCGCATTTCTGGACTGAGATGTCTGATGTTGTTCCTGGGATCTGTTTTAGCCACTGCTCCAGTTTGGGGGTGACTGCCCCGAGGGCCCCGATGACCACAGGTACCACTGTGGTCTTCACCTTCCAGGCCTTCTCCAGTTCCTCTCTGAGGCCCTGGTATTTCACCAGTTTCTCGTGTTCCTTTTTCCTGATGTTGCAATCGCTTGGTATTGCTACATCCACCACAACGGCTTTCCTCTGTTGTTTATCCACCACCACGATGTCCGGTTGGTTCGCCATTACCATTTTGTCTGTCTGGATCTGGAAGTCCCACAGGATCTTAGCTCAGTCATTCTCTACCACCTTTGGGGGTGTGCCCCACTTTGATCTCGGGGCTTCCAGTCCATATCCTGCACAGATGTTTCTGTACACTATGCCCGCCACTTGGTTATGACGTTCCATGTACGCTTTCCCTGCCAGCATCTTGCACCCTGCTGTTATGTGTTGGACTGTCTCAGGGCCTCCTTGCACAATCTACACCTTGGATCTTGTCTGGTGTGGTAGATCTGAGCCTCTATTGCTCTGGTGTTTAGGGCCTGTTCCTGTGCAGCCAGGATGAGTGCCTCTGTGCTGTCCTTGAGTCCAGCTTTTTCCAGCCATTGGTAGGATTTCCTGATATCAGCCACTTCAGTTATTTGTCGGTGGTACATCCCATGGGGCTTATCCTCCCATGATGGTTCCTCCAGCACCTCATCCTCTGGTCCCCATTGTTTGAGACATTCGCTGAGCACATCGTCGGTTGAGGCTTTAACCTTGATGTATTTATGGATCTTGGATGTTTCATCCTGGACAGTGGCTCTCACACTCGCTAGTCCTCTGCCTCCGTCCTTACGGCTCGTGTATAGTCTCAGGATGCTGGATTTAGGGTGGAACCCTCCATGCATGGTTAGTAGTTTCCAAGTTTTAACATCCATGGTCTTTATCTCTTCTTTTGGCCAGCTTATTATTCCTGCAGGGTATCTGATTACTGGCAAGGCATAGCTGTTTATCGCACGGATCTTGTTCTTGCCATTGAGCTGGCTTCTCAGGACTTGCCTTACTCGTTGGAGGTATTTGGCTGTGGCTCCTTTCCTTGTGACCTCATCGAGGCTGCCATTTGCTTGTGGTATTCCCAGGTACTTGTAACTGTCCTCAATGTCTGCTATTGTTCCCTCTGGGAGTGAGACCCCTTCTGTGTGGATGACCTTCCCTCTCTGTGTAACCATCCGACCACACTTCTCTAGTCCGAATGACATCCCAATGTCAGTGCTGTAGATCCTGGTGGTGTGGATCAGTGAGTCGATGTCTCGTTTGCTCTTAGCGTACAGCTTGATGTCATCCATGTAGAGGAGGTGACTGATGGTGGCTCCGTTCTTGAGTCGGTATCCGTAGCCAGTCTTGTTGATGACTTGGCTGAGGGGGTTCAGACCTATGCAGAACAGCAGTGGGGACAGAGCGTCTCCTTGGTATATGCCACATTTGATGGACACTTGTGCAATTGGCTTGTAGTTGGCTTCAAGGGTGGTTTTCCACATCCCCATCGAGGCTGCAATGAAGGCTCTTATAGTCCTGTTGATGTTGTACATCTCTAAGCATTCAATGATCCAAGTGTGTGGCATTGAGTCATAGGCTTTCTTGTAATCAATCCAAGCCGTGCACAGGTTGGTGTGTCGGGTTTTGCAGTCTTGGGCGACTGTTTGGTCTACCAGGAGTTGGTGTTTGGCTCCTCTGGTATTTATGCCGATGCCCTTCTGTGCTGTACTCATGTATTTATCCATGTGCCCACCTATCTTAGCTGCTATGATGCCTGACATGAGCTTCCATGTTGTAGATATATATATATATATATATATATATATATATAATGGAATGCCGTTCAGGAAATTATTGCATATATATGTTCAAAAGTCTGAATATATGGAATGAACCTTGAATATATGGAATGAAACTCTGAATATATGGAATGAAAGTCTGAATATATGGAATGAACCTTCAATATATGGAATGAACCTTCAATATATTGAATGAAACTCTGAATATATGGAATGAAAGTCTGAATATATGGAATGAACCTTGAATATATTGAATGAAACTCTGAATATATGGAATGAAAGTCGGACTGGGCTCGAGGAATTGTGGGTAATGTGGTTCAAAACGTGCAAACTTCTCTGTTGCTGTGTATCCCCGTGCTTTTGATTCTTCATCGACAGTGGCCCGAGTACTGTTCCAATCATAAGTACGCATCAAAACAAGTACTCTAAAAGAACCCAGATACGTTCTTATTTCACCCATTTTATTAATGAGCCATCCCTCTGCGGACTTGGGCCAGCAACATAACACACAATGCATTGCGCACCCGGCAGTGGTAAACAGAAACGGCGAGGATAGAAACTTGTCGTTTTCATAATATTCTGAGTTTGTCACAAAAACTTTCAAAATGTCCCTCTATCCATTATCCAACACGCTTATCCTTTTTTGTTTTGAGGGTCGCGAGGGGTGCTGGTGCCTATCTCCAGCGGTCATCGGGCGAGAGGCGGGTTACACCCCGGACAGGTCGCCAGTAGTTTCAAAATGTTTTAAGCATAAAAGTATACCTTTGATTTTTATCAGACCAGTCAGTTCACCGACACTGAGCATTTTTTGAAATATGCTCTGGGTTTTGGGAGCAACACAGCTCGGTTCACAAACCTGTCTGGCTGCGAAGCTAAGCTAAACTAAGCGGAATTGGAATGGGATCTCCCCTCTCACCCCTGCCTTATCTCGGATAGGCGCTCTGTCATTTCCCGCTACCGGTTATCTGTTAGTGGCGATCTGTGAACCGAGACCTGCTGTTTCGAAAATTCCAGACTATATTTCAAATTATGCTCAATATTGATGAGCTGACTGGTCAGATGACTTATTGAGGTCTTCCTTCTTGCTTAAAACATCTGAAAACTATTTAATTGTGTGACAACTTCATAATAGTATAAAAAGGCGAAGTTTCTGCCCTCCTCTTTTCCGATAGGACCATGGACTACATTACCCATAATACCTTGATGACTTTCATTCCATATATTCAGACTTTTGAACATATATATATATATATATATATATATATATATATATATATATATATATATATATATATATATATATTCACTTTGTAATGTATTCCTAGTTTGGGAGCCAACATTCTGATTTATCATTCACATCTCTGGCACAACGACACAGCTACAAACTGTGGCTGTACATAAGTAGTCTGGTGGTTCCTCAGATCTCCTTTTCCCCAACCAGAATGTTCTTGTTGCCCAGTTTTATGTTACCAAGCACCTGGAGAGCTGGACTGTGCGGCAATATGATTAAGTATGACAGGGTTCCTTGCACTGACACAAGAAAATTCTGATACTTTGCCTGTTAAGATCTATTTTAATTCCGGAAATGTTTAGAGCTCCAAAATCAGAATGTATTTGTCCTGTTGGAGAAATTGCAAGTGAGTTAAATTTACTGGCAATCTGTCCAGTGGCCTTTTACTCAAAACCAAAAAGCTCTGGCTTAAGGATTTTTCTGACATCAGCAAGATATATCTAAACATAAATATTGAAAATCCTTTTTGGCTTGCAGCTAACAGTGGAGTACTTTTGTGCTTCACAAAAAATGAATAACTCAAGGTCAAAACTGCATTGGTCCCAAATAAGAAATGCCCACCCATCTTTTTGTCTTTGAAAAACTATTGATTTTGAGGCATCATAGTAGAACAAAGGTGTTGCTGAATTTCCTCCAAAAGTTGCAAAAGTGGGTAATATTCATTTCAAAGCAAGATCATATTTTAATTTTTTGAACTGGTAAAAGAGCCAAAGGGGTTCAGTGAAGAAGTGAAATTCTAAAATTATTCTTAAATGTCCTTAATTACATTTTCACTATAACCAAAGGGAAGATAGAGGGTGTGAGAAACCAGTGGTTAATGTTACATTGCACACAGGTCATCAGTAAAGTCAGTGGTTCACTTAATTAAAAACATCTCCACATTTCTATGGGTGGTCCATTGTGGTTCCAAAAAAAATGTCCATGGTATGTCTTAGCGGTAATCCATATATGAGTGTGTTACCTAAATGCTCAGTTTGGAATAAGAAATGAACAGCTTTGTTCTAGTTGAGTGAAACAGCTTGCTTGTCTCACAACACCTCTACCACATTCATTGCTAGCACTCTTTCTGGTCAGCACCTGGAGACTGCTGAGGATGTTTTTGGACAGAAGCTTGGTTGGATAAATAAACCTATGTCTGACCTCAAGCGCCAGTCAGAGTTTTCTAACCTCACGACCTGACACAGTGTTCCCACATCATGCCTGGGTGGTCATTAAGGACACGGAAACTTTTTGGATTATTTCAAACTGGGGAAACAAAAGATAAGAGGAAAAGAGAAAGAGAATGACTGGACCTGTGATTTATTAGGACTCATCCTCATTATCATTCATGTCCCTTTAAAAGAATATTAACAGCTGATTTGTGAATGTTTTTCTAGTTTTTATATGGTAGTGGTTTCTTTGTGGCATTAAAATGTTAGGCATATAGCAGAATTATTTGTTTGTTCAGTCTCCAGGATATGTATTTTAGAAAAAAAAAAAAAAAAAAAAAAAAAAAAAAAAAAAAAAAAAAAATCCTAATAGTCTTCCTTGTATTTTATTTATATGTTTTATTCATTTTTTTCAGGCTTCTCTGTGCCTGCGTAACAGATGCATTTTTCATTGAAACTGGAGGGTTGTGAACTTATAGCTTCCCTCACATGCACAATCAGGAGGTGTGTGCTTAAATCCACAGCTGGGATCCTGATTCATGGGAAGCACAGGCCACACAGATCTTTACGTGCCAAGGGCCTGAGCAGGAAACTGTTTGCTTAGAATGAGTGGATTATTTATCTTGGGCGCATCTTGTTTTGATCTGTTTTGTTGCAGCCACAGAATCATCTGCAACAATGACTACAAACAGGATCCCATGTTTGTAGTAGTTGTGTTGCAAAAAGATACAACAAATTAAACAAATAATTTGATACAACAAATTAAAGCTGTAGTATGTAACTTTTACTATTGCTGTCTAAAGAAACTCACACCTCCTGACCAAAAACTAACTAATCAGAGCCAGGAGGAAGGTCTTAGTGATGCCAATCACCCTTGTTTATGTGCTGCTAAATATGCTAATGGTGGAGAAACAACCTACTGTTTCAGGAAAACTGTTTATCCTCCATCATTGGTGCCCATGCTAACTAGCCATAGCATTTGTGGCAGGCTATGCTGTGGTGAACCAGCTGTAATGTAGCAGAGAGCAAGGGGTAGTATGTAAGTGGCGCGTACACAAGGATGTATTTTTCAGTCCCTTTCCTGTTCTCTTGGGAAACTGAAAGAACAGGAAGCAGATCGTCATAGCACATAGCTAACTAATGTTGAGTTTGGTTCTTCCTGTTTAATAAGAATGGCCCATTTCCACTGTCACCAATGCATGGTCAAGATGAGGGATTACCAGAATGTCAAAAACTTTCTGGTATTCTTACAAGATAAATAATAAGTAATCCACTTACAAGCAATTTCCTGCTCAGGCCCTTTGCACATAAAGATCATTGTACCCTGTGCTTCCTATGAATCAGGCTCTCTGCTGGGGATTTGTGCACAAGTCTAGCTTTCTTTGGAGGTGTTTAAGGAGAAAATTTTTGCTATCAAAGAAGACATGGAGACCAGATGATGGTTTAGAAAAACTTGGCTGGTGCAGGACCTGGCCAGCTCACCAGGTCCTGTAGAATCCACCATGAATTATACCATTTATTAGAAGGCCCTTGAGGAAAATGACCTTCTTAAAAAAATTAAACTAAACTGAAACATAACTGACTCAAAACTTACCAGGAAATCCACTAAGGACTTTTAGAGAATACAGAAATTGGAAGTCCTAGGAGGAATCAAAGCCCAGATCTTTGTGTTACATGGTGATTAGAAAGTTGTCAAACCAGAGTAATTAAATCACCTTTTACTTAAAAAATAAATAAACAAAAATATCAATATAAAAATATTTATTTTGGAAGAAAGGACTATTCAGTGGGGTGTCCTAATTTCTTCAAATGACTGCATATCTCATGATTTTCATTAATAAAAGTTTCTCAGCTGGTGTTTATTCGTCATTAAGGTCTGCAACTCTGCTCGATTAAAAAAGAGATTATTTTGGATTATAAATGCCTAAATAAACCTATTAGTAATATAAAAATAAAATGTGTTGCCTGGCTTCAGTAGGTACTTTTCTTCCACTCCTTTATGTTCACATGTTTACTTTGTGGTTATGCAGTCTCTTTAATTTATTTAGTCAACATACATACTCATCCACACATGCACAGTAGCCTAATTGGAATAGCTCCATCTTTCTTTTATGAGTCAAATTAAAAAGTAAAAGAGGCCCATTTTCAAAGTTGTCAGCCTGTTTGATGTTAAGGTAGTTGCCTTTTGCTGTAACTGATGGGAGTAGCTGCCTTCACCATTGATGGAGGTCTTGTGGTTCTTTACCTATAAGTGCTCCTCTTTTCATTTTAATTTCAGCAGTAAAACCTTTATGACAGGCTGTCAAACTGTTCTGAGCTCTCAGTGTATCTCATGGACATGAGTTACGTCATTTATGGTATCTCCTGAAATTGAGCTAGATCCATTGTGCCACTGTGATGTGGGGTTTCTTCTAAGCATGTTTTTGGGACAAAGCTGGAACAGATTACTAGCATCGTTGCAGATTTAGTTTAATTGTTCCACCAGTTTTTGCTTTGGTGTTATTCTCTCTAAGAGGTGGGAGCCAGTCTTTGTCCCAATATTCTTGTCATTTGAAATAATTATTCTTGAAGTTCTCTGTTAATAGTTAGGGGGAAAGACCTCCCGTTCCCCCGCCCCCTCTTTTTTTAAACTGGGGCTGTGTGGTCTGGTCTCACCCACATGTGTAACCTTGCTTTGACAACCTGAACCTAAACATTTCCCAGCATGAGCTGTAATCTAAGCGCAAACTCTGGCTAACCACTGTAATTTATACATCTATAGGTTCAAGGAGCCTTGCATGTTACATAGAGGAAGGGGGAGGAGTGTATAGCAATTATCTGTGAGTTCTGAGAACAAAGTAACAAATTTTAGGTTGAATTCAAATAAATTTTAGAGATAATTATAGAAAATTATAGAATTATAGAAAAAGTGTCAAATTAGAGGCTGATCAACATGCTGTATAGTTAAAAATGCAAAAGCATGACTGCAGTATTTTATGCTTAGCTCTACATAAAATTCTGCTAAAAAAGACTTATTTTGCTTGTACTTATAATATTCTATCTTGATAAAAATCTACTCAGCAGTCACTTATTTAGATACTCTTTGCTAGTAACTTGCTAGTTGGACTGACTTTTGCCTTCAGAACTGCATTCGTTCTTGGTGGCACAGATTCAAAAAGATGGTGAAAACATTAATTTGATCAATATTGATATGATAGCGCCACACTGTAGCTGCAGATTTGTTGGCTGTGCATTTTTGATGTGAATCTCCAGTTCCAACTCACCCCAAAGGCTCAGTATTGAACTGAGATCTAGTGACTTCAGAGGCCTTTGGAGTACAATGAACTCATTGCAATGTTCAAGAATCCAGTTTGAGGCTGCTTGGTTTTGACATGATGCATTATATTGCTGAAGGCAACTGGCAGAAGGTAGGTACATTTTAGTTTTAAAGGGGGACGAGCAACAGTGCTGAGATAGATGGTGTCACACTGATCAAGAGGGCAAAAGTGTGTGAAGAAAATATCCTCTATACCATCACCTCCAGCCAGAACCCCTGGTACAAGGCAGGATGTTGTTGATGCCAAATTCTTACCCTACCATCTGACTGTTGCAGCTGAAACTGAAACTTCTCAAACCAGGCAATGTTTTCCCAGTCTGTTACTGTCCAGTTTTGGTGAGCCTGTACTAACTGACAGGTTCAGATCTGCTTCAAGGTTCAATGTGTTGTGAGTTCAGAGATGGTATTCTGAATAGCTTGCTCATAATTATTTAGGATTCTACCACCTTATCATCTTCAACCAGTTTCTTTTTTTTGGACCACTCAATAAACTTGAGACATGACTACCTGTGAACAATACCCAGATAAGCACACCTGGCACCAGCAACCATGCCTTGCTCAAAATCACTTAAATTTTCTTTTTTCACCATTCTGATGCTTGCATTGGACTTCAGCGAGATGTTTTCACCATGTCTAGATACATAAATCTAGTTGATGTAATGTGCAGTCTGCTAGTATCAGATTTGCATTAAAAAGTAATTGAACAGGTGTACCTAATAAAGTGACCGGTGAGTGTAGAGAGGTGGTCTCCTATATTTCCTATGTAAAAGTTAGAAATCAATCAAAGAAGGAAAACAGTCATCTACTCAGGTAAAAGAAAAGATACTAAACCTGTATGTGTACAAAGTAATAGAAAGTAGAAAATTAGAAAGGTGTAGATCACAGTCTCTACAAACTCTTTCACAATTCCATTCCACTCCAGCCTAACGCTTCAAGCAAAAATCCTTCTAAACACGGAAGCTTTTTTTTCCTTCTGAAATAAAACATAAACTTTTAAGGGTTTAAAACATTTATCAACAATAAAAAAACAACTATTCAATAGTTTACATATCTTGTAAGTTTGGCCTTTATGTTTACAGAGGTTTTAAAAAAAGAAAATCTGTTCAGCCCTAATATTTAAAGGTTTGTTTTGATGCATAATTTGCATGCTGCATTCATACAAATAATCTAGTGATCATATAAAACAGCTTCAACAAAAAGTCAGCATCAGTTCTCATGCCAGAAAAATTACTCTTATGGGGGGGGGATATTTTTCATATGAATGGACATGTGCTGCATGTGCTATAAAGAACAGGAAGCTTACCTAAACCAGCCCCAGTTTGGGGGAAAGCTCCCTTCTGTCCAGTTTGTGCTGATTTGTGATCTCAGTCAGTAGTAAACACAAGTCACCATCTGCTCCACTATAAATACTCTCAGTCTTCACCAGAAGCCAAGTTAAATAATCATTACTCATCTAGGTTGTGCAAATAAATCATTATGTTAGCTATAAAATTATTGAGCCTTTGGAGATATCAAGTGAAAAAGAACAAAAAGTGAAATGTAATTTTAAAAAAAAACTGTTACACATTTAAGTTGTTGTGTGGGTGTTTTACATAGGTTTTAAAAATCTTCTGAAGTGGTTTTGTTTCTGCTTTTATCGTGAGCATTCAGGCTTTACATATAGAGTTAAGACCAGATGTTTACACACTTTGTATAAAACATACATAACCTCTCTATCTGACAATAAATCAAGCTTAACCGTTCCTGTTTTATGGAAAATTACCAAAATCGTTTCTATTTCCTGAAAGTCAAAACACAGAAAGTAAGAGAATTTATTTGATCACTGTTTTAGGTCAGAAGTTGACATGCATTTCCTTGGTATTTGGTAGGATTGCCTTTATATCTGTGTGACTTGAGCCAGACATTTCATATCCTTCCACATACTTCCCCCAGTAGTTTGTTGTGGGTTTGGTCCATTTCTTCTGACAGAACTGGTGTAACTGTATCAAATTGGTAGGACATTTTTCTTGCACACGCTTTCTCAGCTCTGTCCAAAGATGCTCTGTGAGACTGAGATCAGGGTTTTGTGAAGGCCATTCCAAATCATTGACTTTGTTGTCCTTAAGCCATTTTGTAAAAACCTGGTGGTATGATCAAGATCATCCTCCATTTGGAAGATCCATTTGCAACCAATCTTTAACTTCTTGGCTGATCTCTTAAAATGATGCCTCAATATTTCCACAAAATGTTCTTTACTCACGATGCCATCTATTTTGTGAAGTGCACCAGTCCCTCCTGCAACAAAACACCTCAACAGCATAATGCAGCCACCACCATGCATCACAACTGGCTTAGCACCAAAATACATTGAAGATCCTTTGTTGTTGTATCAACCTCCCAGAGCACTCCAGTCTTCTGGTTCAATTTTATTCTGTATCCCCAGAGTCAGAATCAAACATGGAGAAGCGGCATTCAGTTTTTATGCTCCACTAATTTGGAACAAACTTGCAGAAAACTGCAACAATGCTGAAATACTGAGTTCCTTTAAATCATGTAAAGCATTTTGAAGTGCCCTGTTGCAAAATGTACTATAAAAATAAAATTTGGGATGATGTTCTCAGTCTTTCAAGCTTTCCCCTGTTTTTTTCTCCAGTGTCTCCATTGCTTTAATTTTAATCTTATCAGTCACCAGGACATTTCTCCAGAACCAAAATGTCTTTTTCCCTGTTTCTATTTGCAGTCACATTTTTGTGTATGTAAACATCTGAAATTCTGAAAAGGAATAAAATATTATCTTATAAAAATCTGTTTGTCATTACTATGGAAGTTGGCAAATAGAATTAATGTTGCTAATGCTAACTGAACTAAAACAGTAAAAAAATTGTCTAATTTATTTTCAGACAATAAGTAAAAAATGGTTATGTTTCTATTTACAAAGTATATGTAAATATCTGTATATCATCAAACAAAGGCAACACAGTGTCTTGTGTTGCTGTGAAGAAAAACAGTCACCAGATATTTACACTTGTCATACATGAAAGTAAATTTAACAACACAATCTATACCTTCTCTCAGCAGACCTGTATAACAAATCAATAGACAAACATGCCTGCAAAGGTTTTCCGGTTTTTACACATTCCTGCTGATATTTTCTGCTGTGGCCAACATCACATGAGGTTTCTTCAGCCCAGTTCCTTGTATGATTTTATTGCAGCCTTGATTAAACACATGTGACTGACTGGAAACCCCTGCAATACATGACTGGCTGGAGAAAAGCAAAGATCCTCCAGAGCTCTGAAACGTAACAAAGATTGAATCCTGTGGGTTCGCAAGGCAAAAAGGCATTCACCAGGAATTTGATTCCCCATCACTGTGTGAAACAAGCTTGGCCAAGCTCACCTCCTTTCATACATTAACTGCCGTGTTTGTGTAGAAGAGGAGACCTTTCTGTTTTTGCAAGTCAGCTCCACTACCTCACAGAAGAAAAATGCTTCACTTTCCACAGAAAAAGCTGCCAAGATGAGTTAAAAAGGGGAAAATATTGGGGTCTTTTACATAGCAGAAGAATTCATAGAGGGGAAGAAATGGAAACCTGACCGACTGACATAAAAGCAGAGCACAATGTGATGTTCTCCATAATAGCTTGGACATTTCCCCGTTTCTTCCCTTGGACTGCTTTTCCAGGGGATGGGAGCAAGAAATGAAAATAGCCCAGTTAGGATTTATATCATGCTGGATGCCAACATAAACTGGGCGCCCAATCTTTCTTTTACAGTTAGATAGATTACTGTAGGCTAGAATATTTTTGGGGGCTTTTACCACATCAGAAGACAATTCAGATCTCTATCATGCACAAGGTAAGGAACTAGAGAAGGTAGGGAAACCATGATTAATTCAATGCTCAAAAATAGTAAACCAGAGCTTAGTCATTTCTGAAAATCAGTGTGAGCCAAGGGTCTTAGATGTCACACAGATCTTGTGTGGTCTCAACTTTTCAAATTCTCTTTCTGTCTCTCCTCTGTCTCGTCCTCCTCTTAGATTTCACCCCCTCCTCCTTTTTTTCATGGCTCTGAGCCTATGAGCTGGCTCAGGCCCTTCCTTGTTACACACCCCAGCGGGGCTTTATAAAGGAGGGCCAGAGGTCTCACCAGCCACACACAGTCTCTGCCTGTACCTCTGCCTTTTGGTCTTGTTGCTTCTTCTTCAGTCTCCAGGTTGGATTAGTGATGCTGATGGAACTCTGTGGGACCAACAGTTTTCAGGTTATACTTTTGGGCCTCATCATGATGCCAATAGGCCTGGCCACTATGGACAACCAAGGTGAGAAGATGACAGGGTCAGGATATTGGTAGTGTTTGTGGTGAGACTAAAGCATACAAGCTGGTAACCACAATCTGGAACATGTGGGTTTGTGACGGCAGACATGTTGTTGAGAATTGCATTAAGGCGTGGTAATGGCTCAGGTGTGTGGGTCATGGAAAGTCTGAGCAGATGAACAAAACTTTGTGTGAGGATATTTATGCCTGTGTCAAGTTGTTTATGTAAACTGTTGGATTTGCTGTTTGTCTTTCCGTTGTTCTTTAGCTTTGAGCTTTTTAGTGAGAATGAATGGACAGAATGTTAACTGTGTTGGCAATTTATGTCAGTTTCCTGTGTAAACCCCTTTTCTTGTTTATTTTAAGGCAAAGTAAACATCAGTGTGTCAGAAAAAGACTCAAATAAATTTGTGTACACATTTACTGTCCATACACTCATTTTTTCTTTCTTAACCTGTATCATTTTTTTCTGTTTTTGAACAGCCTTGCATGAACTTGAGAAGGACCCATCCTACTGGGACGCAAAAGCAAAGGCAACACTGGATGCTGCGCTGAAGCTCCATCCTCGACAACACCGGGCTAAAAACATCATTCTGTTTCTTGGTGATGGTAGGTAAATGGTTGTTTTATGTAAAACTATTGACAGTTCAATTAGGTATTGCTCTGCGATGATGTAATGTACAAGCATTATATGTGGATTACGCAAAAACAGTGTTATTAAACATTTGGTATGTCTTAATCAGTAATATCTGCACATAAAATGTACAAAAAGACTACGTTGAAGCTTTTGTATTGTTCAAAACCAAGAAAATCATGTCAAACATTATTTGAAGTTATTGAAGGATAATTTTTACAAATAGTTTTGACCACCACTGAAA
The DNA here is from genome assembly GCA_014839685.1 of Anableps anableps. Lineage (NCBI taxonomy): Eukaryota > Metazoa > Chordata > Actinopteri > Cyprinodontiformes > Anablepidae > Anableps > Anableps anableps. Next base: position 24,571,686 of record CM026070.1, read on the forward strand.
GCTCTTTTTGTATTGATAATAGTTTAATTTTATCACTACCTCGAGGTAATAAAACTTGACATTTCTCAAGATAGTGGGCTAATACAATAAATTATTTTCTCATGATGACTATAGATTATTTCAAAATCACAGAAAAACAAAAGCCTTCCTCGGTTTTCAAAGAACAGGTAAGTAATGCTGCAAGGTAATTCTATAGATACAGTTGCATGATTTCACCCAATGGTTTAAAACATTAAGCAGGATCTCAAAAGTCTACACATCCCTACACACTTACAAAAAGATAAAAGATGTAAACATAGTTGTGTTTAATACTTTGCTTAAATATCTTTTTTATTCATTTTCTGGAATCAGTGTTTTTGAATTCACACCTCCCATTAATTATCATAAATCTGATATACCAGAATAGTTCAACTGTCCTTGTAGGATTTTTTTATTGTGTTTTAGCTAAAGCCATAGTCTACAGAGAGGTTACAAAAGATTAAAATATCTCATTGTACAAATGTATCAGTCAGGAGAAGGGTGCCAACCCCCCCACAGCACTGTTTTTGTACCATGGTAAAATAAATAATGTCTCAATAACTAGAGAAAATTTGGGACAACAGGGACAGTACAAAAACTGGATGTTTTTAAAAAATTAATGAGGTGAAAAACTGCAAAGAACCTACACTGAATGAGCAGCAGTTGTGTTCTACATGTGACTCAAAATCTAAAGTATTCTTCAAATTTGAACTGAGAAGTAGGGCTCCATACAGAAGCATAGTATTTAAAAAAAATGTCTAGGCATGACTGAAACCTCCCCAAACCCTGTTGCAGAATATGTTATGGTGTGAAAAAAAACAAATTTTAAGTTTGGGACAGTTCCAAAAAGTAAGACACAAAAATAACGTAGAGAGTCCAAAGCTAGATCTGACAGGGCATTTGTTGGATCACCTGAAGAAGGTTGTGAACAAGAGATCTATTCTAAGAGTCTGATACATTTAGAGAATTTTTGCAAATTAAGATGTGGTAGGATCCATCCATCTGTCCTTTCATCCATCAAAAAATGTATTAAAGGAAAAAATCATATTGTGTAAAAAATACATTATATTCTTTGAAGCTTACAAGTAATATTGTTTAAGTAATATCCAAGACATCATGTATGGTATAACAGCTTGGTTAACAAAGTTTGGAGAAAAGGTATAAAATACCACATATGCATTTAATGGCCAATGGTTAAAGAGCAGATTTTTCATGAGACTTCTCCAGTCTCATGGAAATGAATTATGTGATGTCTTTTAAATGCTGCTTATATTTTCTCTCTTAAAACACACTTATGAAGTAATTTGATGTTCCCTATTTTCCTTTCGTTTTTTGGTACATTGCTACATTTGTTGGCACTATTTACTGCTAATTAGTTGTTAAGTAAAGATTATGATGATATTAGCAACCAATCCTCTTGCATGTGCATGAACATTCCCTCAACACAGTGATTTCTAAATGAAACTGCCTTGTAAAGTTTTATATTTTCCAACTTGAAAGGGCACCTCAGTGCTGTGTTTGCTGACTTAGCCAGTGCTGAGATGTTAGCCTTGTCCTCTGGTACTCCAGAGTCAGTAGAGACCGCTACAGTGAAAAGGAGATCATGTACATCTGGATTGGATAAAAATTCTTATTGTGTGTTTATATTTACAGCTGACAAGGCATTAAATTCATCTTTGCAGGAGAAGCTGTTTAAAGGCACATGGCTTAAAGAACTGTTTTCCAGTTAACTATTCCTGTATCTGTTTTAAATCAAACACTCTTAGTCACATTTCTGGGTGGTCGGGGTTCACTTTGCTTTGTGCATCTCCTATGTCTGCTGTGCCCAGAGCCTCTGTTAAGTTTTACAACTGTGATTTTTGAGCTAAATTTGCTGCAGCTGCTTTAATTTGGCTAGGATTTGTTTCTTTTATAGGGCCAAAGATAAAGCAAATACCATGGTTCACATAGGTCACTAAGGGATTAGTTTCATCACAGCAGAAATCGGATCTATTTCCATAAACTAAATATTTCTTCCCTGCTATTTTGCCCTGGAAAGACTCACATAATCTGAATGCTGATTTTGTTAGTTGTATGTTTTCCTAAAGATCCACATGTTAATATATTTTGAGTATTCACACTTGAAGCAGATATAAAGGTAGTGGCACAAACGTATGGTTGTGTGTTTCATATTAACAATCTGGCAGCAGATAATTTGCACAGTATGTGCTGTGAGTTTATGTAACCTCAGTGGGGCGATGAATGCAGATATGTGAACCATTGGTTGCTGAGTATGTGATTTACTATGTAATTGCTTTGAGATAGCAAAGATGACAAAAGCAGATGGGACATAAAAGTGAACTTTATTTGTCTCTCATCCTTCGGCAGGAATGGGTGTGTCTACAGTTTCAGCAGCACGTATCCTACGAGGTCAGAATGAGGGCGGGTCTGGGGAAGAAACTGTGTTGGCCATGGACAGCTTTCCATATGTTGCCCTCTCTAAGGTAACGATACAAAGCAGGACTGCTGACAATGAAATGATCAAAGACTCACACAAATCTCAGTTTAAGAAAGCCTGGGCAGTGTTGTCACCAAGATTCAATATTTGTAAGTTGGTTGGAACACACATTTCTAAAAGAAAGAACTTCATTTTCTAGATGATTTCAACCTTATTTGTTAACTTTTAGATGTTCGTGTTTTTTTGTTAGCTGAAATTTTGACTTCCATTTTAAAGTAATTCTACTTCAGTATATGTGTAGTGCAATCTGCTCCAAAGGAATCTTCTGGCAATTACAGTGGACTGTGAGATGTTTACTCAAACTACAGCTGTTCCAAAAATAATTTCCCAAGCACTTTTTCCTAAATATTTTTAGCTTATTTGGTAGCTCAGTCAAGGGATGGAAAGATACTGTTTGAGCTGGTCATTCACACTCACTTAGTCCTTATTTTATTAAGTGTCTGTGTTCATATGGTTGAAAATAACCAGGAATTCCTTCTGAATTTCCAGTGGCAAAGAACTCTAGTATTTCCTTTCAAAATACATAGTCCATTAGCTCCTAAGCAAGCTATTAAAGCTCAATCAGCTTTTATTGCTGCTGTATAGCAATTTTTATTTATTCACACTGACCATTACTGGACCACGTAGAAATGGGCATACAGTGCAGCATAAATATGAATACAATCCTGATTCCTACCAACACACATTTGACAAACGCTGTGGAACATTGGCCACTTTGTTGGCATATCCCCTGATTATCCAGTGATATTACTTGTGAGCTGCCTGAAAAAATCTTAGTCCCACAACATTTCCAGAGTGACTGCTTTGTTAGTGTTCTCATTTTCCTCTCCTCTAAAACAGCTCAAGAAAATTGAAAGATTGCAAAGTTTAAAATGGCAAAAGAGTCTGAGCATGCAAAAGCAAGTTTCATTAAGTACCATTTTACTCACTTTATTATTCAGATTTGCTTTAGTCAGCAAATTCTTTAACAGAATGCTAATCACTGAAACACAAAGGAAGTTGTAAAACCGTAGCTATTCAAATGGTAAATCTGAACTAATTTCACAACTCTCATGCACCTTGAAACTTATCTACCATCACAGACACACTTGAAACATGAGACTGCGTGGAGAAAGCTGCACAAAATCTTAAGCATACACATGCATGCATTTAAATCTTTTGATGCATTTTTGGCTGCTTCGTAAATTTGCACTGTTCATTATGAATAGAGAAACAGAAGATGAAAAACAGAAGCGGCATGCTTTCCAACAACATGTTGCATCTTGATTTTTAATGAGCACCCATTGCACAAGTTCTTGAATCACAGAACTAAAAGAGATTTAAAGGATTTTCTTAATCCACCCTTTAGTTAAAATGCTGACAATAAGCTATAAGTAGTGAACACAAATTCTGGGTCTTGCATCGCTTTCTAGGCAACCCTAATCCCTAAATTATTGTAACTTGAGCAGTATGGAGAGGTTGAGTATTTATTAATTGTAGTTTTTCTGCCACAACCTACAATCAAGACAGATTCATTCTTTGTTTGGGATAAGTACACATATTTTTATTTTATTTACAAGACCTTGGAGATCTTTACCAAGAAGATGTAACATTTGATTATTTTGAGACCCTGGTGTCACAATAAGATGCTGGCATTGCTTATGTTGCATTGTATTACATATATATTTTTTCTGAATCTTCTTATAAGTAAAGTGAAAAGATGTGCCTTGCCAAAGACTTATCCTGAACATCAAGATATTTACAGTAAATTTATGCAGTGTGTTGCTTTGATACAATGCTCTGTAAAGTACCAACAAGTGGAAGCCCAAAAGCCTTTAACTTTTAAATTATTGCTCTACCTGTACAGTAGACCCCCAGTATTTGTGGGGGTTAGGAACTACAGCTGCCTGTAAATAGTTAAAATCCTTGAGACCCCTCTAAAAACTTTTATAGCTGTCTATTTTAATAGTTCAGATACCAAAAATACTGTTAGAGGTATTAGGGGTGTGCCAAACAGATCGATTCAAATAAGAATCCTGATTTTAATTTACTACAATTCAGAATAAATTTAAAATGTTCCAAAATCAATTTTTGTTGGCCTCCATTTTGTAACTACGCGGGACCTTTTGATGTCACCATGCAGCTAGTACTGCAAGATATACACGCGGAAAGCACCACAATAACTACTAAAAGGAAAGAGAGAGAAATTCAACCGGCCTCATCTCAGTTGAAGGCAAACATTTGGATTAATTTTGTTGTTTACCTTTTTGGTAAAAAACAAAATGTCAAGCTCGGAAGACCATGCTTCAGACGTGGTGATGAATTATGTACATTTTTATTCTTCACTAAATAACTACAAAGGCTATCAAATGACTAAAAACTTCTGAACTTGCAACACTGTTGTCCACGGAGGAGGCTGTTTGCAGAAAGGTGTGGCGCTCTCTCCGTGATCGCTTCGTTAAAAACAAAATGGGCAATGCAGAGAGGGAGTAATTAACATGGATTATTATTTTAAATTAATAAATTTGAAAAAGACACTTTCATGTCTCCATTTGTCATTCTGCCTTGCAAAGCAGACTGGAGTAGATCATGAGGATCCTTTGCACACTTATAGATTAAAGCAGAAATCATTATGAATACTCATTTTGAATCAGAAACAACCAATCAGAGCCAGGAGAGTTTTAGCACTGTCAATAATGTTTGTATATGCGCTGCTCACATCCTCCCCCTTGCTCTCTGCTACGTTACAGCTGGTTCACCACAAGCCCGCCATTAATACTCAGGGTAGTTAGCATGGCCACCAGTGACGGCAGATAAACAGTTTTCCTGGAACAGTAAGTTGTTTCTCTGCCATTAGCACATTGAGGTCAGATAAACAAAAATCACAAGCACGATTGACAGTGCTAAGACCCTCTTCTTTGCTCTGATTGGTTATTTTTTATCTTTTCACAAATGATGTCCCATAGCCTATCTGCAGTTCTAGCTAAACACCAATGAATGGCAAGCTATGGTTTCAGGGAAAATGTGTGTGTAATATTCAATTGTAAAGGACTGTTTGGAATTCAATAATTGTTGGCTAATATATTCCAAGTGTAATGAACATGCATTTTTCACGCTAATGTAATATTCAGCCAATTGGATAGAGTCTTTCAGCAGCAGATGTTCACTGGAATGCTAAAGGTCACAGAGTGATGGAAGCACAGATGAGAAGGAGAGGAAAGAAGAAAATAGGTATATATACCAACTGATACTGTTATCGCAATATTTACCATTATAGCCAGCGCAAGATTTTCTAATATTGTGCAGCCGGGCCCTAACAATAAGAATAACTTTCAAATACAGTCAAAAACCATACCTGTAACTTTCACAAAAAAAGGTAAGCTCAATGCAGGTAAAGTGTCAACAAGATGGCAGGAGAGCAGCATAACCGAAGGTGCTATTCAAGACGTGTTGAAAATTCCTGTATCATTTTAAATTGCAATTAGATCAGAGGGCTAGAAAAAAAAAAAAAAAAAATCACATCATCCGTTTTTCCAATTTCATGCCCAGCCCAACCTGTAATACTGGTTGTCTTGAAATTATACTAAGGAAATGAAACACAACACTGGTATATACTTGGAACATTTTGTACAACAAACATAAATACCAATCATATAAGGATGTATTTTTTAGATCATGTCCACCTTACGTTTATTTGTTCAATTGTGTTCCCTTTCTGAAGACCTACAGTGTGGATAAGCAGGTTGCAGACAGTGCCAGCACGGCCACAGCATATCACTGTGGGGTGAAGGCCAACGCCAAGACAGTTGGACTTAGTGCTAAAGCAGTGGCCTACGAGTGCAACACCACCTTTGGCAATGAGGTCTACTCAGTACTACGACGTGCTAAAGCCCAAGGTAAATGCAGTAGATGACTGACAATAGTGGGTGTGCTGCATAATGGAAAGGTCAACCGGTTGAAACTGCACACTTATCTCAAGCTATAGATTAACCTTAAGATGAAAAATCTGTGGAGTAAAACAATCACCTGATAAGCATGTAGTGTCACGTATTATGGTTTAATGCAATGTACAGAAACAACTGCAGTAGTCATTTTGTTAATTTATGAAAAACAGATGTAGTTCTGATTTGAGTGCGTCTCTGTGTTGTCCAGGTAAATCAGTGGGTATAGTGACCACCACACGTGTTCAGCATGCCTCACCAGCTGCAGCCTATGCCCACTCTGTCAGCCGCAGCTGGTACAGCGACGCAGATCTTCCCTCTAGTGCTCAAAGACATGGCTGTGTGGACATTGCCACCCAACTGGTCACCAACTTTGACATTGATGTATGAAAGAACAGTTCTTTATGTCACCATTTCCTTACCTTCAAAGATATTCTGTGGTTGATTAATTATGGTAACATTGCTTGCTTATATGCTCTGAAGTATAAAAACCATGCTGCTGCTGGGCATGCAGCACAGTTAATTTTTAGACAATGTAAAATCTATCCAGTGTCCCATGAGACTATGTTATGACATCAGGCAAACCTCTGATCTCCAAAAGTCAATAAAGTCAATACCAGTCACATAAGAAAAAATAAACTGCAGGTAATGGTAAACTTTTTCATCCAGCTCAGGTAGCACTGTTTCTGCAATGTTGTCTTGAAATGGAAGGACATACTGTGGCTACTGCAACTGCAAAAGACAATGAACCACAGTGAAGCAATGGGGATCCAAAGCAATCCACTTCTAAATGTTGTGTGTTGCTTTACCTTATTCATATTAGTTTGCAACCTAGCCTTTGATGTGGTCAGCCATGTCACTCTTTTATCGTCCCCTTGAGAAAAACCTGAACATCCGTGCTAGCAAGTAGACAAAACCCTAGGTCAATATTTGGAATCAGATTTTGACACACCTAATAATGACTATTACTACCTCATATAAATTTTAAAAAATGAATACATTTTTCATTTCCTAAAGCTACTCCATTGCTTCAAGTAACTTGCAAATTTATTTCTATTTCATCTTGTAGCTGTTTAGACCTATAAGATTCTCATTTAGAGCACATGTTGCATGTTTGGCACCTTGCATTTCTTAAAGCTTTCTAGATGAATTATACAAAAAGTGTGTGCCAATATTTGGTGACATGATTTTTTTAAAAGGTGATTCTAGGGGGAGGCAGGATGTACATGACACCAAAAGGCACTCCAGATCCTGAGTACCCTACCTCCAATTCTCGCAAGGGAAACCGCAAAGACAAGAAAAACCTTATTGATGTGTGGCTGAATGCTAAACCAGTAGGGCTTATGAGCATTAATTTGATATATTATCTCCCATTTTATGGACTTCTGTTACTAGCACATACATGTGACCTTGAATTTGTTTTTCAGAAAAAGAAATCACTATATGTCTGGCATAAAAAGGAGTTTGATGAGATAAATGTGAAAACTACAGATCGTCTTATGGGTGGGTATATGAGTAATCGATAACGTCTTTATCTCTAAATATCACCTTTCATCTTTATAGCCATTTAAAATCATTATGTGTTGTGTGTAAATTTACTTTTAACAAGCATTATCAGATCCAGCTACAGAGATAAAGACTCAAGGGTGCATTTCTTGCTGTAATGATGCATAAAACAGTAATCCAGATCCAGCTACCAAGACTACACAGTCTTTATTATCTTGCTATAATCTCGTCCTCTGTTATGTGAGGTGTTCAGACTCTTGCACTTTCATATGGCTTCTATTTTGAATGTCTTTTTTTCTGTGGTCTCTCTTTTCACAACCTTATTGCTCCTAAGTGTAGCTGAATCGTTGCTGTCTTCAGCTGTGTATCTCATAATGTTGTGATTTTACACCCTTTTATTTGTGGGTCTAGGTCTTTTTGAACCCAAGGACATGAGATTTGACGTTTTCCGAAATACTACACGAGACCCTTCCATTGTGGAGATGACCGAAAAAGCCATTCAAATCCTCAGGAAGAATCCAAAAGGATACTTCTTGTTTGTGGAAGATGAGTATCATGGGATTATCATTAGATCTAAAATCAAAACACACTTCTGGCCTTATACAAAAACGTACTTATTTGTAATGTTACATTTGAAATAACAGATTCTTGATTGTGCATGTAATCATTTGAAAAACACACAATATCTAATACTATTGTTGAAATACGTCCTTTCTTGTGCTGTATTACGAGGGAGAATTGACCATGGTCACCATGATGGCATTGCAAAACTGGCATTAACTGAAGCTGAAAAGTTTGATCGTGCCATTGAGCGGGCGGCACAAATCACCCGAGAATCTGACACACTGACAGTGGTAACTGCGGATCACTCCCATGTCTTTACCTTTGGAGGTAACACACCCCGGGGGAACCCCATTTTTGGTAAGATTCTAAGAATATCTACTTTAATGCTGTTAATATTAATATTAATATTAAAAGTTGTGTGAAAGTATAAAAAACATGTAAGACCAACAAAGGTCACTGCGCTGAAGACAAGTAAATGTTGACCTTTAAATTTCTTAACTTGTCATGAATAAAGATGGTTTAAGTCTTTCTCTGCTTTCAATGTGACAAAAGCATATTTAAGAAATACTTTACATGACAAATATGATTCACTTTCCCACACCATGATTCAGGTCTGGCGCCAAAGAAAGCCGATGATGAAATGCCTTTTACCAGCATCCTTTATGCCAATGGCCCCGGTTATGTGCATGTAAATGGAACCAGAGGGAACATCACAACGGTGGATTATTGTGAGTCCAGGCTAATGGTTTTCAGATGCAGTCGCTTGTCTCTACTGATCTGTGTACAAACAGCTTTAACTGATGTGGTTATGGCTGACTCATGCTTGTGTTTGTCTGAAAAACAAAGATGAAACATGATGAATGCATTGAGTTGTGATCTGTTTTCTTGTTTCCACAGAAACCTTTGCCTTCAAGTAACTGAACTTTTAAAAGGCATTTGCATGTCTTTGTGACATATTCAACTGCAGTGACCATTTGAAAAAGTTTAAAATATATATGACTTTTCAATTATTGCATGGAGTACCTTTTATAACCCACAGTTTGGCCCCCTTTTTCTTAATGGACCAGCTTTACTTTTTGGAACCAGTTTTTATATCTAATAACTATACACTAAACCCAACTCCATATGGAAAATGATGTATGTATCTGGGAGGGCAGGGAGCATTGCAAAAGTAATACATGTACACGTTGATGTTTTTATCCACACCTATACAGTGAAATTCCAAAGCAACAAGAAAGAAAAGGGCTCCAGCATACTTTTTCAACCATCTGTGTACACACTGTATGGAAAAAAGACTTTATCTGGAGTGCACAAAAGATTGTAATATTCTTAATCATAATAATTTCAAAATACTTTATCTCACTTCCTGTGTAACATGTGCTAGCTGTATTTTAAAGGTCAGACACTATTTCTGTAATTTCCATCAAAAGACCTTCAAATACTTTCTGGGGCTTTGGAAGGCTGTAATTAGTTTTGTTTAAGTAAATTATGGAAGCTTTGGAAAACCCTATCTTATGGGCAAAACTACTTAAAAAAATGTATGAAGCAAATGTAATTATAGTATTAGTGCAAAAGCCAGAACAACAAATAAAAAAGCATTAAAAGCAAGAGCAGTAGAATACTCAGTTTTTTGTAAAATTTTGTTGATTTATTTTGTAAGATACAATGGGGAAACACAATTAACACATCAACATTCTTTTTATAATATATTTCTAATTATGCTATTGACATGAATTCACACCAGATGTCGGTCACAGCCCAAGAGAGTCACACGTATTTTTTTCATAACGCCAATTTCAAAATGTTTCCAATATGGAGAAACTAGTGGCATGCATTGCTCAGGTTTGATTATGTGTATTATGTTTAAACCTTAAAATCTTGAGGGTTCTGGGGAGCTCTTCTTTCCATAGATTTGTAGTTAGATTGCACTAAGGTGGTTGACTGGGCAGCTCTGTTTTATTAAACTGAAACAACTAGAGAGTTTCTTTATTGTATATTTGGGATCATTGGATAGTTGAAAAATACATCATCTTCAGATATTTATTAATAATAGGTTGGAACATTTCTCCATTCATTCTTCCTATTTGTTATACAACGTCTGCCAGTACGATGTGCTAGAAATAGTTCCACATCTTGATGTTCACACCTCCAAACTTGGTATGCAGTGCAGTTTCTCATACATATGAATAAGTTTGTGTTGATTCCTTGATATGGGTGGATTATTTGGGGTTGTGACAGATAGACGATGTGAATTTCATATCAAAATGACCATTACAAATATATTTACGGAGAAAAAAAAATTAATGTGTTCAATACTAAGATTATCTTATAAAATCTGGTTTGCTGTTTGTTTATATGTAACATTGATTAGTAAAGGCAACAATTTACATTATTGTTATTTTATGGGGTTTTTTTGTACTCTGCATTTGTCCCCTTGCAGTGGATGAGGAGTACATGCAGCAGGCAGCTGTCCCACTGGATGCTGAGACACACGGGGGAGAAGATGTTGCCATCTACGCCAAAGGTCCAATGGCTCACCTGTTTCATGGAGTGAAGGAGCAGAACTATGTAGCACATGTTATGGCCTATGCAGCCTGTTTGGAGCCATACAAAAACTGCCCTCCTCACCATCACAGCCATTCCTCAGCTGGGTGTGTAAACAGCCATTTAGGCCTTTTGCTCAGCATGTTTGTCCTTCTCTGGTTTTTAAGATGACCTTCACCCACACACTTACAATATCATTAAGGTTATTAGCATCCAGTAAAATAAAGACTATAGACTAAGTGCTTCCAGGTAAATATGCCAACATCCCCATTTCAGCCCACCCCATGTGCGTGAGCTGGAAAATCACTGTGCATGGATACACTGACAGTACTCTATTACCACAAAAACTCCTTGGATTGTGTGGTAATTATCCACACACACTTGTGTCTTGCCATGGATTTAAATTGCAAGTATAAGCATGCAAGTGTTAACTAATCTCAGCGGCACAGCAATAAAAAGGCAAGCACTGACAGCTTCTACACATGCAAATATGCAAAAATGAACTGTTATTCCTTTGTAAACATTTTTCTGAGCGAGACAATTGAAGAGTCAATAAATCATCCAACATTCCAATTAAACAATGTACAACATCAAAGACACTATGGACTTGTACTAACTTGTAAATTCATCATTTAGTGAGAAGTTTTCAGAGTTTTTTATTCTATGCCATCGATTTACATGAAGTGAAAATTTACTGTGTTCATAAAATGTACTTTTTTCCCTGAATAACTTGAAGCCAACAACTGAGCAGGGGGCCTATAATGCAGTGTTTGGACTTTGTAGGTACACGTACATGACTGTTACCTGTACAGATGGAAAAAAAATGACTCGACAGAGTAAATTAAACCTGAATTTTGAGCTGTTTAAAATTGGTTTGAGGTCAGTTGGTTTTGCTTGGTCACACACACACACACACACATATATATATATATATATATATATATATATATATATATATATATATATATATATATATATATATATATATATTCAGCAGTCACCCCCAAACTGGAGCAGTGGCTAAAACAGATCCCAGGAACAACGTCAGACATTTCAGTCCAGAAATGCGCAGTTCTCGGCACAGCCAAGATACTACGCAGAACCCTCAAGCTCCCAGGCCTCTGGTAGAGGACCTGAGCTCAGAGGTTGAGAAAGACCACCCATGGAGGGTGAGAAGGGAATTTTATATATATATATATATATATATATATATATATATATATATATATATATATATATATATATATATATATATATATATATATATATATATATGTAGTTGTTACAGTGTATTTAATGTTTTTTTTGTAAATACAATATCATTTCTCTGCAAATTGTTGAAAATGTATAAGTATTAAACATAACTTTTATTGTGATGTCTCTTGTTTTCATTTAATGACTTCCAAGTTTTGTGCTTCACTTTGATGTCTTTAAGACTAATTTATTGGATTAAGATTAAGGCGTATTTTTGCGCAACTCTTTTTAAAAGAAAATATTAAGAAGAATTAGAAGACTTTTGCGCAGCATAACAACCAAAAACCAATCCTTCAGCCTCTTCAGTTTTACCATAGGAACCAGAATAATATTAAAGGCAGTGAAGGTCAGTTATAGGCCAACTTTGATATCCTGCATAAGAATGCATCGATAATATCATGACATATGTTGGTCAGCGAGCTATCAGGAAAAAAAAAATCAAAGATAATTGGCTTAGAGAAAACAGATATCACATGATCCGTTGCAAAGTACTGTATGTAGTCATCTCAAATGCCATAAGATTGACTAGAGAACAACTGGATCCACTACTTTGCTCAACAAATGTTGGTTGAGAATCTCAATCTAAGCTTTAATGGATAAACAGACAAAAACAAACAATAAATTTATCAGGTGGAACTAGAAATAAGAGAATGTAAGTTCTATAATCTCCATTGTGGTCACCCATCTAAACAGGCCCATTTGTGCATAAAAAGATGATTTCAGTTATTCTGATCCATATTCTATTGGATAGTTGTTTTGCAGAAAATTGTGTCGGAAAGGTGAGAAATGAATGAATTACAACTTTCTTGGTGCTATGGAAATCGTTTACACGGCAGTACAGTGCAATATTTATTGATACATTTTAAATGCCTGCTTGTTCGTTGAAGGATTGCTGTTACCTATCTCCAACAGTCATGGGAGAGAGGACAGGTAAAATGGACATATTGCCAGTATTAAAACTGTAACAAAACACAGACCTTTATGCGACAAACACTCATGCACACATTCTAGAATCTCAATGGGGTATAGATAGAAATTTTGAGTATCTGGTGAAAGCTTTAGCATACACTAGCTGAACATGCCAACTCCACATGGAAATACTGCAGACCATACAGAGTTGCACATCAAATTGGTTTTCTGTAGCTTATTAGCATCTCTAGTCAGGGGGAAAGCACTACTACCTGTGTTGGGCACAATGGAAATATTTTAAAAGAAAAGAAATACTCCCTTTTATGCTGGGTAAGTGATGGTTGGTATCTGTGTGTTTCGCAATTTAAGATTTGGTGGTAAAATAAAGGTTCTTTCTGCACTGACTCATTCTACACTGATTACATGCTGTATCTGTCGCTCATGATATCAGACAAAACAAAAAAATAATATTCAAAATCTTTTTGTTAAGTTTGATAACAAAATGTTTCTGACTACAGAGTTGAGGAGAGTTGGTGTGTGTTTGGCTGTAATTGTTAGGAGGCCGAAAAAACCGGCTTGCTCAATGCGGCATTCATGAAAGAACGGCCACTATTAACAACTGCAACACTGTGCTGCCACAGTGCAATGTTTAATGATGATGATAACATTCAAAGAGACTAATAGTGGGTTAAAGTTTACCAGGGCTTTATGTTGTATTCACCTGAGATTACCAAGAACAAATATCAACACATAGATTAGGTAATACATTTATTGGATCCAATTAAGAATTAATACAATCTCCATTTTTTTTTTTTTTTTTTTTTTTTTTTTGTGTCATCCATTTGTCCTAAATTGATCAATGTATTATTGATATCCAAGTACTGAGCACAACATTAAAAATAAAAACTGAAACTCTGTTAAGATTCAGAGAGGAAACAAATCAAAATAATAAGAATTACAACCTGATAAACTGAGATGCAAGATGCTGACATTTTTATGTACAGAAAAAAAACATGAACATTCAACAATTGCATGCATTTTTGCCACCCTCATTGTGATAAAAAGTAAAAAAAAAAAAAAAAAAAAAAAAAAAAAAAAAAAAAAAAAAGTGCCACTTTGTTAATTACATTTGATCACATACACACACTATCATGGAAAATATAAAGTCTGAATATTGGGATGTTTTGCATGAGCAATGCACAGTTTCTTACCTCTTTCTCTGTGTACATAAATGTTTGTGTGTGTGCTTGCTTATTATGCATAATCTTGTTCTTACATCGCACGACATGTCCAGGTGCCCTTTGCTCCCTCTGCAGCTATAAAGGGACTTGAGTGAACTCACAAGCATAGTTTTGTAAATTTACCTGCAATCAGCACAATGGCAAAGACACAGAACCTCATTTTTACTGGATTATTCATTTTCATATCAGCTCAGAGGACTTTGTGTGTTATCGGTAAGAATTTATTAAATATTTATGTTAGTAAGCGTTGATATCAACTAAAAACACTGCTTTAAGAAGAAACATGCATTTCAAAGACAATTGTAAAAACTGTGCACAAGTATGATATTATAATTCATTAGCTTGTAATTTATACAAAGAAAAAACTAACATCAAGGGCATTAAATAATGTTATATATGTCCTGTAAACCAAACAGTTTTAGGGCTGAATACAGTGGTAGTGGCATTTTCAGTTAAAATATTGTGTACAAAAAATGTGACCCATTTAAATGTAATGACTCTGCAAGGTCATATATTTGACTTCCAGCTTTGTTCCTTTTCATAATTCCATCCCATGATCTCTATCAGTTAACTGAAACCTCCATCATTATCCATTTGCTATTTTATAAGAAAAGACTTGTGTTGTGTCCTGATGTGATTGTTCTAATCATAGAGGAAGAACTTCATGCTGAATACTGGAACAACAAAGCAAAACAAGCTCTTCACACTGCCCTGAATGTTCAGCCGAACGTGCATCAAGCCAAAAATCTCATCCTCTTCCTGGGGGATGGTGAGTATTTTCTACACAGACTTTCCTGGATCATCTGGTTTTTATTTTTGTTTTGGTTTTTTTGTTTGTTTGTTTTTTAACCCTATTCATTTATTCAGCCAGAACAATGATTGCTGAACTTCATTGTGTAAGTTTCACTGTAATATCCAACAAAACATTGTGTTCCAAAATAAAAGTACTGAATCTAAAATCCTATTTTTTTGAGTTAGTAGAGCATGTATAATAGAACTGAGGACCCAGCCTTAACTAAAGGCAATACAAACAAAGGGTTGCCATAAAATGTTCTTGAGAACTCCATCATGGTTAGATGATGTGGCACTCAGTCAGGTTTTCTCTAATAAGCGACAATTTTCTGTTAAACATTACTTACGAGAACTACAAACAAATGGACTGCTCTTTTCTGGCAAAATAAAATTGGATTTCAGCCAGCATCATATCATATTATCATATCAGGCTCATCATTGTGACTGTAGACAAATTGCAAATTTACAGCTGTATTATGGAGTTCTGATCACAACAGAATCCACTCGTTCCTGGAATAAATGCTGATTGCAACATGTTCAGAGTTTTATAAGGGTTTGAGATTGATCAGTAACACTTCATTACTCTGCAATCTAGCATGTTTATGACAACAGATCACAAAGTTCTTGTTGTAAATGAGCAGATGATAACACTATAAAGAAAGAACACGGGAAGGTTCGAGTAATCTAATCATTTCAGTAACTGCAAAGTTTATTGTACATTTAAGATGCAGAGAAAAAGAACTGCAAATATTTCTCCCAATGTGAATCAGTTTTTGGAGCTGAACGTCTTATACAAGATAATTAAGTTGAACTGTTAAACTGTTAAATGTTACACAAATTCATTAGTCTTAATTAATGTAATAAAGTGTCCATCTCTAAAAGAATTGTGAATAATGGTATAATTCTTACTTCATACATTTCCCACTGTCTGTGATTGTAAATAACATGTGTGTCTTTCACTGTCATGTAAATTCCCACATCAACAGTCTTAAGAGGTTCACAGAGTACTATGTCAACCTGCGGCTTTTGATTCTGCTTTCAGGAATGGGTATACCAACAGTGACGGCTGCCCGGATCCTCAAAGGCCAGCTGGAAGGAAATTCAGGAGAGGAGGGAAGTTTGGTTATGGATACATTCCCTTACCTGGCACTCTCTAAGGTCAGTTCTCTTTGATAGCACATTTTGACAGTTCAGGAGATGTGTCTAAAACAATAGGAAACAGATTTTTAATAGTGAAAGCGAATCCATAACTAATAATAACCATTATTTTTTGACAGAAAAGGCACAATTATTAAACAGAAGCATAAAAGTCAACAGAAACCTGGTCAGAGCATTATTTCAACGTCTTAAAATTTGGAAACCTTTTTCCATCAACAAAAAAAGTCTAGCTATTTAAGCTCTCAGAAACTTATAAAATTACTATATTAATATTTTTAAGATATTTTACAGAGATATTTATAAGATATTTTATGTTTTACCATACATCCTATTTTTTATTCCTACAGATGGTGTCTTTTGTTGCATTATCCTCCATATTTCTTAGAGTTATGGCGATGGGTTTGGCCTCAATCTTGGGCTTAGCTTAGCTTAGTTTAACAGTCAATCTTTTCAGGTTTTGTAAAATTGAGTAAAAATTGCACCCATTGTTAAATTAAATTTTTCAAAGTATATTTTTTTTCTCAATTGATGGTATATTTGACCCTCAGTCAGACAGATTCATCTGTTTGTTAAGTATACACAACAGTCATAACAGTGAGGAATAAAGTTCACAAATTACGACCAGACTTTACCTGTTTCCCTACCCAATGCTTTCATTAGTTGTTTGCTTTCGGCAAACAACTAATCTACAGCAAACATAACTATTTCTCCCAATTTGGATGTTACACATTCCAAATTTGATAAAGACTCTATAAGAAGGACTGGTTGACCAGAAGAGAATTCTTTAGCCTTCTGTAGTTTTAAGCAAGTGCAAAACAGCTAATTTGGTGTGAAAATTAGTGGCAAACTGAGCTACCTTTAGAGACGGCTGTGGCTAAACAAACCCACAATCTGCAGTCTCCTTCCAGATATTTTCTGCATCAAACTAGATACTAAAGTTTAAAAAAATGAATCTGTCATGGAAACTTTTGACAGAAAATTTCCATTTTTGAGAGTTTTTCTACTGAAACAGCAAAGCAAATTTTTTTTTTACGATTTGAAAGCACTTGTTAGAAAATCCAGCCGTATTTGAACATGATTCTAAATTCATTTCACAATACTTTAAACACATTGATTCCACAGTTTTTTGTTTTTTTTACTATATTTGTATTCCTGTAGACCTACAATGTAGATCAGCAGATGCCAGACAGTGCCGCCACGGCGACGGCATACTTATGTGGGGTGAAAGCCAACTATGGGACCGTTGGAGTTACTGCTACCACTCCAAGGAATAACTGTAACGCTACATTTGGCAATGAAGTCAAATCTATTCTACACCGTGCCAAGAATGCAGGTAGGTACCATTATCTACAAAGCTTGGCCAACATACCTGCTTCTCAAGAGCAGTTGTCTTTTTATATGAAATAGCGTAAGCCAGTACAGAAGGCTCTTAAGCACGTTATTTTCACTGTGGATCAATTTCGTAGAAATTTAGACGAAATGGTAAGAACATTTTAGTTATATCAATCTGACAACTGCCATATTTGTCCCAGGAAAATCCGTTGGAATTGTCACAACAACAAGAGTGCAGCATGCTTCCCCTGCTGCAAGCTACGCGCACTCTGCAAACAGAGACTGGTATTCTGACTCTGACCTCACCATGGAAGCTGTCCAAAATGGCTGCCGTGACATTGCTCATCAACTGGTTCACAACACAGAGATAGATGTGAGTCTTAATTTATGCATTTCTTCCTTGTAGCAATGTCCATTGAGTCAATAATGCAATGATCCTTGCTGGGTAAGAATGGAAAGGTTTTCAAAACTAAACGTCAGCATAGCTTTATAGAATTTGACTGCCACATTTTTTTTTTTTTTTTTAAACGTACTTTATGTGTTATTCTTCTCTTTCATTATTCTGTCCATATTATTTCAGATTCATTAAATTCAGTTTATTTAATTAAAACCAATTGAAAACAAATACCCTCTTATGACCTTTCACTAAACAAAACGATCCAACTTATATACAGAAATATCAGCTCAAACCAATCAAGTAGACAGATTTGAAGTCAATTACATACATTCCAATTCTCAATCCTTGCTTTAAAACAGTGCAGTTAAGTTTAATATGCAAAAGTTTGCAATCTAAGGAAACTTGGCCCATTGCATCGACTCACTGATTTTGCAGTAATTCCTCCTCCTGATCAAGTACAGTGGACAGTCGATCACACTGAGTGATTAGCTTTGCTGCAATCCCTCATACTGAGCATCCATGCATGTGGTGACAGTGGAAAGAAAGATTCCCTTTTAACAGAAAGAAACTTTCAACAGTATCCACCTTATTTATAGCCCCAAAAAATAAGGTGAGGCTTTGCATGAATTATGGGTGCGACTTCTGCCGCAAACTGGAACCGGCTTTTTGTTTACGCTAATCCTCTTTCATTCTGGGTTTTTGGCTATAAAATATGTGGGAACACAAACAACCACTGCTCAGATGTGGCAATATTGTCATACCGCTACTTACATCTGTTAGAAGGTTGGAGGATGACCTGAGGAATAGGCCGCAGATAACCTACACTAGCATATTTAGCTGCTTCATTGACTCGGTTGCTTCTGATGGCAAAGTGATGAGCAATTTGAAAAGCTCTGAAGTTTATCAGTATCCTCACAGTAATAAGGCTGGCCGGGTTTTGTTAAAAGAGATGGAGAACAATCTTATCAATCTTAAATCAGACATAGAGCTGAGCCAAAGCCTTAAAATTCCACATTACCGAGCCTTTGTTTTGGTTTCAGCGTCAGGTGAAATACAAACAACAGGATGTTCATGTATTGCAAAGCAAAGCAGATCATGCAGCCACACTGCTGCAATACTGTAGAAGGTACAATCAGATTGTTTCTGTAGTCTTAATAATAATTTTGATTACATTATTTGACTCAGTTGTGTTGAAGTAGAGACTTATAAAAGTTGCAGGACACCAGACCTTGAGTTCTGGAGCTGAAGATCCCTGAAATAAAAAGATTATTTTGTGTAGTACACTCGCTAACTGCTCAGAGCACAGTAACATAAAAAAGACAAAAACCTTTTTGACATTAGGACAAGTAAGATAAGAAAAAAGTACTTTAATAATTCCAGATTTGGAAATGATATTTTGCAACAGCAAAAAACATCATAAGAATATACATATAAGAATATACTCAAGCAATGACTGTATATAACTGTCAGTATGAACACATTAATCATTTTAACACAAAAATACTTTTAAAAAAAATGTTTTCTTTGCTATAATAAAGTTGCATTCCTTTTTATTCATTTTTAAAAAAAATAAAATAAAAATCCCTGGCATCCTTTAAAAAACTATGCATCTCAATACCTGTTAAGAGCTGTGTTCCAGTTATTGCAAGTACACCTGTACATCTTGGAGGAAATGTAATAAAAGAAATGTTAGTGCAACATTAAATGTCTTCTCACTTTTCAACTGAAATTAGTTCAAGCTCTTAAATTCACTAAAACTGCCCCAGCATGCTATAATCAGCCATGACAAAGTTCTGACTTAACTTAATCAAAGTAACTAGAACTTGGTCGACTGCGGACCTTGCTGAGGAAGCAGGAGCAAATGGCTGAAGGCAAGACAAGTGTGTGAAACTCGATGAGTGGAATCCTCGTATACAAGAGGGAATCTGCATCAGTCTGCAAAATACTGTCTGCAACAGAGTTTGGCCATGATGGGGATGGTGCACTCATTCAACATGTGATCATGGTACCTCTTGAATAGGTGTGGTCCTCCATCCCTGCGCATGATGACCACTGTGTCTGGGCATCGCAGGATGGCTTCAGTGTTGAGCACAGCTCCTCAGTCTGGTCAAGACCATCTATAAGTAAAAATACAGTATACAAATATTGTGACACATTACGGTTATAAACGTTATAAACACGCAAACATATATATATATATACACGATAGATAGATAGATTGATTGATTGATTGATGTGTGTTTATTTGCTAAGATAAAGCAGAGAGGTAGAATCTTTATATTAACTACAGAAAAATTTTCTGTAAAAAAAGTTTTACAGAAAATCGTAAAACTAAATGCTGTCTCTGGAATCATAACTGGTTTTCTCGTGTCACTGCTGTCAATCCTTTTAAGGATCCCGCGTCTCTTTTCGAGTAGTTTTGTCGTAGCCCAAACACAATAAAGGATGCGGATGTTCCTCCGTTGGCTTTTTGTCCACAATATGAAACAAGCATGTACAGCGTTTTGAGTTTCCTTATCTGTCTATAAGCAATGAAAACAACCACTTATCACAGGAACACTCTGTTCATTTCGGGAGTGTTCAACACGCTCTGGTTGCAGCCACAAATTCAGCTTGGTCCGATTGTTAGTACAGTCACGAACAGCGCAACACGTTCCAGAACTCAAGAACATTGTAGTTAACACTATTTCTGTTTAAAGAATAATAAAATATTCGTCAGAAAAGCGAAATGTAACTTCTGTAATGAACGCAAATCAATAGATTAGTCAGTAAACCAAAGCCTTACTGCTACTTCCGGCGCTCATCGGAAGTAATACCCAAAATCGTTTCTCCAGTAACCCTACCAGGAATAAGGTGGCTACTGTCTATGTTAAACAAAAATTAAAGTGGTAATAGCGCTTCTATTTTCATTTATTTATTTATTCATTTATTTATTTATTTATTGATGGCTTCATCAAGGAGAGAAACACAGCTAAACAGCTCTGAGCTCAAACTACAGTCTGAGAGGAAAGTGCTCTGTTGAGAATATATGGTAGAATCACATCTTTAAAGTACATATAATTTCTAAAGACCCATTCAATGAATTAGGATGTTATTGAAAAACATCGTTTATTTCACAAACTCAATTCACCAAGTAAAGTGTATTGTACAGATGTATTACATAGAGATCCCTGTTTACAAGCCTTTATTTCTATTATTCATGATGATTTTACACCTATAGCAGTAAAAACACAACATTGAAGATTAGAATATTACATCAGACAAAGAAAAAATAATAATGGAAAAACATGAAAATACCTGCTTGAAGCTTGTTATTTTCAACAGGTACTTTTAATCTGACAAATGAGCCTTATCTAAAGGCATATTCCTATGTTTTTGAATATGACTATAAAGTAGATTTACTAAGGAGACAATGAGGATAAGCTAAAGTTGGTGAAATGTGATCTTTCCCTTTATTTTTTTCAGATCTCTTGATACTTTAGAGAATAATCTTTCACAGACACAGACATTACAGTGTAACAGCAAAGGGACAGTATATTTCAAAGGACTTAACAATTTAAAAAAGCATGCTAACTTTTATCATCTCCTTCAATGCAGGTCATTCTTGGTGGAGGTCGTCAATACATGTTACCTAGAAGCATACTAGACCCTGAGTATCCAACTGAGACGGGAGACCGGGAGGACGGAAGAAATCTTATTCTTGAATGGGCACAGAACAAAAGAGTAAATTCAATCTTTTACATCTACATTACTTGATTTGAAGTCTGGTAGTCTACAGTAGTGTACATATCCTTGGATTTTGTACATGTGTTTATATTCTTTTTAATTTTGCACATATGTTTGTTACTTTGACTTGCAGCATGCTAAATATGTTTGGAATAAAAGTGAGTTTGATGCTGTCGATCCTCGAAAAACAGATTTTCTTCTTGGTAAGCTTTTATTTAATATTCTAAAACAAAATAAAATGAAATACCTACATGACTTCCTTAAAGGGCAGGTGTTATGCAAAATCAACTTTTTTTTTTAGCTTTATATCATGTTATAATGTCATCCCCTCAACAAACACATATCCAGAGTGTTGCTTTACCTCATTCATGCTGCATGCATGTTTGAGAAATTGTTAAATCCCCCCATGGCAGCCATTCAAGGTGCCTCAGTGCCTGCTCATACAATCTACCACCTATTTACCCACAGCTCTGCCTTGGAGTTTCAGTCCCTAGCCAAGCTCTTGCCCCACAGAACACCTCTCCCCTGCGCTTCCATCAACACAGCTCCACCAGACTAGCAGCAGCAATTAACAAAAAGTTGGTGGAACTGCGGGTCTGCTGAGCTTATCATACAAACTACAACACCTCTAAGAACAGTTGTAAATGGCATCAATGGATGGCATGGAGAAAGATTGTTGTGATGATGTGCTGAAGGGGCAGTGTCAGTAAATGGTAGGAGGTTATTGATTGTGCTATAAAATGGCACTATGTGCCTGAAAAATACATAATACCCCCACCTCCCATAAGTTTTTTTTTGTTTGTTTGTTTTTTTTTTTTTTTTACATCTCAACACAAATAAAAATGAATGAGAAGAAAACTAAATGGATTCATATCTAAGGTTTTTAACAAGTTTGGATAAAAATAAGTATGTCAAAGCCCACAAAGTTTTCATCACATTTTCAGCTGGATTGTTAAAACAGTCATGCCTGCCATATTATATATAATCAGCCATTGTGTTGCAGTGGGCACAATTTTGCTGTTTTCATCCCACTAGGCTGTAATGGAATGGTCACCTTAAGCGAGTGGTCAGCTACTTCTTATATCCCTGACTTTTTTCTTCTTTTTCACCTCAATTTTAACTTGGAAAATAGGTATGAGGTTCTTATTGGATAGTTACTGCATGGACAACCGCTTTCCAGCTGGGAACAAGTTATTTAACCTCAGCTGATGTAATGAGAAGCTTCTCATTTCTTAAAAAAACTATGTGCAAAGACATCCTGTGGTTATGGAAAAGATGTTAGTCTGTTTAAGAAGGGACAAATCATTGGCATGCATCAAGCAGAGAAAAACATCTTAGGAGATTGCAGAAATTACTAAAATTAGGTTGAGAACTGGCCAATGCATTATTAAAAACTGGAAGGATAGTTGGGAACCATCATCTTTGAGGAAAAAATGTGGTTGGAAAAAATCCCTGAATGACTGATTGGTGATCACTTAAACATTTGGTAACATCAAATCAAAAACAACAGTAGAACTCAGGGCTATGTTTAATAGTGAAAGTAAGAACATTTCCACATGCACCATATGACGGGAACTCAAGGGATTGGGACTGAACAGCTGTGTAGCCATAGGAAAATCACTAATCAGTGAGGCTAGTCAGAGAAATAGGTTACAGTTTGCAAGGGAACATAAAGACTGGACTCAAGAGGCATGTAAGAAGGTCATTTGATTTGATTTGTCCAGATTTACCTTCTTCCAGAGTGATGGGTACTTCAGGGTAAGAAGAGAGGCAGATGAAGTGATGCACCCATCATGACTTGTGTCTATTGTAGAAGTATGTGGGGGAAGCACTATGATCTGGGGGTCGCTGCAGTTGGTCAGGTTTAGGTTCAGCAACATTATGTCAGCTGACCTGAATATACCGAATGACCAAGTTAATCCATCAGTTGATTGCTTCTTCCCTGATGACATGGGGATATTCCAAGATGACAATGCCTAGCTTCATTGGGCTGAAATTGTGAAAGAGTTGTTCAGGGAGCATGAGACATCATTTTCATACATGGATCGGCCACCACAGAATTCAAAACCTAACCCCATTAAAAATCTTCGTGATGTTCTGAAGAAAGCTTTGCACAGTGGTTGAACTCTTCCATCACCAATACAAGATCTTGGTGAAAAATTAATGCAACACTGGATGGAAATTAATTTTGTGACATAACAGAAGCTGATCAAAATGAATGCCACTGCATTTGTGTGCTATAATCAAAGTTAAAGGTGGTCCAACAAAATATTAGTGTGTGACCTTTTTTAGTGGTGCTTTTTTTTGGTCATGCAGTGTATTTAACTAGTTTCAAAATCTTACTCTTTTAAAAAATACACAAAACCTTGACAGAGATGCATAGTGCTGAAATGAGGTCTTTCGGGTTCGCATAGAGTTTGGTGTAGTTATACGTTTTTATCAGGCCACATAGAACAAGAAGTCCTTTTACTTAAAAGTTTACCTATCTTTGCATTCAGGTTTGTTTGAACCCAAAGACTGTCGCTATGAGCTGGAGCGGGATACGACCATGGACCCTTCACTCACAGAGATGACAGAAAAGGCAATCAAGATTCTCCAAAAGAATCCCAACGGATTTTTCCTGTTTGTGGAAGATAAGTGTAATAATACACACCCAGAATTTAAAAACCTTTTCTTTTTGTATCGCTTTTGAATTTTGTATAACTGGCATTCCTTTTGTTGCATAAATTTATGTTTTAATGTCCTGTATTTTCTATGTATAATCTCTTTTTGTTTTATAATAAACACAATATCAAATACTTTGCATTTAAACCTTAAAACACAAATTATTCTGTAAGTGAAATTACCCGGTTTTAAATGAGTTATCATTTTCTTAAAGGGATAGTTCCGAATTTTTGATGTGAAGTTCGGTTAAAACACAATGAGATAATATCTTACCTGCAGTAGATACCAATCTCCGCCCCATTCTGTGTCCATCCTCAGAACCCCAAACAAATGTCATTGTGCTTTGTGTGAACTAAATTTTGTGAACCTTCAAATGGTTGTCATGTTTGTATTTGATGGTTATTTACAAAAAAGCCAGTGATCATTTTGATAGGGAAATAATGTTGGAGGTGGTGTGCCACCAGTGACCTGCCTGTGTGAAACACACACTAAGAAGGGAATGTGTAAAGGATTTCTAGTCAGAGGAATGGCCTGATATGCAAGTAAAGCAGTGTACAAATTTATAGAATAGCAATCAGTCAAACTACTATTATATTTCTACTTTTTACGCTGCTTTATTTTTTTTTTTGTCGGGCAATAAGTGTGACTGGAAATACTATACATTTTCTCTTTTCTGTACGTGTCTTAAACGGTTAGATAATTGACCAAGCAACACCATCTACCTTATTTCCTGCATAAATAATCATTGGCCATTTTGCAAATAACAGCACAATTCAAATGTGTTAGTCTAAAAGTTAATAATTTTTTTTCATGAATCACTGTGACATTTTTGAAATCCAAGTTTTTTAACATGTTAGAAGTCTCCTTTTGTCTTAGGCCCTTTTGGACTAGCTGTTAGCTTCAGACTCTGAGACCAAAAATTATTGATTCATACTGAATGAAGATGCTAAGAGAGTTATCTACAGCATGTAAGATGTTTATTGTTTCTAACATTTTAACAGAACCTTGCTACAGAAATTTGTAAATGTTCCTTTAACAAATAGAATTATGGGGCATTGTGTGGTGTAGCAGTAGAACAGACACCCCATGTACAGAGGCCATAGTCCTTGACATATCAGTCCTGGATTTGATTCCTCACCTTGTAACCTTTACTACATGTTTTGCTCCCTTCTCTCTCTTCCCATTTCTTGTCTGGTAACTGTTAATACAGGCCAAAAGAATCTTAAAAAACCAAATGTGATTGTGATGCTTATATGTCAGTGTGCTTCTTTTGAACTTTAAGGGGGAGAATTGATCATGGTCACCATGCCACCTGGGCTAAAAAAGCTCTCCATGAAGCTGTAGAGTTTGACCGTGCAATTGGACGAGCAGCAGAACTCACCAATGAACTGGACACACTTACTGTAGTCACTGCTGATCACTCCCATGTTTTTGCTTTTGGAGGACATTCTGCCAGAGGAAACTCTGTTTTTGGTAAGATGCATGATGAGAAAATGACTTGCAGAGACTATATCAAAGTTGAAGTAACTTCATCTTGTCTGAATGTTTATGTTTAAACAAAACACTGATTTGTTCTGTTATCCACAGGAGTTTCTCGTGGATTGGCCAAGGACAAGAAGCACTTTACCACTGCTGTGTATGGCAATGGACCAGGATATCAGATTGTCAATGGAACTCGCCCTGACATGAACGAGTCAATTTCATGTAAGTGCATACTGATCTTTGTGGAAAAAAAAAAAAAAGCCAAGAGCTCCACCTAATGGCGCGACATGATACTTTCCACATATACACAAAATTAAAGTGAAATACCATTTTATTGTGTTGGCTTAATAAAATGTAATAATTCTTTGTCTAGAGCATATTAGGTAATATGTTAAAGAATATTTTTACTAAAAGAAAAATTTAAGTTTCACTTACCAATTTAAAGTATAAAGTTTAAGTGCACTTATTTCCAGTAAACCTGGCATTGTCACCTATCTCGCCAGCTTTTGTGTCAGTTCAGTCATTATTGTTATTTCTACCTACCATCATTACTCATAAATTCAAATAAACATTTCAATGTCTTAGATACAAATAATAAAAGAGAGATCTTTATGATTTATGGCTATGTTTGTCAGTGACAGATATTATTTTACTTCCAAATGAGTTTTCTGACACTTAAAAAAATTCACACACACAAAGCTTTCTTGGCACAAATTCTGTGCCAGAAAGATTTGTGAAAACTGAAACATAAAACGAACCTCTTCCATTTCTTCCACAGCGATGAATGATTACAGACAGCAGACTCCTGTCCCTCTCGACTCAGAGACCCATGGTACAGAAGATGTGGCCATCTTTGCCAAAGGACCAATGTCTCACCTTTTCCATGGGGTTCAGGAGCAGAGTTATATTCCACATGTCATGGCTTATGCTGCCTGCATTGAACCCTATAAAAATTGCAAACTACTCCCAAGCCACAGTGGAGGAATTCACCCCAGCCTGCTTCTTCTTCTGATGGGCCTACTGCTTACTCTCTGCTCTGCCTGAGATCACAATCCTGACAGGATTGGTGAAGATGTTGGAATAACGCCACAATCTTTTATTTTGGTTGAAATATAAACTATTATTGATACAGTCATGTATCGAATTTCAATGTTGTGCTAAACTTTTACCTTTGCAGCAATTCAGAGTAATTTATTTTTGTTCAGCACTGAGCACTGAGATGCAAAAAGTGTTTATATTAATGCTGAACATAGGAGCTGCAAATCTGAACACTTTCTTAACATACATCCATCCATTCATAATGTAACACGCTTATCCTTGCAGAGTCGCAAGGGGGGCTGGTGTCTATCAGCAGTCATTGGGTGAGAGGTGAGGTACACCCTGCACAGGTTGCTAGTCCGTCACAGGGCAACAGCTTTATTAACATTTGTGTCCAAAATATATTTGTAATTATTTTAACATACTATTTAAAATAACTTACTTTGTTTTACCTGATGGACCACCACCTTGTTTAAAATGTGTCCTACCACCATGAATAAACATAAGCTGGAAATAAAATCTGTTAAATCTAAACATTAGAGGATGTGGGTTTTAAATATGTGGGTTGATATTTACTACTGTTATTAGGCAGGTTTTATTGCTACCTGCACTTTTTATGTTTCATGATATTCTAGACTTTTATATGTATAATAAAACTTATATTCTGACACAGTTTTGCTCAAGCTGAAAGTCAGTGTATTTTAAGCTTCCTTTAAGTCTCTCAGATTTTCAATTTATTATTCTTTATTATAAATAAATGATGTTAAAACAACTTTGGCTCAAATTCCAATATTTAGTAGGACAATAACAGCATCATGGGAACCTTAATGAGGGCTCTCTTTCTTATCACATAAAAAAGTGTAACATTATATGTTACAAACACATTCTAAAAGCTGCTCACTTTTCTGTTAAATAGCCTAAACTCACTTTAGATGTAATTCACCTATAGAACAACATCACATGATCAGTTTTTCAATTTGTTTAGCTATTTTGCAGTGAATCATTTTTCAATCAAGATCAAAATCTACAAATCTAACTTGCATCTGCACGTGTCTCACAAGAAATAAGGCAACTGAGCAGCTTTTTTGTTTTTCTTCTTTATTTGTATGTTCAATCAAATTTCTACTTTGAATGGGGTTTACTTTTCTCTTCACGTGAGAACACTGCATATATGTAAGAAAAATTTGGCAAAAATAAAACACGCAGAAGCATTTTTTAAAGAGTGCCAGGGCAAGCTGCAATAGGCAGATTTTATTGTCAAAGATCTTGAACGATCAGTTTGACTCAAGTTTTTATGAACACTGTTTGATTTGGTCAATATATTCCATTCTCTGCTTGATGCATGCCAATGATTTTTCAGTCCCAACGGTAATTACCTGTTGCCATTGAAAGTGTTTGCCAGGCATGTACACTCATGATCCCAAATCTACCAATTAGTCTCACCGTGTATGCAGTTACTCCTACCATGCATGTACCTGGAGTACAGCCACCTTCATCATCATTCTGGTTAAAACCAAATGAGTAGGAAAATCCTATTGCTCTGCAGTTAGAAAAATAGAATTTTAGGGAACGAATCACAATTTAAAGTGATACTGTCAGACTAAACAACTTGCTCAATTTACGAGTGATTATCATGTACAGAAACCAACCAGATTGATACCAGTTAAATTTCAGAAAATGCATATTATTGTTATCGTTAACAATAATTATATTAAAGCATGACTGATGACTAACCATTTGTATGACTATAGCCTTGGCATTTATGGTTGTATCAATCAGTATGGGCTATTGGAGTCAAACTCTGACTTAAATACAGGAGATTACACATACTGCACCTCAAATAGTTAAGAATCTATTTCAGAATCAATAAAATCACTTGTTTGCTATAATGTTTTTATAATGTCATTTGATTAGCTTGTGTTTTCTGCCTTTTGTGCTCTCACTGACACAAATAGAAACAAAGTAAAAATAGCAGTTTTTTGAAGTGTGCTTTTTAAAAACTTTTAATTAAAATTCTACAGTTAAAATCTATTATCTAATACCAGCTATCTTTTTTTATAATCATTGTAAATTAGTAAAAACAAACAAACAAACAAAAACAAAACAAAACAAAACAAAACAAAAAAAAACACAAATACAGAATATCTTAAGGTTTTAGTCAACATCAGTGCTGAAATGAAATAAAATGACTGTCACCTTTCTCAGTGCTTGAAATCTATGTTTTAGCGGTGCACTATTGAATATGTAGCATTCTGCTGTACAAAATAGAACAATGTGTTACCTAAAAATTTGCCTGGCTTTAAAACCGAGTAGTGTGATAAAACCAGAGCTTCCATTTTGAAGTACAAGCTCATTGATAACAAGTTGTCCAATCAGAGGAGCTTGTGGGCGGGTCTTCCGCCTTTCTGTTTGGAGGGAACTTTAACCATCAAAACAATAAACGCAGCTTTGTCGGATCCGTGGATACGCTTTAATTTGGACATTATTTAGGACTTTAATGCGTTGTAAACATTTTAGTTAAAGGATAACTGATGTAAGGAATCTGTCAGCTAACAGCATAACAAATGTAGCCAAACGTGTAAGGAATGTGGAGTCGCTTCTGCAGAATTAGCCCTGTTAGCTAACTTTGAAAGTGATCCTCAACTTTCTGATTAATTTCATCATGAGCTAAGCAGAAAGATATCGCAAATAACTTTGTGTAGTTTTGTGCAAACATCGGTGGTCATGGATCGCAACAAGAGGAGGCTGGCAAGTCAGTTGTGCGCCGCGGTGAACGATGGAGATCCCAGGTAGGCAACAAACATCCAGGCTTCTCTTTGTTTTGCCCGGACATGTCTATCGTTGAAAGAGACGCGAAAGACAACGGAAGTATTTGGGATGCTGGCTTGTGTTTTCCAGTTGTTTCTGGTTGAACACCTTTTTAACCATTTTAATTAAGTGATCGGCACTTGGATATATTTGGTCTAACTAGAGTCCTTAGAAGTGTAATAATGTAACATTAGACACTAAAAAGTGATATGTGATTGTGCAGTTGAATAAAAGTTATTCATCAGGGTTATGCTTCCATATAATAAAGGTTGTTTAAGTAAATGCATTATATCTTTAAAATTTACAGTTTCTCAATCAGTTCTGGCCTTTGATTTGCAGAATTACCATTTGCAATTAGCAACTTGTTTTCAAAATTGGTGATGCAAGTAGGTGTTAATGCAAAACTGTATTATTGTAGTTTTCTTGGATATTTTGCAAATGAGCAGCCACTCATAATAAACCAAACACTGACATGTACTTAAATCATTCTTAAGTGAATTGCTTTTAAAATTACAACTGCTTTGCAGCTTGCAGTACTGAATGAATCAGTTTAACATAGTGTGCTTTGTTTTGTTTGAAACCAAAAAGACAATTGTAATGGTCACCTTAGATTTATTGAGTTGATTAAAAGTTTCAGCACTAATTTATCAGTAATTTAAGTCCTGCTACTTTGAGTATCTACTATGGTTTACAGGAAGATTCATAGCTCCTGGATAAATAAAGTGTTTATGATCATGTTTTGTATGTAAAATATGTAACATTGCATTGTATGCAACATCTTGATCCTTTGCAGATCTGTGCAGCTGTTTCTTTCCAAAGGTGCAAACCCTGACCTGGTGGGTAGTAAAGGTGTGGCTGCAATACACTTGGCAGTCGGGAAGGAAACAGAGAAGAACATACGCTGCTTGAAAATGTTGCTGCAGTATGGAGCTGACCCCAATGTCAGGTATAGTTTCATATATTGAAATGAAAGCATGTTGTTTTCTCAGTTTACAGATTACAGTTGAATTAAGCTGATCTTTTTTGAAGAATATATGTTCTATAAGAGCATACACTGATTTCTTACCTGTATTTCTCTTAGATCTTCTGAAGGCCTGACTCCTCTTCATGTTGCTGCTCTTTGGGGATGTTATCAAAATCTCAAGCTTCTCTTAATGAATGGAGGAAACCCAAATATAAAAGATAATGTACGTCTTAACAGTTAAACAGCTTAATTACAGCTTATTTAATATAGAGATGTAGGCCAAGTTTATATCTAAAATTGCACTGTATATTTGATGTGGACGTTAAGGTACCAATTGTAATGAAAGCTCACTTTACCAAGTTTGTATGAAGATAAACAGGTAGACCATTGCACTTACTGCCAGCTGTGATGTAAACAAACAGGACATAAGTGAGCGTACTTTCCTCAAATTATCTTATTAAGTTCCACAGCTATTTAATTTATTAGTTTATTTATATAGCATCTATTCACAATAGATGTCATCTTGAGGCACGTTAAAAGAGAAAATGAGAATTGGACCAAGTCATATCCAGTTTGATAAAATCCTGTTCTGTCCAGAATTATTTCAAAATCCATTTAATTCATGACAAAATAATCCAATTGTATAATCAGTTAGGATCAAGTTAAATACAGTTGTCTTGGTGAAAATTTGTTTTAGGAAGCACAGCCAAAATCATTGAATTGTTGACTTTTCAGCAATCTCTCATCCAGAGCAAGCATTTAGGGACTATGGAAAAAAATGGCTTCCTTTTCTCAGTTAGAGACTTCTAGCAGGTTCAGTATGAGAAGGCATCTACTGAGAATAGCTGGGCTTTGAGAGGACAAAGAGGGGACAAAAAAACCCCCACAGAAGCACAGGCAGAAGTGTGCTTTTTCTGGAAACAGCAAAACAAAGAGTTTGCAGGGAGACCTCAAATTACAGAGTTATAGAATATTAATATCTTTTAGATTCTTTTGACTTGAAACGTCAAAAGAAGTGTTGTTTGAAAAAAAAATATTAATTTGCTTTACTGGACTGCCCCGTATGAGAGCTTTTCTGTAAAAGTGTCTTTATGGATCCCATACTTCTTCAAAATGTGGTCTGAGTAACCAGATTACATTATCCTACAATGGTTCACTCCTGAGGTGTCTGCTTACAACCAGCTCACATATGATGAATGTGACTGCCAGGACTCATGAGGTTTTAGAAGATCAATTTTTGCTCAGCTGTAATAATTGCTTCATCTAATCTGACCATTATTATCTGATTATTGGTGCAGGAAGGGAGCACACCAGCGCAGCTAGCAGAGCAACAGGACAATCGAAAATGTGCCTGCCTTCTTCAAGAATACCAGTCCTCAGGTGATACAGAAGAAGAGGACCTCCCTCAGTTTCAGTACTGTAAGATATGTTATCCAGTTGCAGACTGCTCCAAAAATGGTTGACTTTGTTTTTTTTTTTTTTTTGTTGTTTTTGTTTTAAGATACTTCCATGTGAAAAAGTACAAAGAAAAAAAGAATCTTACTCATTGTTATCATCATCTAAAAAGTATGTACATATAACAGTTAAAGATCGTGCACATTTATTTTAATGTGAAAAAGCCAAACTGCATAAACAAAAGTCTTCCAATAATAAGAAGAACAGAAGTGGTAGCGTCTCATTGCTAAGTAACTGCAATAGGTTTACTCATCCAAATAAATCTACAAGACAAAAAGGTTTGCAGTTTATTGTTGCCTCTAAATCAAGGAGAAGTAATAATGTAATTTTCATAAAATCTGAAATCCGTTGTTATTCAGTATGATAAATAATTAATTTACAGTAATATGGTAAAGTCAGTTGCCATCGTTTTTCTGAAGAGGTTGTACCAGCAGAGCCACACCTTAGCTATACCGTTATATGTTTGACAAAAAGTAAATAATCCAAAGAGCTGTAACTCGGTCCATGCTTTAGCTAGTTTGATCAAATGTTAAACATTTTGACAGTACAATTAGAAAAAGCCAATAGAAACATGGCTTGTTGGAAAGTTGCTAGGAGAAGGCTTTCTTTTCCTTAAAATTATATGACAGTATGACTGGGATTTCCAAACCTTTGTTGACTGGCATTAGATGAATAATGCAAATGTACACAGTATGGTTATATTTAGGGATGTAACACTGTTGTAAAATAAACAACTATTTTCTTGTCACAGCTGTGTTCTCAGACCAGACTGACACGTCCAGCTATCCTGAATCAGACTGCAGCTTCATTTCCCGCTCATCCATGATCAGTGATTTTGGTGAAGTCCCGCTGAGCAGCACGAGGCTTTCATCCTTTTTCAACTTGTCTAACATAAGCGGAAGACCAAGTTGCAGGGGAGTATCTTTTAACGGACTTTCTGTCCTATCAAGCACTCGCATTTCTGCAGCAGGACCGGCAGCTACAATGGCAGCTCCAGAAAAGGATTCTTTATGTCTTGAAGTTGCATCAGTAACTAAAGAACAGGCAGCTTCAACTAATGGTACAATATCTTCTTCCAAGAGCAATGCTCATCCAGATTTGTTCTCCAGGCGAGCAAGTCGGAAGAGTGTTTGCTTTAGAAATGTAGATGAATATTTCCCTGTTTTCAGCCCAGAATCCCCTAAACAGAGCGTTGCCATTGAAATCAGCCAGCGCACGGACACTTTAGCCTTTGACGTCTCTGAATACTCAGACTTTCTAGATTCAGAACGCTTGGCTACTGTTTTACCACAGCAGGGAATCGACGTCACATCACCAGACCATGTATTTGTCTTCTGTAGGGAAAGCGGTGAGAGCACAGAAGAGGAGTTGGAGAAAACCGTTGTCAGTCATTGTGCTCTCAAACTTAGTGATGATGAACCAGAGGAGCAGAATAACAAAGAACCTCCAGTGAATCCTTTTGAAAAACAAGAGCAGGTCCATGTGGGTAGCAGCAGCAGTGGGACTAGTAGCAGTCATTACAGTAGCTGTGAGAGTGACCATTACACCAGCTGTCTGGGTGGTCCTGTTACCCCAGGACATCCTGTATTCCCTCTTGTAGAGGAGACTGAGTTTGACAAAAGGACCAAACAGAATTCTACAGACTCTGAAAATGAACTCCTAAAGGAAGATAAAAATATTCTAAGTGTTGAAGCAGAACCCATAACAGACTCAAAACCTGAAGCTATACAGCCTTTATCAGGTTTGCTTAATAAGTTGACCTTGTCTGAAGAACAACAGCCAGAGAAGGATGTATGTAGTGGTTCTTTTTTAAGCATTGCATTAAAACAAGATGGTGTCAAGCAAGATGCAGAGATATCAGAAGAAAATAGTGGACTTAAATTCACACCAAGCCCTTTTGTGACCGGCAGGACGCGGTCTAGATTGAGCCGCTGCTCATTGAGAACAAACAGAACCCCTGAGAGCATGTTAATTACATCTTCTTTGTTTGACAATACGCTGCCGATGCCGGTTCGGACGTTCCGGCAGACGCCAAGGTCTCACGGCGGTGGACATGGTTTCAACTTGCCTAACACACCTAGTTATATGTCAGACTCCCTGGAGAGATGCACTGAAGGAGACTCGCTACCCAAGGAAACCCAGGATACTCAGTCCAGCACTCTTACAGGTCCAAGCATCAGTAATAGCCAAGCTGATACTCTTATTCTACACAAGAGTGGAACTGACTCTGCTGAGGGGTCACAGTCTTTGGATGACACGGTCATATTAGACAAGAACCAGGATGACTCTGTAAATGATTATGAAAAAAATCTTGCTGAGATTATTCTTGCTGTGAGAGAGCAGAACAGGGATCTTTCTGGAGATGGGAAATTTCTAACGAATGATCTTACTGGCTCGGACGAGGCAAAAGTAGACAATCTGGCTTCTGAAGAACTGGTAAATGATTTGAAAAACGATGACTGTTGGGTTACTGAAGACTACAGCTCAGACTCCAACTGCGCGTCGTCTTCTTCCACCTCCAGCTGTTTTTCTCCAAGGAGATCCACAGAGGATTCTGACCCTCCAGTTACTCCAGGTACCAGATGCACCCCGAGGTATAGCATGAGCCGGCTGTCGAGCAGCCGTCGACCACAGCGTCTGGCAGACCTGTCTTTCACCCCTGGCGGCCGTCCAGTCATTCAGAACCTGGATGAACCCGTAGAGTATCTCTACACTGATACAGAACAGGGCCATAAACTCATTGAGACACATGTCCCACCTACATCAGACACCTCACTCAGCTCTTGCACAAGTACCAGCATCAGTGATGAGACAGTCTTGTATGACTGGCGAACCTTGCAAAGTGAAACAAAGAGCAGCAAAGGGAAAGAGAACCAGCAACCTGAGATAGTGGCTCAGGAAGAGGAACATGATAAATCTGAGAACAGACTGTTGCCAGAAACTAGAGGAATGACTGACAGGGAGCTGAGACTGAGGTTGGTGGAACTGGGAGAGAGCCCGGGTCCTATCAGCAGCCGCACCAGGCCGACTTACCTGCGAAAGCTCTGCCGACTGTTGCAAGGGGGAGACTGCAACTCACAGAATGACAAGAACCAGTCAGACCAACCGCAGAAAGGTAATGTTTATTTGTTAAGCTGCACTAAATTAAGTTATGTTGGTAAGAATTTAAGCAGGTAATGTTACACCTTCTTGTAGCATTCACAGATGTTTTCTTCTTTAACTTTACTAGATTTAGGTTATAGTCCAGATCTCTGTCGGGTCCTGAAGACTTTCCAGCTACCCAATTGCAACAGTGATGAGCAGACTTTGTGCCAGCAGTTCGACCAACCGGATCAAAACAGGAAGTGGAGGGAGGGCATAATCAAGTCCAGCTTCAACTACCTGCTGCTTGACCCCAGGTACAGTTTCTTTCTGTCAAATGTTTTATTTATTTATTTTATTTTTTTTTGCATTTTGATTTCTACCGCAGAATTTCCACCTCAGAAAAGTTTCAGTTTCGCAGTTTAAGAAATGTTTATTTCCTTAATTGTATGCTCTTTAAACCCAGTTTTTGTTTTTCTGTCTTTGCTGAGTGTGATGGCACTCAGTACATATATTGCACTGGTGCCACACCACACCACAACTTTGTTTCACTTTAGTTTACTTTCTAGTCACTACTTTAAATATATTACTCATTATCCAATATATTGTTTCTTAATTTATTTTTCTTAATTTATTTTTCCATCACACCTTACAGTGTTTATATGGAGTGCACACATATCAACACCCCAAGGTCAAAATTAAGTTTTATGTTGTATTAATACCTTTTTCTTTGTTTGAGTTACCTGGGTGTTTGGGCTTCTCTTTCCTGGTTGGCAAAAAGTGTGGCTGAGGGCTGGGACTCCTCTAGTGCTGTTGACAGCCTCAGTGGACTGAACCACATGCTTTATGCCGGAGGGGTGTTTGGGAGTTTATTTTGTTGTCTTGTATTAATTGTTAAGTGGCAGCCATGTTGTCTTCCGCTTGTGTGTCCATATGGTTTAGCTAAACCTGTATTTAAATTCCCTTACGTGTCGTTTCAGCAGGTCAGTTTGTCTTATGTCTGTTTAAAGTTTTGTTAGTATGATTTTTTTTTTCTTTTTCTTAGTCTAGTTTATTGAGTTGACCGCTTTTATTGGCTTGCCTGGTTAAGTGTTGGTTTTGTTAATTATCTTTCAGACATTTGGGGTAAATAAAAACCCACTTTTTGAATAAAACACCTGTGTCATCTATGCTGTACTGCTTGGTCCCGTGACAGAGTATTTGCTGTATTACATGAAGTAAATTCCTAAAGCTCTTTTGCTATGTTTTTTTATTTCTAAGTTTTTAAATTGCTTATTATTAGAAAAACATAAATAATAAAGAACATTTAAAAAGTGAAATGATGACAGTATGATAACCTTGACTAAAAATAAAGTAGTTTCACAGTATTTACAAAAATATGTAAAGCAAAAATGTATAACATGATCTAATTGCTTTTTTTTAAAAAAAAAAAAAAAAAGAAAAAAAACATCAATTATCTCTACTGCTGTTAAAGTATTATAACTTATTGAGAATTACAGTTACATTTAGGGATGCACAATAGATCAGCATTAGCCTCAGTATTGGCAATTTTAAACATATCTGTATCAGTCCATTAAGTAAAACAGGGCCAGTATTAAAGGCTGCTCAATATTAATTATATATTATCTATAAACCTTGCAGTAGTGATAACATTAGTAAATATTGCAGTGATAGTATCAGTTACAATATATGCTTGTTTTCTTCTTTCCTCTCTTTCTCTTCCATGCTTCCTACACTATGTGACATTTACCACTTTAGGTCTAACTTACTAAACATTACTTGAGTTTGTAAATGTAGGTTCATAAAATTTGGAATATATTAGCCAATAATTCTGGTAAGTAAGAGGTGTGTAAGTAACATGTGGTGGCCTTCTTTCAGTCAGCTGGCGAGCAGTGCACAGAAATACAATCCCCACCCAAAGTATTCACCACGTGGGATGATTCTTCCGTTTTTGCTTTTATAATTGAAATCATGGCCAGTGTTCTGGTAATAAAAATATATGGAGATAAATCGGTTTCTGCATACATATTCAACCTCTTTTAAAGTGACGAACCTAACTGCTAAGAGAAGTTCAGCTAGTTGATGCTAACAGAATATTTATACAATAATTTACTTTAACTTACATAAATTCAGTTAATTCACATTCTGTTTTCACTTTGATCTTGATATGTTTTACATGCAATTTATTTTTTATAAAGGTAAACTATATTGATCACGATTTAATTTTTAAAAGCAACAAAAGAGTGAAACATCCAAAGGAGGTGAATGTTTTTAAACTCTTCTCATAAAGCAGTATTTTTTTTTCAATGTATTATGCAACACTATGTTGATTTGTAACTAAACAGTTCTTAAGCTTATTGATGTTGCTACACAAAATTATTGTCCTTTTTAAATAGAGCCCTAATTGTATAGATTAATGTACCTAAAGAAACAACAAAAAACTGAAATATGAAGCATAAAAAATGCTAAATGTGTAATTTTGTTTTTAGTTTCACTGAAAGACCACAATAGATCAAATAACTCTTCATCAGGCATCAGCTTAATTAAAAAGTAATCCCTGATTTGGTTTTAATGAAGAAAAAACCTTTAATGGTGATCAATTTATTTAACTATCAAGTATTACACCTTTTTTCTTTTTCTTCCATTAGAGTGACAAAAAACCTCCCCTTCCGCAGTCACAGCATGACTCCTCAGGAATGTTTTCAGACTTTCATCCATGCCATATTTTACGTGGGTAAAGGAAAACGCTCCCGCCCCTACAGTCACCTGTATGAAGCTTTAGAGTACTACCGAGGGGAGAAGACTGCCAAGGTAAGGCTGCCTGGACAGGTCTGTCTTGTAAAAGTATAAGTTTAACTAAGGTGGTATCAGTAGGTAACAAGGCTGCTTTTCTTTCCTTTGACAGAAACTTTGTCCAAAAGTGCAGCACATTCTCCAGGTGTGGGCCGCCGGACAGGGAGTCATCTCTCTGCACTGTTTTCAGAATGTCATTCCTGTGGAAGCTTACACAAGAGAGGCCTGCATGGTGGAGGCCATCGGTGAGTGAGGAGGAGTCGAAACCTGCTGCTGACAATTATCTATTTATTGAGACGTCCTCTCCCCGCCCCCATCCGCAAATCTGAACAACTCAATGAAGATCTAGTCATATCCTCGGGGGTCCGATTTAAAATAATGACACCGTAGATTTTTTTTAGGAGCTTTTGAGTTGACATTGGTTTACAGTGTTGTGAAAAAGTATGTCCTTGCCTTCTTGATTTTATCTGCTTTTGCTGAATTGGAATTCTTGACTTTTTCACATCACTGCAAATTTTTAAATCACACAAAAGTCACTAAAATTGAAATGCAGGTTTCAGATGAGTACTTCATTTTTTTTTAAGGGTAAAAGCTATCCAAAAGTATTGAGGCCTATGTGAAGAAGTTACTGCGCTCCTTGTTAAATCATAAATTAACTGTGCTTAACCTCATTTTGTGAAAGCTTCAGAGTTCAATTTTACTCACAACACCCAGACCTGAATTGTGTTTGACCTGTAGAATCTATAAAAATCACTTAAATAAAACACATTGGACAATATACTGTTTGCTGAAAGATCTCAAAAAGCAACACATCATTACTCGATCTAAAGAAATCATTCTAAAAATATTTAAGAACAGACAAGTAACAGATGAATTTACATATATTTAAATCCAGAAAGGGTTGCAAAGCTATTTCTAAGGTTTTGGGACTCTTCTGCACCACAGTGCGAGCCATTATCCACAAATGGAAAAACACGAAACAGTGGCAAAGCCTTCCAGTAGTGGTCGGTTTACCGGAATATCTACAGGAGCCCAGAACAACATGTAAAGCACTGCAGGTCTCATTTGACTCAGTTATTCAGATCAGTATTCATGGTTCAACAATAAGAAAAAGACTGGGGGGAAAAAATGTATCCATGCGAGAGTTCCAAAGAGAAAACCACTGCTGAGGAAAAAGAACAAAGAGGCTTGTTTCACAGTTCCAAAAAAAATAAATGTCTTGATGATCCCCAAGACTTTAGGGGAAATATTATGTTGACTGACGAGACAAAAATGGAACATTTTTGATGGTGTGTGTCCCATTGAATTGGGATTTAAAACTAACACTCCATTTCCCAAAAAGAAAATGATGCCAACAATAAATTCTGGGGTTGTTTTGCTGCTTCAGGACCTGAATGTAATAGATAGAGCCATAAATTCTGTTCTTTGCTATAAAATGCTAAAGGAGAGTGTTTGGCCCTCAGTAATTGACCATAAACACACTTGGGTTATGTAACAGGACACTGGTCCAAAGCACACCCGTAAATCCAACACTGCATGACTCAGAAACCACAAAATTAAGATTTTGGAGTGGCCTGGTCAAAGTTCGAACCTATATTCAACTGAGATGCTGTAGCAAGATTAAACATATCATTTATGCTTGATAGTCTTCCAATCTTGCTGAATTAAAACGATTCTGCAAAGAATAATAGGCCAAAAACTCGTCCATAGTGTAGAGAAAAATTATTGCCACAAAGACCATAAACCATTAGGTATAAGGAGCAATTACTTTTTCACATAATGGATTTAAATAGCTTTTTACACAAACATAGTAAAATCATAATTTGTATTTAGTCAGGTTATCTTTATTAGATACCAAACATTTTTTGATTTAAAACATAACATTGAAAAAACCCATATCATCTGAGTTGCTTTCTTTCGTTCTTTCTTTCGTTCTTTCGTTCTTTCTTTCTTTCTTTCTGTATTTCTTTCTGTATTTCTTTATTCTTTATTTATTTGTTTGGATTTTTGTGAAAATAACTAATATGCATTTATTTTGGAATAGTGATGCCCTAATCCCACCTCTAACCCAACATTCAAGCCCAAGAATGTCATCTTCCACAGTTCCATTCATACCTTTGAAGCTGATGGTTATGTAATTATCAATCTATTGTAATTTGTGTAAAATATAACTTGTGTGAATATGGCCCCAAAACTGGATCCAGCCCAAGGTCCCAGGTGGTTCCCCTTTGTACCAAAGGGGATTGCTCTACTATGTGGGCAATGCCACATTGCCCACATAGTAGAGCAATGTGGCATTTTTTATATGTCCTATTCTGATCAAGGCAAATGAGTATTAAACTAGACCAGAAACAGAAACATTAACAGTTTAAAAAGGTCAAGATAAAAAAAAAGCAAGATTAGTCAGTTTTGAAATTCGACAGAATGTATCTGACCATTTCCAAGGAGGTGTTTTCTGCATCTAATTAACCTAAATCTATAACTTTTACTTTTATTTGCTCATTCAACTGAACAACTACGTAAATCAAGGGACATTTTTTAGCCATGATCTTCAGAAATAAAGGTCTTAATTTTTCCTTTTCTTTGCGTTGGTGTTGATGTAGACAGTCTAAAATATAAATTAAAACAAAAAACGAATTTCCAAAGAAAAAAATTTTTATATTTTGCCAAGAGCCTTTTGTTTTTACTTCGACCCTTCCTTTTACTCCGTCTCTCTTCCTCAGTTTTTATCTCAGGTTTGAGAGAAGTAAAGGAGAGATTAGATGTGGAAAACATTTGACTATGTGGAAATTTAGAAATGAGAGGAGAAACTGATGAGGAAGGACTGGTGTTGGGGCTCAATAATGCTGCAGTTGGACAATGAAAAATTATTTTAGCTGAAAATATTTTTCCCTATATTGGATAGAAAATCCAATAGTTCAAATAAATGGCACATCTTTAAGGAAAAGACCACCAAAATATTGTCTGACCAGACTTAGACTTATTTAGCTGTTTCACATATACACACCACCAGTGTCTTATGGAAGTGGTTTGACAGCCTTGTTTAGTTTGTCTGAAATGACCAAACTGTCCTTATTCTAGGGCTGAAGATGCTGACCAATCAGAAGCGAGGAGATTTCTATGGTGTGGTGTCCAACTGGGAGCTGAAGAGGAAACGGGAGCTCGGGATCCACCTGTTATACCGCGCCATGCAGATCTTCCTGGCTGAGGGTGAGAGACAGCTCAGACCAGCAGACATTAGGCAGTAGAGACCCCCAGTGGAGTAGGGAGGGGGGTCTATTAGCTGTAAAATACCAACACTGATGGGGTGAAATACCACTATATTGATTGACAAAGGCTTGAGGATTTTAACCACATCAGATGCTTTAAACTTTGTATCAGGGATTATCCTCTCTGAACATACAGTACATCCTTGTGCACACAGCTCTAAAAGCAGAATTTGGGTTCAACGTTTAAGACGAGACAACTTCCTGTGTTAACGTATTCATGAGTCAAACTATCACCATCAGTGTAACTGACATTTCTATACTCTTTCTAACTGAATATTTACTGTTCTGGATATCAGTGGGGTCAGTGAACATGTCTGTTGATATCATTTCATTATGTTCTGTATTTCTTTTTTTTTTTTTTTTTTTTTTTAAGAAATGGAAGTTTTGGCTTGCTCAGTTTTTTGTAAGTATTCTCTTTCTGAATTTTCTCAGGTTAATTTCTTTGTGAAATTTGAGAAACTCACAATAAATTTTTCTTGACTTATTTTGACATGTTAACAAAACAATCAGTTCCAGTGCATTTCAGCTTTATAGAATTCTGCTGCAACTTGTTAAAATAAATTCCCACCTGAAGCTTAAGCTCTTGTTTGACTTGTAGAGCAGTGCTTTTAAAAATGAACTTAATGCTTCCTAAAATGTGATAGAAATTTTTTTACATCACTTTGTGATCATATCTTGTATTAATTTAGTTTTGTTAAAAAAAAAAAAAAAAAGGAAGATAGCTAATTGATGTATAGTTTTATTAGTAAGCATATGTTTTTTTTTTTTTTTTTAAAAGCATAATGAGAAGCACAAGCAGAATATCATAATGTGAAAGAAGATCATGAGATGTTTATTAGCAGAATAAGTTTAAACTTTGTTCCTGTGTGAACGCTCTTTAGATTGCATGCTGGATCTCAGGGGTTACAGCTGTTACTTGGTGTCATGATCTCCATAATTTTACCATCTCATTTACTACACATCAGTGACCCAAGCAGTGAGCTCCCAAAGCACTCATTATCTCCACAGGGAATTACGATTGATGAGCTCTCTGAGAGTTTCACATGTTAAAAAAAAAACA
This sequence comes from Anableps anableps, assembly GCA_014839685.1. Taxonomy (NCBI): domain Eukaryota; kingdom Metazoa; phylum Chordata; class Actinopteri; order Cyprinodontiformes; family Anablepidae; genus Anableps; species Anableps anableps. The sequence continues at coordinate 24,614,158 of CM026070.1, forward strand.
AACAAAAAAAAAACATTAGCACTTACAAATGCAGACTTGGAGTTTTAGATTGTTTTCTTTACATCCCAATTAAAGCAAAATTAAACAGTTGCCATTTTCTTAAAACATATCAAACAAAGCACTACAATTCAGGTTTTTTGAAGGGTTCATTTAAATAATTGATTCATCTAAATGTCACAATTAAGGTCTCAATAAAATGAAAAAAATGTGTGCATTACTACTTATTTGCTTTATAGTTTAAAAATAAAACTCCCCATCTTGGATCTGTTTGATATGTTCTTAACTGATATTTTTCTTTCATTTACCATGAAATTATGTGCTTTTTTATAGTTAATGAAATGTCTTTTTCATTCTCATTATACTTGTCTATATCACTTTTCCTGTATTCTCTGTAGATTTCTTTCATTGTTTGTTTTTGTAAACACAGAGGGAGAATGTAAGAAGTTCACATTAAACTGGATCCCTCTCAGTTTTCAGTCCTTTTGTCCTGTTGTTTGGTGTCCCTCTAGTGGACTAACAATTCCATTGATTTCATTCTCATCATGTAGTACCTGCCCTCTATCTACTGATCATTGTAAGAATTTGAGACAATTTTTGTGTTCTTGTTTTTTTTTTTAGCTCCTTAAATATTTTACAACCGATAGTTATTTTTAAAAAAAGTATTTTGCACAGTCTCTGCAGAGTCTTTAAAGTCTTAAATGACATTATCCCAATTTTAGGCCTTAAGTCTTAATTTGTCCAAATATTGCATGTTAAATGTTAAATTGTATTTAGCTGTTACTTAATTTTTTTTTTTATATCATGTGCTTCTCTTTTTTCTATAAGTTTGGTGATGCTCATAAAAATTGCATGTTTAAGCAATTAAAATCAAAATCTGCTTGCTACTCTGCACACTTGCTCCTACGCCACGAGAAAGTGTATCTTTAGCATGGTTTGACCTGAAAGCATGGATTTTATCCAACCTTTCATCGGGAGCTGCAATGAGGCTGATTATGCTGTAAGGTGTTGAAGTTAGGTAACCTACTTGGATAAGCACAAGTCATTTGCCAGAGTAGAAAAGCATCAAACTATTTTCCTAAGTTATATACCTTGCTTAATTTCGATATATTTAACTTATGTTGTTAGCTTATTTTTTATCTATGTTGATCTTAAATTTAAATTAGAAATCTTTATTAAATCTAGCAGAAACCCTGGGCTTTACTTGCCTTGTTTCTGCAAAAATACATAAGCAAACAGAGAAATTAACTTTGTGCATCCACTTAGTTATGTAAGATGGTTTTTGCTTCATTAACTGTTAATCTGTTTTTCAAGAATGGGCTTTCTTTACTGTTAGTGTGACTCATTCAGTTTCAGCAGCAGTTTCTTGGTAATGGTGAGGCAGCACTTTCTTACCAGCATCATCATCATCTTCTTCGTGTCACCACAGCCCTTCTTTAAGGCTGCTGCTAATCCTAAAGCAGTGACCCGAATGACGCATTATATAATCTGGTGGAGAGAGGGCTGCAGATCACGTCAGAGTTGCTGCTCATTTGCACTGAATTAATTTACATTTTAGACTTCTCAAATAATAATGGGAAAATGTCAAAATGGTGCAGCATAGGCAGTGAAATTAACAGTATGAAAATACTATGAAAGCATAAAATCAGTCATGATTAACAGTCATGAACTCTGTTTGTTCTAAAAGAAAAAGGGACAGTTACCGTTTGTGTTCCAGATGTGGTTTTATTTCAGAATTAGCACCCTTCAGTTTTTTTTTTTTGTTTTTTTTTTTTTTTTAACACGTTCTTTCCTGGCTGAGCAGTACAAAGATCTGCAGGGGAAACAAAAGTCAGCACCCGGCACTTCATTTTGAAATTTAACTGTGTACATGTGGACAGGAAGAAACACATAAAGACACCATTTAGGCTTTGTATTATGCCCCTATGTAGAATAATTTCATATCTGCTTTTTTAAAGGTCTATACATAGCTGTGAGGGACTGAAAAGGTATGTTACACTTTTAAAGACAGTGTTGTGGTGTGTTTCAGCAACATTAAATGCACAGTTGTTTGTATTATTTTAACAATTATATAGGAACTAGCATGTAGTTATGTATATATTTCATTCCACTTCCAAAAATACAGCTCGACAGTAAAACGTACAAAATATAAAAGCAGAAATTTCCCCATCGTGGGACAATAAAGGATATTTCTATTTTATTCTAGTTATGCTTTTACTAAGTTACAATGGCCCAACACAATTAAAATATCAGGTTTTGTGATTTATGCTGTTGCAATACTATGGATATTGAAGAAGCTTAATTTATAAAACGGTGGACATAAAAACAACATAGATTAAAGTTCATGGACACGTTGGGGAAGCACATCCTTCAATAAACTTTTTGTTGAAGTACGTTTTTTGATTTTAGTTTTAGTATTCAGTTTAAGCACACACAAAACACCAATTGTAGTAAATCTGATTAACAAGAAATGAAATTGAACTTAGTGAAATCTTTCTGACATTTTCAACCTTTAGCTAAAGCACTGATTTACAGAGGTTACTAAGACTCTTACAGAATCTTATTGTACAAATTGTACAGTCCAGAAAGTCAGTTTTAATCTTAAAAAATTATGGCATAAGAGGCTTGACAAAATGGAGGTTTCTGTAAAATGTATGAAAATGCAAGATGTGAAACTGGTCGGTGAGTCTGTTATTAGCAACGCTGAAGAAGATGCTGGAATTTCTACTAAGCACTTATTGTATGTTTACAAGTGACAAATCTCCACTTTTCTCCACATCTGGACAGTGGAGTAGGGCTATTAAGCAGGAGCTTATTTTAACTCTTCTGAAACTTTGTTGGAGAATGATCTTTAGAAACCAAATTAGAATGTTGGCCCCCAATTCCAGAAGATAAGTTTGACACAAACACAACCGTAAAGACCAGCAGAAAACTATAAGTACCTATGGTGAAACATAGCATTGCCATCATCATGCTCTTGGGCGTTTGTTGACATTGATGGAAATATAATTAGTTTCAAATATCAGTTCTGACCAGAATCTAGAATTAAATGCAACATGATATCTATGGGGTCACCTGAACAGTGCTGTAAACAAGTCATGTCCTCACAATCAAATAGATTTGAAGAACATTATCAAGATAGAGTTAGCAAATATTGTCAAGTCAAAATTTGGCATGCTGATTTATGACACCAAAAAATTATTATTATTATTAGCAAAAAGGTGCGTACACTTATGCTACTGGGTTATTGTATTTTTATTTTCTCCCTCTAAAAGATCATTTTCATTCAGGTTGTGAAGGATAAATATCAAATTACATGTTTAAAAAAAAAAAAAAAAAAAAAAAAAAAGAATTAGAATGACTTAATGCAAAACTCTCATGGTTTTGCATCATAAATTTGCATTTGGTTTTAACAGGAATATTTACCATGTTTTATACTTTGCATCAAACAAAATGTCAAAGCCAGCTATAATATTTTGTAAAATCTTAACAGTAAGACTAAATCTTGACATCCACACTCACTTTTTTTTTTTTTTTTTTTTTTTTTTTTTTTTTTACATCTTGGCTTTGGGTGCTTTGATCAGTGGGATTTGCATATTGTAGATAGCTTTCAGTTTTATTCCTGCTTCAGAAGAGAAGGTTTGACTATGTTACATCCAACATTATCAATTGCACATGTTTGCCTGGCAAATCTACAAGTACCAACAGCTTTACTGAGAACTGAATGTGTGGTGATTTACTGATATTTATCAAAGACAGTGCATGCAATGTGTAAAGAATTAGAAATACAGAGTAAATTTAAAGTATTATGTACTAACAGCTTCATTCATGGAGACATTATAGAAATGAAGACCACCCAATTTATACCTTGTTTTATACCTGTACATACCAACTAGTCCAAATACCATGTGTGCAAAAAAAAAAAAAAAAAAAAAAAAAAAGATGAAATCTTCAATCAATTCAAGAGTTTACAACGAAATTATGTCTAACATTTCATGCCCTATTTGTAGTTCATTTCTTTTCTGTTGCTCTTAACACCAAACTGTCAAGAAGCCAGTTCACACCACCAGCATCGCAGTAGCTGAAGGAGGGAGACAGGCGAAATAAATAATGTCATCATCATTGCGTCGTGACAGCATTCCTTGTGACGGTCGGATGAAATCTGGGACACAGTTGCATTCATCGTTCAGTGAGCTCTTCCACAAAGTCAAACCCACCGACAGCAATGAATGTTGATTGTGACCTTTGCTGTGATTTAGAAAGCTGGAAGGATGTCTGGATTATTTTTATTCCTAAAGAGTCAACATCCGTTCTTGTTCTTCTGATGCATATGGTGGAGCTTTATCTTCATCTCTCTTTAAAACACTCAGTGACAAAAGCTGTCCACAGGGTACAGTCAACGGTCGATGGTTTTTGTTAAATTAAGCTCAAACTCACCGACAGCGTTGAATGTTCACTGGGGCAAGCACGAACCAGACAGTGACTAGAAATGACAGTCTGCTTAGAAATGAAGGCGAAGCGTGGCAGCTCTGTGGGTGAAAAAACTTCTAAATCATACATTTATAAACTAAAACTTTCTTTCATTCTTAGGAAGTAAACAGAAAATGTCGTGGGAACTTTACCAACCTATGACAACACAATCTTGGATAATTAATGATTATTTGCTAATCCTTGAACTGATTACAGTAAAACTCAAAATTATTCATACCCCTGGCAGATTTAGATGTAAAATTTGTTTTATTCTACCAAGAAGAGGTGGGAGGAGAAGATAGATTTCTCTCAAAAAATAAGAAAATCCAAAAGGAGTGTTAATTAAAAATAACACTCCTATTTACATGAAAGGTTATGACAGTTACATGAAATAAAATAAATGCAGCCAAAAATAAACCAATATCATTCTGATCAATTTAAAAACAAATATCCAAAACATTTCCTTAAATTAAAAAAACAAATGTGACAAAAACGCAAATATGTGATTTTGCAAAGAAGATCCTTCCTCCCCAGTAGTTTCTTCCACCGCAGCCCATGGAAAAAAAGAAGCAACTTTGACTCACCTTTTCTATAAATCTTAGAAACCGACCAGTGATGTGAGCATAATTTTACTTCCATGAAATACGGTCATAATTACAAAGAGGGTGAGTGCATGGGAACACATCTTATTTTGCTGAAAGTAGCAGTTACACAAAGGAAGTCATTTTGAAACTCCTGACTCATAGTAGGTCTTGGTTAACGCAGCACCTGGGCAGGAGCTGCAGTTGGCTGTTTTTTTTATTTTTTTTTTTTGGTTTGCTGTTTTGAAGCACAGCTGCTCGGCCTCAAGAGGAGCATTGACATGCTTCAAAGGTTTCAGCGCAAGTTTGAGGATGAGGGAGAGAATAGGTATGAAACTGTCGACTCACCCTGATCAGTAACGCTTGATGTTTCGTTATGAGGTGGTCCCCTGAAACTGAGGACTGAAAGACTCAAATGTGCTTTATTTTTGTTTCCTCTTTTTGTACTAATACTAAGAGAGAAACTGTCCATCTTACACAGTGCTATTCATTGCTCATCTTGGGAAGGAAAGAAAACTCAAATGCCACAGAGCTGCTGTAGTAATTAGACAAGATGTGATGGCAACTACGCTGGTGAGTCAAGATGCGTTTGGGTGATAAATATCATTCTGGGATGCTTTAACAGAGCAGGATAAGGAGTGACTAAGGCAATCTGGTTGAATGTGTCACCACCTGCCAAACCCTCCCTAAATACTGCTTCAACTCATACAACTTTGATTTAAAAATAACACCATTTGCTGTCTTTACTACAAAGAGTATTAAGACTTGTGGAGAGGAATGTGCCACCTTTTTTTCTCCTTCACATCTCATGCCTCTGTTATGTCATTTTATTTGTGCCTGTGGAAGAGCTCTGCACTTCAAGTAAAAAAAAAAAAAAAAAAAAAAAAAAAGCAAAAACTTCAAGTACTGGAATCTACAACCCTGTTGATTAGCTGATGAAAGACATACAAACAAATATATATATATATGTGTGTGTGTATATATATATATATATATATATATATATATATATATATATATATATATATATACACACACACACACACACACACACACACACACACACACACACACACACACACACATATGGTGGTAAATGTCACTCACACCACCATTGGTGGTGGTGTGAGTGACAGTGTTTGAATTGACAGAAGTGGATGAGAAGGAATGTAGCTTTATAAGGTCTTCTCTGGCCGCGGGACGGGGTGGCTGACAGTGGGAAGAAAGAAATGGGACACGAAACTAAAGAGAGAAGAGCCCTGAGCTGACAATGTGGCCTTAATCTGAATGACAAGGCCTGCACATCAGCCCTCAAACCAGCCTGGGTTGGGGCGATGGTGAGGGGGTGCTGAATGATGTGAGAGCTAAAGGGGGGGAGGAAGGGGATATGAAGAGACAGAGGAAGAAGGAGGGGAGGGTGTCCTTCCTTCAAACACGCTGGCCTTAATGGTACGGACAGCTCTGACATTTAACCACTGAATCATTTTTAGATAAGTGGACGGGCTGGGGGGGGGAGCTGAGACTTTGGCTAAATATAGGGAGCTTTGAAAAAGACAACAAAAACTTTACCTTACAGGCGAAGTTCAGAATCACTGAAGCAAAGTTCTGTAAAAGTTTAAAAGCAGGTCATATATCAGCAGTATTTAACTCTTTCCATCTTTACTGAGTATTAATTTAGATCAGCAAAAGTTCAAATTTCATGGCGGTATGTTCAAACACCATTTTCTGAACCTCTAAACTGTCGTCACCTATAGATTGGATAGCTATTCACAATGATGCTAATGACTGTTTATACAGGAAACAAAGGCTGGAGGTGGTGCACCACTAATGATCTTCCTGAGTGTAACCTGTGGTGAGTATGGCACATGTTAAGTGTTTCTGGTCAGAGCACATACCTAATAGAGAAGTGAACCAGAGGTAAAATCAATAACAAAATAAGTTCCTTCAAACATAAATTGCTTAAATATTTGTGTGTTTTATACCCCTTCCTTTTATATCAGAGAGTTACTCTGAATGGATATGCTTTAAATGTTCCATTCTCAATAAGAGTTTCATATAGGAAGATCACTGCTGGTGCACTTTCATTTCCTGTGGAAATCATTGTTGGCTGCTGTAAAAACAGCCACTAAGTCCAAAGAGCTTAAAGGTATATAAAATAGAGCTTTCTGTAAACACTATGATGTTTTTGAGATCAGGATTGCGATGGGCCAAGTAATCTGGAGTTATACCAAATGAAGACACCAAGTGAGTTATTTCCAGCCACAACTGCTTATAACCTCTGAAAGCTGCAGTATATAACTTTTATAAAAAGTGTGTTTTTTACATATTTGTTAAAACTGTCTCTATGTTGTGACAGTATGGTATGAGACAGATAATCTGTGGAAAGATCGAGCTTTTCTGCCTTCTCCCACTGCTAACTGCAGAAACACACCGCTCAGTCAGAAACAACCGATCAGAGCCAGGAGGAGGGTCTTAGTGCTGTCAATCATGCTTGTGTATGCACCACTTACACACTTCCCCTTGCTCTATGCTATGCTACAACTTCTTTCCGATAGCAGAGCCTGCAACTAATGCTCAGGCTAGCTAGCATGGCCACCAATGATGGTGGATAAACAGTTTTCCTGTAGCAGTGAGTTGTTTCTCATTAATACATTTAGCAATGCATACACGAGAGTAATTAACAGCGCTAAGACCTTTCTCCTGGCTCTGATTGGTTGTTTTAGACCGGGACCAGTGCATTTCTGCAGATTGCAATAATAGCACTGGGAAGAAGTGGAAGAACTTGATTTTGTTTCACAGATTATCTGTCTCATACCATACTGTCATGACATAGTAACAGTTTTAACAAATATGTAAAAAACTTTTTTTTTTTTACATACTGCAGCTTTAATAGAACCTCACTTGAAAAATCGTGAACCTTATCCCCCAAGAATAACGTAGCTCAGAGAGCTTGGCCAACAATGCCAATTGTTTAAACAGCATCATTTTAAAAGAAGGTGACAAGATGAGGCTGTGACTGAAGAGCCTGTGAACAGAACAAACATGTGCAAGACATTTTCTGAATGTTTTCTGTTCTTTAGAAACTCAAATTGCAAATTTCTTTGTCAACAATATACCATTCAGTTGGTTCAGTGAATCTGCTTGGTGACAAGCAGCAAGAGAACAAAACTAAGGATTTTTCTTAATGTTGAGTAGTGAAGTGATACATATCGGCACTTATAATGGCCATGTTTCCTCAGCAGACTTTGTCAGAGGTAGAAAGAGAAAAAAAAATAACAAAAGGGAGCCCTGACAATGCTCCAGGAAATTCGTAAGGCACGTTTTTGTAATGAGCACTGTCAGCATTTCACAATTAGTACCGCGGACTCTGTCAGAACAGACTAGTAATTCCAGACAGCCAAATCATACAGGAGGTGATTAAATGCCTCGTGAACTCGGCTCCGTTTGACAAGCTTGTGAACACACTGTTCTATTTTTTTGTCCATTCATTAGCTGAGTTTTACAGGAGAACATTGGGACAAAAATGTGTTCTACCAAAACATGGAACATCTGCAGAGATTTTGCACCTATTTTTCTCCACTGCTGTCAATCTGATTTTTCCACTTCGTTTCATCACGGGAGCTAATTTTAGGCTTGCAAGTGTGAGCGTTTGCCTGGAGGGAAAATATGCATAAAATTTAAAAATAACATGAAAGGGACAAGGTTCTATGATAAAATAGAAAAATAAAGGTGAAAAACAAATATTTTCACAAATAACTGTGAATAAATGTGTTATCAAAAAGTAAAACTTAGTGTGGAATTAGTCTCACTACATACTTTAGGCTATTTTCAATCTTTAAAAATGCAATTTTTTTATAGAAAATTAACTATGAATGGAAACTGTTATAAAATAATTGTTATTAACTGCAGCAATTTCAGACTTAAGGTCAGCAAAACGTGGCTTTGAAGAAAAGTAGCGGAAGCACCAGTTTGCACCTATCTTTCATCTTCAACTCGCCCTCCTCCCAAGAGTTGGAGGAAATTCCTGGCTCGGGTGCTGCGAGTCGCCACTCTCAGCCTGCAGGTACAGACCGGCCTCCTCTGTCTGCCTGTCTGCAGATATCACACCGCGACGTGATCTGTTTAGCACCCTGACTTAATGCTCACCTGCTTTCGCTCAGCCCCCACCTGCCATGTGTGTGCAAGTGCGTCTGTGTGTGCAGTGTTTATTGTGACCGTGTGTACATGACTCCTCCTGTCTCCTCACAGCTGGAATGGCGTCTACTTCTTTATCTGCAGCACTGCAATTATAGGCACACACGCACACAGAATGATAGATGGATTCTTAATGCAAGGACAAGATTTTTGGGAAATTATTTAAATCTCTTACAAATGAAAACGAACTGAAAAGCTCAGATGGAAGAAGTGGACTGATTAAAGTACCTTACAAAAGAAACAGGGGGAGACTAAATGAAACATGGACATGAAACTTGAAATGAAATTTTTAACAACTGATTCAAACATATCTTAAAATTTATCTATGTAGTATATGAAAAAAATCTAAAAAAAAACATTTTAAAAAGAGCTTGAAGCATTCATTTTCTGTGATTTGCATGCACAGTTTGTCATTTCCCCCTGAGGTTGTCACCGTGCTGACAGATACAAACTGACTTGTACAACCGCACTCACAAAACACACACTGAGACACTTGAGCAGGGGTCTGAGTCCAGCTGGAGGTGGTCTCCTGCCAAACCTGCAGGGAGGCTGACTATTCATATTCATCACATGCACACACTGATTGGAACTGACAGGACATACGCATATACACACACACACACACACACACACACACACACACACACACACACACACATTCTTACACGTACACAGTTGGGTAAAAAAAAAAAGACATAATCTAGTGGAGAGTGATTTAATGGTTAGAGTAGGCAAGGGTTGGTTATACGGTGTACTGAGGTTAAAAACAAGTTACGGTTTTCAAGTTGTTAACTGGAAATACTGTTGCCCCTCACCCATCTGTTGCTGTGAATTATTTTTTAGTTGGCTGAAAGAAGGTTACTGTATTTTACAAGAAAGACAGATTTGACTGTTTGAAAATATTTCTGAGAACCACCTTGTCGTCTTATTAAGGTGACACTAATTTAACACTGTAACAGTGAAGCTATGAGCAACGTGACTGATTAGCAACTGACTAGTCTGCCTAAAGAGTCAGCTTTTTAGACTTGTGTAACTACTACTACCACTGAAGATAGCAAGTGTTGTTTTTATCTATAAATGTGCTTAATTTAATAACCATTAATAAATGCTGTATAAAACATTACAATTAAATCCATAATGATAAGTAGATTTATAGTAGATATTTTTCTGGTTCAAATTAAAGCAGTCATATCATGCTACACAGTTTAGTTTTAAATTTTTGTGAGGATAATGCGATGCAAAGAACATATCATAGCCTAAGTGCAGGCCCATGCTGGCTTAAGAATGCAACCGTTTTCTTTGTTCTCACTGTTAATATCTTTGACTTTTTTGGACTATTTTACCCACTGTTAGGAATGGTATGCACTGTACATTAAAAAATATGGAGTGTTTAGGAAAGGAAAATGAGGTGTTTATGGTAAAGAGACAGCCATGATTGGATGAAGAGCAGCAACAGTAAGTAATGTCAGGAGAGGTGTGGGCTGGGAGAGAAAAAGCGAGAAGTTAATAATAGCCAATGGGCTGGGAAGGCAACATCATTGAGAGACATGGAGGATGAGTACTACTCCTCTCTCTCTCTCAAATACACACACACACACACACACACACACAAAGGAAAAAAAGAGAGAGACTCCATGGGGCGCTGAATAATAACCTTCCTTGTCATTATCATCGCCAAGCCAAACTGCTCTCCTCTCCACTCCTCCGCCACCACCACCACCTTCCATCTTCAACACAATCATTGCCCTATCGTTTACAGTGTGCCGCCAAATGGGAACATCAATAGACACATCCATTAGCAGCGTGAGTTCTTTCCTCTCTGATTCTCAAGTGCTTTAATAGTTGGCGCACACACAAATACGCACATAGACACACACCCTCGACCGACTGTTAACCAAGCTGGCCTCGTGCAGGAAAAAAGCTGAACTGATGGAGTGTATCATTAAAGCTTAACTGTGACATGGCCGCTGAGGTTGGCTTCGTCAGTTAACCCAAAACCTGAAAATGATCAGTGCTGTTTTCTCATCTGAATAGCTACTACTTTACTGTTTTCATTCAGTTTAAGTTTTAAATCTGTATAATTAGCTCTAGTTAGATAACTTTGGTGGTCTTAACTCTTGACAGCCACATTTATTTCTAGATAACTATGGCCACTGGATAACATTTAAAAATCTGAATGCCATACTGAAGTGTACACATTCTTTTTTTTTTCCTCACAAAAAGCCTGAGCAGTTGTAGCCTCTTCACAGCAGTGCGTTCTGAGTGGCTTAATGTGATAACATGACAATACATTTAAAAAAGGCAATCAAAGCAAATTAATTTGTATGCTAATTAGTAGTGTTCATTAGAAATTTAAGAAAAAAATTCTCCCTTTTAGAAACTAAAACACAAACTAATTATCTACCTCCCTTTCCATTCACTCACACAAAACCCACACACAAAAGAAAGATGGATAATATATATGGCTATATTCATACTTTCTAAACTTAACTGTAACTACAGATTGAAATGAGTGTGGGCTGCTGTACGACGTTCTAATTTAGCATAAAGTAAGCCGCGCTCTGAATCAAGTGAAGCCCAACGACGGAGGGGGGGGTGCAACTATACAAAAGAGGGAGGGGTTTCCCACAGTGCCGCACTGTAATTTCGTCTTGAAGGATTTATTTTGGAGGGTGTGCTTGGCAGGATGCTGGGAAGCCTGGGAGGGGCGCTGGGTGGGTTATGCGGGTTGGTTACGGAGGTGTTGTGGGATGAGTTGTGCTGTTAAACTCATACAAATAGGTTTTGACACACAGAAATACAGAGGATATAAACAGATATAGGCTTCCCTGACGCATCCACACACAAAAACAATACCACATGATAAAGACATATTTTAAGTAACTTAAAATGTCTACATTTAAAAGTAGAAATTTGGTTTTAAGACAATGCCATTGTAGTTTGTTTTACTATATTTTTCTACCTATTTTTTTGCTATAAATTCTACATTTCAAAATTGGAATTTGTCTTTGAAGTAAAAGAAGAAAGCACAAACAGATAATGAATGTGTCTTCCTAAATTCCAGCTACTATTATCATCCTGACTCAGTGGTCTCTTGTTCCTTACTGTAACAGTTTTTATGTGCAAGTGTGTGTGTGTGTGTATGTGCAGCAGGGTGGTGGTAGACCGCAGACAGCCTCTAGGTGCCATTGCACTGGGCTTGTGTGTATGCTTGCATGCCTCCTTCATGTCTGGACCTGGGCAGAAAACAAACAGGAGTACAGGGTAAATTCAGGGTGTCGTCTGGTTAGAGCATGTTATTAAAATGCTACACACGCACATCACAGTTCGTGCACACAAGAGTGGAAAGAGGCACATGCACATGTATGCAAAAAAGACAAGATACAAGCAGGCAACTGATTTCAATTAGCACACTGCATTTGATGTGTGTGCTGAAGCTAGTTAAAACAGTTTTAAAATTCAGGTTTAAATTATTCAACAACAGATGATGTGCGAACTATGTTTGCTTCAACTCTGTTCAATAACTTGCATGATTTTAATGTTTATAAAGCCCACTCTAAAGTGGACCGGATCCTATCAACAGCTTGGGTGGTCCTAGGGAGCACAGAAAAGGAGCTGCTGGGTGTGTACATTAACCTCTGATTTAGCAACAAAAGGGCCCCACTTTCAGAAACATATGATATCAGCATCTTTGTAGTGTGTATAATACACGACCTTAATAAAAAATACACTACAAATTGCTCATTGAAGTGACTGTTTTCATCTCTTTTAAGAGAGCTGCTGTGAAAACTGTGTGCTTTTCATATGGTGCTCTATATAAACTGAAGAATTTCAGGATTATGAGGGCATTGACAATAATGCATTATAGACTGTAAAGCTGCGTCTGATGCTGAAACAGCAAGATGAGACCAAGAATGAATGTGTGAAAAGATAGAAAAAATTATCAAAAAAAATTCTAAAGTCTAAAGTCTACAAATGACCATACTGGGAGGGAGGAATTAAACAATACTGGTGCAACAGGGATTGACTGATGTATACCACTACGCTATATGGAACATATTTTCTAGGTTTAGTTATCCATTTTAAATTTTTTTTTTTTTTTTTTAAAGTTCATTTTTTTGTTTTGCTACCTAAAACAGATGTTTTTTGAAATCATCCAATGCTATATTTTGCTTTTCTTTTGGAAATGTAAAAAAAAACCCCAAGCATTTTGACTTCATTTAGACTTCAATTTTTCTAGTTGCGTTATCTTTCTTTCATTCAAGTGTCATTTGGTTTTCTATTGTTATAGGTAACAAGCACAGCACTGTGCACTTGTGGTCAGCAGAACACATCAAGGTTCCTGTGGAAGTCATGTTCATTAATGGGTTTTTTTTTTTTGGGGGGGGGGGGTTTAAGTTACGTAAGCCACATTCAGGATTTTTTTCAAGCACCCCACTGCTTGTAGTTTTAAGTAGTTCCTCAGAATCCTTTTTAACTTCCATCTTTTCTGGTTTGGGATCATTTCTGCCCTTTGGCAAAAAGCAAAGCAAGTGGTCATAATTTGATATGGCATGTGCATGCGCTTGTTATTAAATATATCTAGAAGTCACAACATGTGTATTTAAGCACACTACATATATCTCAGCTGTTTTTTTCTTCTTTATATAAACATCAAAGTGTGTTGCAAAATTAACACACACTGTAGCAATTTTTAACCTCATAATCTAAGTTTTAATCTTATATTATTTCCTGAGTTGGAAATAATATTCAAACAGGTAAGCTTTACAAAAATAATTTACAGAATAAAACCACAGCTGTAATAAATGGGCCAGAAATTTCCAGAAAATTATATCTACAATACAAAGAAAATCTCACTTAGAAAGAAAAACATACAGAAATGAAATATTCTATAAACATCTGCCTTAAAAGGTATTTAAAGGGTGGCTTGCAGAAATAGACATGCCATAGAGGCATGGTTTCTCAGCCGAATCTACATTCTCAGGAGGAGAATAATGATTGACCTTCACCGTATGAAAAATTGCCTCAATTGTTCATACCTTTCTTTGATGTTAAATACAGGGAAAGAGGGCAGAACAGGAAACCTTCTCACTACAGACAAAGGAGAAATGAAACCTTTTATGCCAACTAAGAACTTCCGTCCTCAGTTCACAATGATTAAAAAAAAAAAAAAAAAAAAAACCCCAAACAAAACTTAATCTCTGTTTAGGAACAATGTTGTTACCTGTATCAAAGTTTTAAAAAGTTATAATTTTAAAGCAGAGATGCTCTTCAACCACCTGTGGCATGCTGCCAATCAGTGGGCTGAATGAAAGTTATTAGACTTTTTTCTGCTTACAAGCATGACAAATGCTTCCACTTTTATAAAACACATTTCTGGTCACATAAAAATTTTAGATCATGGTATGGAAAGTAAAGGAGAGCCACGTAGCCTTTTTAATGAGGTAACATTTTAGATGTACACTTGAGCAGCAGGTCTGCTAAACAGCTGTCAGCAAGATTTACAGGAACAGGTATCCTTACTCATTAACAGGCTAATATAAGCTTGGTATACCTCCAATATTTTATAGTTCACTTACTACACACTTGAGAAAATACTACTAAATTGAGCAGGTTATTACATATTTTTTCTTAAGTTTATGGATCAAAATAAACAAATAAATGCTATAAACAACATTATTAAATTATTAACTGTAATCTATCAATATGTTTATTTAGCAGTTTCTTATGCAAGAATAAACATTGCTTTTCTTTTTTTCAGTCTGATAAGTTAGACCATGTTTTAAATTTTTGTTCTATTTATTTTGTGTGTGTAAACACCATGATAAAATAAAATCTGGGCCTTTTAACTCAGTTTTATAATACTATGAGAATCTCTTATTGTTTTATTGTTGGCATCTGCCAGTTACAGAACATAGATGCATTGTTTTATTTCTTATCTCTGTTAGAGTAAATTAGTACATCCTTTAGTTATGACTCTTTTTTTATGACAGATTGTTGCTTTTTCTAGAAACTTCTGGCATCATTTCTCACCAAGCTCTCTCTCTTTTTTCTTCTGTATCCTACTGTTCCATCTTTCTGTCTCGATGCCTGGTGAGAACAGGGAAGTGTACTACCATCATTAAAGCCCTGGTACACTCATCAATGTAAACCCCTTAGTAAATTTAAAAGAACAGGACCACCCAAGTGTTTGTAAAATAAAATGTAACCATAAAATTCCATGTTTTCCCTGCTGGCCAAGGAGACCAATAGACATAATAGTGAAAAAAGCCACAAATTAAGATACTTGAGCATTTGATAGAACACAGCAAGTTTTTTGGGGGTTTTTTTGTTGAGGAGAAAACACTATAAATCAGGATTACTGGTAAAGCTCTTGTTGTGGGACTTACCAACATCATGTTTTTTATAAAGTAAATGTGTCGAAATATAATTATTAGAAAGTAATCAATGTTTTGCAACTTTTCAAACTGCACTATTAAGAAGCTTTATTATGCGTGTAATAGTTTCCTTCTAAAATTAATGTTTGCATTCAGTGGTTATGTTGGATTCATGTTGTCATGAACAATAATAATACAGACTCATGCAGTCACAAGATGCTTAAACCTCCCAGTGACCCATGTGAAATTTTTGTGCTGTTTCATTTTACAGTAAATGCCCAAAGTTGTTCAATGAGTGGAGAACAACACAGAAAGATTTAAGAGTTCCTCTCCTGACGGGCCACCCAGGTTTGAAATGTACAATATGTGAGAATGTGAGATGTTGACGACAGAAAAATCCAGCCATTTTGTCACAGCCTCTCCAGGCTACGAGAGTGCTTTAATAACATAAATACATTTCAAAGACCAGAAAAGCATTTATGGTTTTTATGGTAAGTTTACACAGATAAATGTAACCTTTCAGTTTCAGATCATCTGGCTTCTATTCAGAGGCTAAATACAGGTTTGGATGGAGGCTAAAGTTAGCTATGTGATGAAATGCAGGAGGGTGCACATTTACAGTTGTTCTTAGAAAAGCAAAGCAGTCATGTTTAAGTGCCCATCTATGAATGTTTTGATCAGTTCCGCTGCACCTCCTTCAAACAATCAAAGCAGGTAGTGAAGCAGAAAGCGTGGCCATTTTTTTTGGACTATATTTACGTTGCACCATGTCACTAATGTGCTTTGTCGATGTGTATGTACTCTTACCATGTTATGCCTGTTTGCAATAAAACTAGCACAGGCATGTAGAGCTAGACCACCCAGAGAAGTCACCCAAACACCCTCCCTGAAGAAATGCACTAGTCTTAATTATATCCATCTTCTGGGCGTGACTTTTAGCTCAAAACAGACATCTGAGCCACCCCTCGACCGATAGGCCACAAACCTCATGACGAAGCTTTATGAAAAGAACTTTTTGGTCAACAGACTGACTTTGGATGGAAACAAGATAAGTGGAGCATTGGCTTATTCTTATTAATTTTATGGTAATCTGATTTTATATTCATTACATCTTGTAAAACAAGATGTCTAAACAATCCAGGACTGCAGGAGACTACAACAAAATTAATCAAGACATTTAAAGGAAGGGATGACCACTAACAATAAACACCTGTACAATGCTTAGCACTTCATTAACAGAAGGACAAACATGAGAGCTTGTACATGTGGACCAACACATGAGCCGCAATATGAAAACAACTGCTAAAAAAGGAGGCTGTTGTGACTAACCCGTTCCAGTCTGTGATATCTAATTTTCATGTTGGGAATATGAGGGGGGCAACTGTTTTGGTTGTGTATGTAGAGACTTAAAAAGGTGCAAGAACACACAAGAGGAGAGGGAGTCTAAGCAGGCAGGACCTCAGTGACTATCTGCCAGACAAATCCTCCTCGTGCTTTGATCCGCTGCCCATTTCTCCCTCTGTGGTTTTTGTCTTCAAACACAGAGCTGTGATGTTTAGCTGAAATGGAGCAAAATTTCATGACTCAAAAACGTGACTACTGTGAAAATTCATTAAAAATAAATGTCAACATCTCGCAATGTTAAAAATAAAAATAATCATCAAGCTAAACTGCTACATTAAAAAAATACATTCTAAATATGCAGTAAGGGGATAAAGGGGTTAATCTCTTTTTGTTGTAGTTGGGCTGAGATGCTATCGAAAGCCATTTGTTTCAAGTAGTGAGGCTAATGACCCTGATCTGACTCTTGGCATTAGGCAGAGAGCGAAGGAAGGTAAGTAACCTCATATGTTCTCAGGGGGCCAAGATAATGAGAGGGAATGGGAATACGAGCTACGGTCCATCATCTACTTAGAATCTAGACAGCAGCGCTGTCTTACCGCTCTTTCCCACCCCCAACCAAAAGTCAACATAACACACAAACACAACTCTTCTTCCCCATCCGATTTTAATCCTGTCCTGTTAAGTAAATGCAATATGTGTTGCATGCAATCATCAATAAGTCAATAGCCCATTAATTCTGAGGCATTGGTGTTATTACTGTAAACAAGGAGTTCCATCATTACGATAGCAGGCTGTTTCCATTTGCTTTTTCCTCATTTTAACCACTTGGTTGTGTCATCTGGTCTGCTGGGTCACTTTGCTTTCTAGACCTGTTTTACACCACACAGATGGCCTGGAAATTTAACACAAACACAAATAAGCAATGTGTGTTTTATGAGTAAAATGGTTTATGAAATTTTGGCAAATACATTATGTTATTACCACTGTGGTAAAGGCTACCTGTTGTTGACCATAGATAATAGGAAAAACTTTGCATTGGGGTGGTAAATATTTTTAAACCACTACATATGCCACTCACTGTTGCTAGGTACTAAACACAATTTTCAAGTATATATTTGATAATATATATATTTTGAAAAAACAACATACTATTTTTTTTTATTTTTCTGGCAAATGTAAACATTGAAACTAAACAATCAAACATGAACCACCAGACTGAATCAAACTTCATAATAACTTAAATAACTATCTTTCACAAAAACAACTGCGGGTAAGGTCTTGTATTTGATTATACTTTTGGTTTAAGTTCAAGTTGTATTTTCTGAGAACAAGTCTGACTCAGTTTTCCAAAAATCAAGCACACTAACTCACTTTGGCAATGAATGAATTCAAGTAACTATCTATATTCTACCATAGTTTACTGTAAAATAATGTGGTTATGTTTTTCCAATAAATAACATTTAGCAGTGGGAACAAAATATTATTTTAGTATGATTAGGAATATTTCATACCAGAAGTCCAAAAGGGGATTAGAACAACAGAAATGGGATGTAACATAAAATATTTAAAAAATAATATACAACTAAATTACATGTAATGTTTGAATTTGTGTATTATATTTATCTCCATAATTCTTAGAAATATTTAACCATAGGACAATTGAAATGATAATCACTACTTTGAGTATGTACATGTGAAGGAAAAGGTTTGCTTACAGGTACAAAATGCAAATAGGTTGGGGCGAATCGGCAAAATTCGGATGCCCAATGGTAGGCAAAGACACAAACAGACCAAAGATTGGTTTTACATAGGTTATTCATGTAAAGTCTCATAAAAAAAAAACATTCACACTTCCTTTTCATTGTTTTGAGAACTTCACATTCTTATCAATAACTGCTTAACAACTGTTCAAAGTTACTGCCATATAAGAAGAAACCGAAACATATGCATAGACACATAGCCAGGCTTGGATGTTCCCACAATATGAGGCAAAGAGAATTCGTCTGTGATGGGAAAACAGCAGGGGGTCCACTCCTCAGCTTTTATTCGATTCGAGTCGAGCATGGCTGCCTCTTTTACTTCTGGCATGCACGTGGATATTTTACGTGTGTGTATGTGGAAAAGAGAACAGAGCACCAGAATAAGTACCTACTGCACTCTGTGTATGTCTGTGTGTGTATAAACGTGTTTGTGTGTGTGTCAGTAATACCTCCTATGGCAGGCTAATGATAGGTCTTATCGACACCCAGCAGTGAATGCAGGCCTTTGTCTCCTCTTGGGACGCATTATGAAAAGCTTAGGGGGCTGCCTTTGACTCCTCTTTCATTTGTTCACCCACTGATAAAACTGGGTACAAAAAAAAGCAACTCATATGGCTCCTATAGTGCAGCGAGGTTGGTTACAATAAAACCCCAAGCCCTGTGTGTTCATCAACAAAATAAGCAAAGAAAAGTTAGAGCCACAGCTGAAAAACTCATAAGTCGCGGACAAAAGATGGAGATTAAGACTGGAATTTACATTTTGCAAAACAAAAACAAAAAGCTCCAAGTTAACCAGGAGTGAATAGAATGGAGAGAGGAAAACAACACGATTGAGCTTGAAGTATAGTTTAAAATTATTTTCAGTAATACTTGTGACAGCACAAAAAACATCATAACAGACTATGATCAAACTTATCTATGATCATAATGTCAGCTGAAATTCTTCTCAGCTGGCATTTTGTGGTAAGAAGCTAGGTGTAAATTCAACCTGGAAGACTCTTTTCAACCTCACTTGCATCATCCAATCGCCGTGTGATGCGCCTCAGCTACAGCCCATCAGCTTCAGACCACACCTCGTCGTAGCCGATCATCGTGAAAGTCTCCACTTATAGGGCTTTCCATTCATGGATCCATCTGCTTCCTTGTTGAGCTACAACCCGCCTCTGCCCCTTCTCCACCCTTGTTCTCTCACGGCTCCATCAGGCTTCCTTCCTTCCTTCGGCCTCCACTCCACCACCACTGTCCAGGCCCTAGGGGGAAGACATCCCTAATCCTAAACTGCCCATCCATGTTCATCGCAATTCACAGCGCATTTGTCTTCTGCCGGGGTCCGAGCACCAAAAACTTTATTCAGTCATGTCAATAAAACCTTCTAATTGCTACTATGTCTTTGTGTGAGTCTCTCCAGGTTGAATTCTATGTGTATACCAACACCTTTGCAGAATTTTTTTCTTTTTTGGCAATTCTAAGACCCACAACATCTGTGGACATGTTGAAATGAAATTCATCATTTTCATATGTACCTTGTTTTCTGTTTTTAGCACACCAACCTCCCTGTTTAATGCTTCGCCAAGATCGATGGCATTTTCAGCCTGATTAGCTGATACTGTCATTACTCAAAACACATTTTAACAATAATGGTTCTTCCAAGTATGCTGGCACTTATCCAATACATTTCATCTTTTAGGGATAAGCTTAAAGTGTGTGTGTGTATGTGTGTGTGTGTACAAAGAAGTAGAAGAAACATTTTTTTTCTTATTTAAAGGCAATGTTCATCACTGTGTTTGCTTGTAAGTTAGATGCTGGGGCTCAGTTCTTTGGACAAACAGTTTGAGACATGAAAATGTTGTCTTTTCCAATTATGTCAAACATTACTTCTCACATTTTCAGTGTACAGCCCCCTTGGGGAAGTCTAGTCATTTTCCTGCTGAGTCAGCAAAAATTCTCTCTTGATTTATATTCTAACTTTGCTTTTGTTCGAAACAGCACAGACAGGGTTTGGATTGTACCTTGTGGTTAACCCTCTGTCACTTGTCATACAGATTTACTTCTAACATAATTCCTTCCCATCTTGTTTTTTCATCTAAATGTTCAATGTAAGCTTTCTTTGCTTCACTGCTCTCCCTCTGTATAAGTTTTACCAACATGCTGGTAAATAATGAATCACCCCAAAAAGCTATGCTATGCAGTGAGGACTTGGAGTCTTCATCTCATAGCCACATAGTGTTGAGACTACCCCATCCCATTCCTCACAGCAATTAGAGAGAGGCCAGGAAGTACATTGCTTTTATGATCTTATAAATACATTAGAGACTCCACTGCACAGACCTTCAACACTTCTAGATTTACTAGTTCCACATTATCCTTTCTATCTTTCAATTATCTCGAAAGCTAACTTGGAAACTTAGCGGCCCGCATTTCTCTCTCTCTCTCTGTTGATTCCCCACGTTGTAAATTCTTGTCTACAAAACCACTTATGCTCCCTTTCTAAGAATCTTACACTGATACCTCCAGTTTCAAACTGCAGTGGCATTTGACACCATAAAAGCTCTTTGTGCAAACATAAATGTTATCTAGTCTTCCACTTGTCTTTTAAGTTTTCATGCTTGTTCACCAGCTATCTTGGCCATGACCATTGTGCATCATTTGCTGTTTTTTTTCTTTCATTCGTTCGTTCTTTTTTTTTTTGGGCAAGCATGAAACCAACAATTACCCGCTCTGTCCTTTCAAAATCCCTCACTGAATCGATACAACATGACGGAGCAGCTCATCTGCCTGTCATCTTCCTGTGCATGTACATCTGTAAAATAAAACCTTATGACACACTGTGACTTGAGCATTTTTAACCTCACCTCTCACTATCCAAATGGACATGAATAGAGATCCAAGCTGCTTTTTGGGTCAAAGCTATCTTAAAGAGACACGTCTGCGGCTGAAACACGTCACGTCTTCAGAGAGAAAAAAAAGGCGAAGAGGAAAAGGCAGTGCCATGTCTGAATATTTTCTTACATCCTCCACCTTTATCCTTCCTTTCTTCCCAAGACAACTCATGCATCCTTTGACAAGTCCCTAAAACAATGCGATTGTGTATCACGGTACAATTTATGTCTCTATTAATCCCAGGTGGTTGATACATGGTACAGCCATCAAAAGAATGATGAAAGACGGCATTTCTTCCTCAAAGGAGTTTGAAGCCACTTCTATTTAAAACGATTTTTTTCTAGTCTTGCTTGTAAGATTTAGACAGATACAACCGTCGCTCAACTTCCCATGATCCTGCCAAACCATTTCATCATCTCCTGTTTTTTTCCTGGTTGTGGACAATAAAAAAGATATGCCACTTTGTGAGTCCACTGTCATAAAAACAATAATGTAATTGAAGTACATAAATAGAGATGAATGCTTGTTGCATATGCATGAAACAAACAAAAAAAATGAACTCAAGAGAGCATAAAATCAGTTTAGACACAACAAAACTGTTGCAAAAAAATAAGTGCAAGAAATAAAGAGCAAGAAGAGAGAGTTCAGTGCATCTATACTGGTTTGATATGAAATGAGTTAACCTGAAATGAAATGGAACGAACTTGGAATTGAATTCACTCTGTCTTCTACAGAACATGAGTGTGAAGTGCACTTCAGATTGAAAGTTGATGATGACCTGCAGCTGAAAAGCTGACAAATGTAGTGGATGAGTATAGCATACAAAGTCTAAATCACCTTGGAGAAAAGTCTGAAAAATGTTTTGCGTTTATTTAAAGATAAATTATAAAAACAAAGGTATAACTAATTTCTATACTTTTAGAAAAACTAGAAGGGGAAAGGGAGAGTAATAGATGGATCTTCTGTGTTTAAAAACCAAAACCTCTGAAAAGTTTTGAAGAAAAATCCCATCATTGCTGTTGTAACCTCTGGGTGGAAGGTTGAGGTGAAAGAGTGTTTCATCAGAAGGGAGGATGACATGTACTGAGAAAAACAACATTGTCTTTTGCGTCTCGCTGGATCTCCTCTTTAACCATCCCCCCTATCTGTGTATGCTGGTGGCCATTCTGTTCATGCCTGCATGGAGGAAAATGATTTACTGCTGCTTTCAGCTTCACACAGAGAGTGAGACGATTACTCATGGAGACGGTGCTCACTTTGGGAACCGCTGAAACACAGTTAAGACAATAAGGTGGCTCCTCTGCCAGGTTCATTCCTGTGTTTTGCCTTGTGGGTATGCTGTTCTCCAAGGTAATGATTTATTTCTTCTTCTCTACACCCCAGCATTGTTAGGCTTCCCATACTTTAATGGAGGTTAGAAGAAAAATCCTAACTATATGAAATGCATTCTCTGATCACATAGGTGGAGTTCACATGCAGCAATTTACATTGTTAAGAATACTGCCTCTTAAAAATGATCCGATTAAGATATTCCCTCAAAGAAAAACTTTTTTTGCCTACTTTCCTAATTAAGTATCCATGACTATGGGCCACTTCAAATGAAAGGATTTTGTAATTTCCATGGAATTTTCTGTCAGTGTGGATTTAAAATTAATCTCTTGGCATTGATTAAACCACCAAAAAAATTATTTCTATTCCTCAAAATTCCTTATCTACAGTTTTTGCCATGGAAAATAATCCCCTCATGACTTAAAACAGCTTAGATGTACTTCAACACCTTCACCTTATTTATAATGTGCAGATGTACGAATATGCAAATTAGTCTCCACCTCCACAGCTTTCCTAAGGGTTGCGTTTACCTGCTCGACTTAAACTCTGCTCAACACTTCAGTTATATAAGTGAAGGAGGGTGAAGTGTTCATGGATGCCTTCAAGTCAGTTTATCAAAATAGAGACATATTTTGTACATATCCAGTTAGCAAGTTAGGGTTAAAAATAATGTCTAAAAACCCAGCAAACTGTCCAGATGAATGTGGTACACTGGGGCTCAATTTAGTCGAAAACTAAAAGCGACATGGAGCTCTTGGTGTAATTATTAATGTAAATACAATTTTGCATTCAGCTAAAAATTAACTGCAACTCGTCAGAATAAACAAGCAATCTATATATAAGATTAAGATACACAATCTCAGATATTTGAGATTTGTAAAACCTGTATTTCTGGATATTTTTTTTATATCTGTGATTTCTGTGATCAAAAGGTGCTGTTGTGTCAATGCTGCATCAGTAGGAGTCAAAAACGCAGATATTAACAACAAATAAAAGATCATCCTGAGCATTGCTAAATTAATGCTAAGCTAAGGATTTGCCCAGAAGTACTGTGGATTGTGATTCGTTTCACACTTATTACCCCCTTTTTTTTTTATTCTTTAGCTTTTGTTTGAAGTTTAATGGAAACCGAGTCAGACCAAAGTGAAACAGATAACTAATTAAAATACATTTGTCGTGGATTCTAGCTCAGGGGTTTTTAACTTCTATAACATAGTTTTTACAAGTTTCCAGATATGCAGTCTACAAGGGTATGCCACAAATGGTATTTTATCCATTTTGGAAAGCCACTTCAAAAGCATCTGCAGCTGGATATGATTTTTTGTAAAATATCCATATTCATGTGAACAGTGAGTTACAATCAGTACTGAAAGCTCAGTCTGTGCTCTCTGAGAGTTCAGTGTGATGTAGAGACTAAGGTCGCTACATTTTTCAGCTGTTTGTACAATGTTTCAATTTTACAATAATACAATTGCACGATATTTCAAATGGCAATCGTCATCATGATATGATGCGTATAATATCCAAATCACACAGAACGGTTTAGATTAAACATTTTCTGGGCTAATATTCTTTAGTTGATGTTTGCAGTCTTGGAAAGGTTGATGGAACTTTACTGCCTTTAATTGCCACATCTGATGTAAAGTTTTTTGATCGAGAGGCTAAAGCTCCCAGGGAAATGTGGGCACATCCTGAGGATAGAGAAAAAAGAGAGAAAAGTGACCTAAGTTAATCGCAAGAGTTATCATCTGATATAGTCGTCACATTATTTGATTAAAGTATTGGAATTATATGTTTTCCTAATATTGTGCAGCCTTCTTGAATGTAAAAAAAAAAAAAAAAAAAAACTTCTTAGGCAAAATATGGTCAACATTCAGTTGCAGCTGTTCAAAACAAAAATCAAACCTACTTATTCAGGCTTTATAGTGTTATGGAATAGCAAAGATCCCTTTTAAATATTCTTGATATTACATTTTCAGTTTATAAAATGCAATGGGAATTTTGTTATAGAAAAAAGTGAGGAAAATTCAAATGTTTAAAACACTAAATGTTAAAATGGGGATGACAGCCAGTTATAAAAATTAATTAACTTCTTGAAGTAAACCGCAAACTGAGATGCAAAGATGGGAGGGAAATAGTGACTGGGACAGAATATGTTATTGACCAGTTGGTTGTGACTTAACACAAGGGGACGGACACACACACACACACACACACACACACACACACACACACACACACACACACACACACCATGCTCAAGTAAAGACTTAAAAGACAAACATGCAGGCACGTGAACATGAAACTTACCCCAGCTGAACATCTGACTCAGGCAACCAGGTGGAAAGGACAGCAGAGAGAAATGCTGAGGCCAGGCATAAACTAAGCTCTCGCCTCATCATCCTCTCCTCGTAGCACAGTCCTTGAGTTAGGGGGTCTTCTGATTCCCCTTCCAGTCTCTTTGGTGAAGGCCAACACTGTCAATTCTCTTCAGCTTCCTCCTCTTATGTCAGCTCATTTCATGACCTGACACAAAACAAAACGGGATCAAAAAGGGGGAAAACAAATTGTTAAAAAAGTCTTTAAATTAAATGTACTGAGGTCAACAAGCACCCCACATTTGGAGAAAAAAAACAAAAACACATAGACTCCCTGCTTAAAGAGATGGGCCTAATTTAAACCTCCTTTATTTGTCCAGCATAAAAGGAATGCAAGATAGTTAATAACAATTACAAATCAATGCAAATCCCAATGTTTTATTTGCTTACAAAACAAAAAGAGGAGCTAAAATTCATATCAGCAAACACTGACTGGGGTTCTATGGTAAAGAAGAGTCCTGTACAAATGATAAATATTTAGGCATCATATGACTATACAAGTGTCACTTGTGGTCTGCATAACTTTTTGGACTTGCTACTCTGTCTGTTTCATCTCTCTTTTCTTCTCCCTAAGCTGTGTTGACATGCGCAGTTTGGGCTATTTTCTCATGGCTGTAACTGCTTCGAAATAATTGACACGGTTTGTTTTGCGAGGGTGCGTGCAGGGGGCGTCTTACAGTGCACTGATGAAATTGCTAACAGCTGTGACAGCCGCCATTGAGCACACAAGCCCTCTCTTTCGCCATCTCATTTGTAGCATACAGCTGCACAGATAAAGCACGAGGGTTAAGCAAATAATGCACAATAGCCAGAAAACAATGTCCCTCCTCTATCACTCTCTCACACACACTCGCTCTAAGTGTTGGTGCTGCTAAAAAAGAGCATGCCAGCTGCAAGTTCAGAAAAATGACTGGCACTGCTTGTCCTCTTTATTACTGGGAGCAGTGCAGACACCCCTGCTATCTTTCCATTCATTTGAATATCTTTTTCTTAATGATAAACCCTCCTTGGTCACACTCTCTCCTTGCCTGCAACCCCTCTAACCGCACCCCTCCAGTCTGGTGTCGACCCTTGAACAAGGCAGCAACAGTGCTCCTTTGTCTGTCCTCCTCCCCTCCTCTCTCTCTTTGCCCCCTCATCCTGCCCTGAGTGATGCTGGTTGGCGGGGATGGAGGCATGCCTCGACAGGAACGCCAGAGAAGAGGAAGGGAGGGAATGCAGGAGGAAAAATATAGGTGGAAGAAGGTCAGTGGGGGGGGAGAAAAAAAGCAGGGGTCTGACAGTCAATTTCTGTAATTTTTTTCTCTCCTTTCTATACTTTTCTGGTATTTATTCAGACCAAGATGAGTGCAGCCTCAGAAAGCATTTGTGGGGAAAACGAAGGTGGGTTTCAAGTGACCATGCCCTCAGTGAACCTTTCGACTCCAGGCTTACCATTGCAGAAAGTAATTTCCAAAGGAGTACAGCTGGTTAGAACAGAGCAGCTAATTTTAAAATCTAAAGTAAAGATGGAAAAGATGAGGAAAAAAAATGTTCAGAGTCTTATTTCTTCTCTTTAAAGACCAGCTCTGTTCATTGGCTTTTATGGTTAAAAATATAATTTCAGCAATAGTGCTACTGGGAATTCGTAAAAATAGCCAAAAGTACACAACGTATAATTTCTCATTTATGCAAAGAAAAATACCAGGCCCGAGCCCACCGAGGTTAGTCAGGACATAATTTTAGCCAATTCATTCTGGTACCACGGTGGGTGCTGCAAACCCAGCTCCCTAATAGTATAAATACTGCTCTTGTAGTGGTGTCTGGGGAATGTCTCCTTTGGTAGCCAGGGAGACGGAGAGGTAGAGCAGCACCTTTTTAGCTAAAACACACAAACACCGTGGCAACTTGGAGGAAATCGGATCATTAACCCCACCTAATCTACAAACATTGTGTTTATTGTAAACACATTCCCAGCTATGTGGGGAGGTGGGCTAAGCCATGTTAATTCACTCTGAGCTTGAGGATAGGGGATATGATGTATAAGTGAGCCACGACAACGCATGAGCCACGTTTCTCAGTTTCCATGTACACACGTGTCATGGCTGTCTGGGTGTGGAGTATGTGCTGTGATAGACAGAGAGAACATGTCACTGACAGTGAAAGAGAGTGTGAAAGTGTGTGTGTGTTTCTGTGGCATGACTACCGCGATGCAGCTTCGCGCCTTGATCTAGACTCCTTGCCTGCATGTGACACCCGCTGCGTCTGCTTCATTAATCAATAGGACAGATGAAGAAAGACTCCTGCTGCGCCATGACGGAGAACGGTGGCTTGCATTCCCTACTGTGTGTGTTTCTGCATGCACATAGAGTTCGATGCCCCCGGGTAGAACGTGGCAGACATGATGCGAACCTTTAAGACTTCCTGCCCACACAGATCCTCTGTATTGTATTTGCCTTCTTGTACCTCCAGAAAAAAAACAAAAACATTCTTGTCTATTTGATGATTTGAATAGACTTGTGTTTGCTACTGTATTAACCAGAATGTCCCGAAGCCTTGAAGTTTTCAAAAAAATTAAATGTACTGGGATTTTACCTCTGTGTTTAGGTTTTCTATTACAGAATTTTGCCATTGTCTCACTTTCTTAAGTGTCTGGTAGCAAAATTTTCAATAAAAATGAAAATACATGCAACACCGAAATCACAAGGTTCCAACTATTATTACTCTTTTTCAATGTGTTACAAGCCTTGAGAATAGGAATCAACATTTTTTATTTCAGTTATATCCATGATTTTAAGCACAGAAAACACACACAGCTGTAATTACCTGTTCTTAGAAACACACACACATGCAAAACTCTTGGTGTGTTTATTTAAACTCTTTTTCAAAACCTGAGCTAAAAACAGAAAGGGCCTTAAGGGCTTACTGAGAAAATCTTTGTGTTCATAAGTTTATTATAACTCTTGGTACAGTCAGACCATGTGAAAATTAAATCAAAACTTAAAATAAACATCCCCTTTCATGTGAGACCAAGGAAATACATGTCTCATAATTTCATGTTTTGAAGTATTTTGGTTGCTTTAAAAATAACCTTGGAACTGTTACAACAACAGAAGCTCAGTCACACTTGTGCAAAATGTGACCGAAATATAAGATTGGAGTAATTTGAAAAAATGGAATTTTATTGGAGCTTCTATATGTAAAACCTTTGCAATCTTACAAACATAAATGTTGTAGCTCATTTAACAGCCCTGTCAGTAAATTAAAGAATGTTGTGATACTATCTGCTGGATTGGATCAGAGGAATGGAATAAGGTTAGATAGCCAAACTGATGTGATTTAAGGCTACCCTTCTCAAACCCCACACTGCACATTGCCAGTCAGCTGACTCAATAAAGCCTCCTAAACTTTTCCCATGCAGCCATGGGTTGGCTGTTTGGAAGCATTTACAACTGCAAAAAAACAAGCAGTCATTCTTTGGAAACTTAAATAATACCTTCCATCACTCTTACTAAAGTAACACTCTTTTAGAACTACAGTTATCGAAATATGATTAGGCAGGCTGCCGGAGCAGAGAGCCTGACTAATTACCCAACTAACAGAAGGTTGTTATACTTCTGTTCTTCTATAAAAGCAGAATGGCAGAAAAGCATTATATTTGGCAAAATAAGACTGTAAACCTACTAAATTTAGTATATGTTTATAGTTTTTAAAAGTCTATCTATCAAAATCAAAAGACTTAAAAATTTTATTAATAATTAGAATAATGATCAATGTGTATTAAACAGCAGTAATACTAGTTGTCACTTTTCTATTTTAAATAAGAATAACTAGATGATATTCTATATTTTTGCTTTACTTTTTTTATTTAAATACTATGGTACCATATATTATCATTTATCAGTTATCATACGGTGAGAATCATCTTACCAGCCCATGCCTATAATATATCAGTGTTTCTATTTTTCATACATTTTTCTGAAACTCAAACATTAGTATTACACATAGAAAATACCATGTGTTACATTGCAATTTATTGTGGAAATGCAGGCATGCCATTCTTAAATCATACTTAAATCTTTATGACACACTCTATCGTAAAAAACAAAACAAAAACAAACCCAAAACATGCAACACCAACATATGAATTTTTTACTGAAGGTCAATGACTATAAAACTTTTAACATAACCATACAAAAAATTTGTGACTTATATTCAAGTATATTCTGGTAACAGGGAAAGAGGGATGTGTGTAATTTCCTTGGGCTCTAAATGACTTGAATGCAAAGCCACTTAGGCCATTTTCTTTCTCAGAAGCTAAATCTTGCAGAACGGTTATCAGTCACTGAGATTCTTTCTTGCCTCCTGAGTGTACTGCTAGACCGTTTTGTGTGCATTCAATATAACTTGTGATACTTGGCCAGAACTCAGTGCCCTCTTTGTTAGCCATTGTGCAGTGATGAATGAATCCTTCTTCCAAATTTCATACAGAGTTGTTCTGTGTAGAGCCATAGAGACTGCTCTGAGACCAGAAAACTGATGTACAGATGATATATGTAGTCACCTATAAAAGGAATATTATCTAGCATAAAGTTGCAAAGAGCGATTAATTTAAAGTATACACAATAAAATTAGAGCAGTACATAGTTCTGTACAATATTGAATAAACCCTAATTAGCTATTAAAGTTTCATTCTGTCTTTTCCTAGTATATTATTTTATTTATACAAGTAAAAATAGATTAGTATAAGTTAGAGCACTTTAATTTTTTTTTTTTTCAATCATTTTTGTCAGATTCAAAACAAAGTTAGAATGAGAAGCACATTTGTTTGATTTATTCAAGAAACTATTAAGAGGTTTGATGGATCTCCTACTGGCAATACTACATTAGCTGTAAATATGTGACAGCAAATCATTTCAGTTTATTGATGAGTACCTCATCTGCCTCTATGATAGATTTTCCTTTTCATAAGAGCTGAGCATCAGTGCAGCACTGCATAGAGTTTGTTGATTTTTAGTGACTCATATCAAAAGCCCTTTGTTTACTCATTGGAAAAATCATAGGGTTACAATATTCTAAGAATAAATTTCTCATGTATTTCAAATGTATTTTACTGGAGAGCTAAATGTAATGCTATAAGAAATGTGATGTCATCCCTAAATCATTATTTAAAACAATGAATAATTTGCAAAAATTATTGCAAAATAAGATGTTTAAAGTCAAAAATTTAAACAAGAAAAAATACTTGAAGAAAAATTCATGTGAATTTACAAATAAATGTTGTGGTCACTTCTTAACCCAAGGTCCCCTGACTGGACAGGCACATTGTGTGTTTTGGCATTGTTGGCCTGACATTCAGACAAAGGGGGCCAATGTAGGCCTCAAGAGGGCAGATGACAAACACTCCTAAACCATAGCCAGACATAATCCCCCCACCTCCCACTAAAATCCCACAACAAACGCAGGGAGGAGGTGAACTTATTCAGAGCATATTAGTGAGGTGAAGGAGGCCAGGCACAGAGGGACCCTCATCTCTCAGCTGTCCTAATCGTCTGAGACAACCCCTTCAGAGGCAGATCTTCCCGCCAAACAAGACCTCCCCCCCAAAGGCATGTCCCAGACACATCCAGGAGTGTTTACAAGGGCAGGCCGCCATGAAGTGGAGAAGCTGACCAGAAATAAACAGGCCCCCTGGGAGATGTAGTCTAATTGTCCATATTCTTGGTCCAAATTAAACAAGCTTGAGCTCATTCAAGTATCCATACACTCACATGCCCCGCCCACCATCACCACCCCACTTTTAACTGACTGGCACGTTCCACAGAGAACACCGCTGATGCAGAATGATGAGCGAGACCCTATTGTCTCGTTATATTGTCTTCAATTAGAGAGGAGATGATGGGAGACAATGAGAGGAGCATTTGTAATCATGAGCCTTCCAAACTCATGCTGGGAAACAGAACTTCATTATGCCCAATGGTCCCTCATTGACGATAAAACTCAGAAAATATGCTGTTCATCCTTAGGAAGTTTTCAAGCATAAATGGCTCGGAAAGAAGTGAGTCACCATGAAAACTGTAGGGGGTTTTGAAACTTAAGATAACAACAGATATGTACTGAGGCAAATCGCCTTCTTTTATCTGAAAAGCAAGAGAACAACAGATTGCAATCTAAGAAATAACACTCTTCTCATGCAAGCTTACATTTTATATTGATGATTTTAAGAGAGAACTTTGAGGAGCAGAGAGCAGATAAAAATTAGCAAAAGAAAGGTGGATAATCCTTTAAATACAAGAAACTCAAAGCCTCTCATTTGCGTTTTCCAGAGATGAATTTATAAGTGTAAAGTGTTCGTCTGATGTTTTTTCATCTCCACTATTAAGGCTAAGCCTGCGAACAGACGCTGTGGCAACATTGGTGTCAAAACCATCAGTAAAAATGAGTCTTCTTCAAGAAAAAAGAAACTTGGGAATGTATTACTTGCAGTCTTCAGGTGACCTGAAGAGTGTTCATCTGAGAAATTACTCTAACCTGACATATCACCGGCTTTGTAGCTCACCATGTCATTTCAAAATCACGTTCCACTGTGGCTGCCAGGCTTTGATAGAACCATCCAACCGGACAAATACTGCTTTCAGAAAATTGTGCAAATTATTTCTTTCAACTGGGATTGGGGCTGCATTGTCCCCACCCTCCGCTCCCACTGCTTCACTTCGCTTTTCCCTCTCTTGTGGCACAAAGAGCTAATCTGAGACAAACACTCACACTGGCTCGAACGCATTGTCAGCGGAAAACCTGGGTGATTTTATTTTCTTTAAATCACGTAAAGTGACGGCTGAGGTGAAAGCCACTATCCTTGGAGCACAACATAGAGCTTAGAGAAATATTGCTCCATGTTACACAATCCTGGGATTATATATCATGTTTTATTTTACTCATCCAATCGTTCAGTTGCTCTTTTATGTGTACAGTATTAAAAAGACACCAAATAGATCCCAAATTTCATTCTAGTTTGATTTTGCCCATTTGCTGATGAAATCTGTCTGCATTGGATGCCAGTGAAAGGGATATCTGCAAATTCAAGCTGCCCCAGGGCTAAACATCCTTTACTCCAAAGCCCCTTATCTGATTCCACCAAATGGGGCAAGACCATGGCTGTGCCAACCATAGTCTTTTCTTTTTTTTAAAAGTGTATCCCTCTGCTTTCAAACTACTTTATTGATCATAGACAGACCTCATTTTGGTCCTCTGCTTCCAAGACGCTCTTGTTGTAACATGATCACCCAGACGACAATGGCAGAGAGATGGACGGATCTAATCCTCTTTTTTTTCTCCCCTGTCTCAAGCTTTGTGATATTTTGCGGATCATCCCTGTCAAGATCGGTATTATCTAAGGCTCCTGAGGTCAGGCTACAATCTATGCTTGGGAGTTAATTTTTGCTCAGAACAATTGTTTTTTTTTTTTATCCACTTGCACAAGGGTTAAATGGAAACAAGCATGTACAACAAAAAGCAGTGCTCTCTCAGTTCGGAAACATTGATTTTCAGTTCACTCTTGGATGTTTCTGACCAGAACCCAAATGTAAAATATGCTCAATATACCTCTGAGGACTTGACACATTCCTCCATATTGAACAACGCAGTGCAGCGTAGGGAAGCATCTGTCTCGTCACTCCACCCAGATGGCAGCAGAAAGTATGTAAATTGGTTCATTAACCTTACAGTGCTTTAACCAGTGGGCCATGCAAAGGGCTCATTCAATCTGGGCTTTCTTGAATTTTATTAACGCCCATTAATAACATCAGGAAACTTTTGCTAATGGCCTGAGGTAGTTTTCTCTGGCGATATCAAACACTGTAGTAATTATACATGACATCCCTCTGATTATCACTTCTGTGATTATTACACCATGTAAAAATCCCATTTACTCCCCTTTTAAAGATAGTTATCCATCTTCTTGGTTGGAAGAAAAACATTATGGCAGCTCCCTATGCCATCCACCCAAGAAGGTTTAGATCTTTAACCTCAGACAATAGAGTAGCATGAAGAAAAAGAAGTGGAGGGGGGGGGGGGTTGAAAAATGTGAAAGGGAGCTGAATTTTCATGTGCTGTTTTCCCCCTGCGTGCAGTTTGTGTGAGGAATTGGCATGCAGCGAGTATCTGTGTGTGAGCTGCCAGTAGTGAGGGCTTGCACCTGGAGCAGGGAGGAGCAAGCGAAGGGGCCAAGGGTCACCTCGTGGGCTAAACAGGATCGGAGTTCTCCCTCTTCCTAAGGAGGCTAGATGGCCCCCGCGGCTGCATTGCACAAGCGAGCCTTTCACGCCCCCTTCCTTCCTTTTCCCCCTTCTCTCCTTCCTCTCCTGGTCACCTCCTTTTCTTTTCTCCTTTGGAGAAGGCACAGTAATCCATAACCCACTCAACTATCAGCAGCTCAATTATCCCTCCTGTTCCTCTATTTTCTCCCCTCAGATGGAGATTCAAAAACAATTAACCTCTTCACGGCTGGGGACTTTTCCCAGGAAAGGGCATGAATGTAATTGAATGACTCCACCATTTACATTCCTGACCATGACTTCACTCCTTCATGCATAAATCTGGTTACCAAAATCCTAATCTGTAGATTTGTGATTGTTCGACCATCAATGTTGTGTTATCTAGCGGTGAAAACCTTTTTTACCTTAGGCAGTAACATTTACTAAACAGCCAATGACCTGTCTAGATTTTAATACTAGTTTTGTGTGTGTGTGTGTGTATGTGTGTGTGTGTGTGTGTGTGTGTGTGTGTGTGTGTGTGTGTGTGTGTGTGTAGGGACCCAGAGGAGAGGGGAGTTATGGGCAAAAAAACAAGCTTTTGTGTGATCAAAACATTGTAATAAGTTCAACTGAAAGCACTTTCTGAAAATGGCACTGCTAGACAATTTCACACCAAGTGTCTATAAGCTATAATGCACCTCCTCCTCATCTTCAGCCTTCAATAAACTGCTCTCTTTTCCTTCTTCGATGCAGAGGGGCCTCCTATTCATCTCCAGGTAGAGAGCCTCAAAGTCTAGGAGGGAGGAACAGCTTGTTGCACCAATTGAGCTTTTTATTACTTCCCCCTTCAAAGGGTAGTGGTAGAAGAAGACACAGGCCCCATACGTACTTGATGCAATGATGCAAAGACTTTCAGAAAACAAACACAAAACAAGAGCGAGGACTGCGACTGGAGCTCAGTGACAGATTTTTACAGACACTTGTTCTTCAAAACATCCCATTTGAGCAGATTACGTTGTTGATGCACAGCGAGAGCCCCCCGACCCCCTCCAGTTGTTCGGGGATAATCCTGAGACAAACAAGTTTATCAAAAATGGACACATTGGAGAAAAACAACTGGTGGCCTGCTAAAAATATCTCCTTGTTCAATGAGTGTCTAACAAAGACTCTGATCATCCATTTTCTGTGAGCCAAGCTAGCTTAATGTCTAGCTAACCCATCCAAAACAGAATAATGTAATGCACAACCAACAAAGAACTGAAAACAAAGAGGTGTCTAATGGTAAAAGCTTTGAAGATAAATCTGTCAAAGAAAAGAATGTCTATAAACTTTGATCTTAACATTAATATATTTTTGTAGCACCTGCTTTAAATGTTTACATGTCAAATTCCACAAGACATTAATCATCAACTTAAAGACATCCCATCTATGGACATCTTTTTTTATGGCTATTTCAGCCATAAGCTGTCCTGGTCTTTATTTAATGTTGAATTTGGTGTTGAAAGTTGTATGTTTTTTCTTAGTTCATCAGTCTTATCCAAATCAGCCTACACAAAAACCTTTAAATTCAAGCTGCAAAGTAACTACACTGAGTCCTCATATGGACGCCTTTAATTCTTCAACCAGATTTACATTTTTAGGCAGAAGGCAATTTCATCTTTTCTATGCCTATTCAATAAAATTTTGCTCGGGAGGAGCCACTGTAGACTCTTCTACAAATTATTTTTTATTCAAGAGAATGAATATTGAGATGAAACTTAAAAAACACTAAGGTTTGATTTTTGAATAATTAGATACATGTTTTTTACACCATATTTCTTCTAAACGCAAACGACATGTAAGACCCCAACCAACTATTTTCTGCAAGGCAAACTAGTTTAATATGTAGCTAAGCTGTTAGAAACATGACATAATCTCACCCAAACATCAAGAAAACAAAGGGATGTGCAAGTGGGAAGGACTGTTGAACGTAACTCTTTCAAAGAAAAGTATATCCACTGACTTTGATCTTAACATGAATATATTTTTGCACTCAACATTTCTATTTCAGGTGTTAAAAGACCTTCATCACAAACTAAAAACAGCCCCCAACATTTCATATTCTTACAATAGTGTATTTAGGTGGACATCTTTTCATCTTCTTTCAATCACATATACACATTTAGATGGAAAGCAATAATGTCTTTTCTATATCTGTTGAATTAAATTTTAAATATAGTGGGCCATTGTATGAGCCTCAGAGTGACACAAATTTGTCTTTGTTCAGGAGATGGAGCACTCAGTTGACACTTAAAAAAGACAGCTGTGGTTTAATAATAATAAGATACTGGTGTTTAATGGACCATATTTCATCTGGATGAGATCAATTATTAAGAACCCAACTAGCCATATTCTGCAAAGCAAGCTGTCTTAATATCTATGCTAGCGAAACAGTTAGAAACAAAATGATGTAATCAGCATCCAACACACATCGAGAGAACAAAGAAATGTTCAAGTGGAAAAGCTGCTGAAGATAAATCTGCTAAAGAAATGTATATCTGCCAATTTTGATCTTAACATAATTATATTTTAATTTGTTACATTATATATTTAGAACTCAGAGACTAAAAGACCTTAATTATTACTTTAAACGATGCCTATTGACATGTTTTTTATTGCCAGTTCATGTCTCTTTTTGTAGCCTAAAAAAATATGTTGGGAATATGACTCATTTTAGGTCCCATCCAAATTTTGCCAGCCCAAGGACATTGGAAGTCAGATCTGGTTAGCTCAATTGATCAATCTGAATCATATATATTTTCCTCTGGGCGAGCCATTGTAAGGGCTTCTCTGCGCCATCAATCAGTCTTTGTTCAAGAAATGGACTGAGACTCAACTGAGACTCAAAACTGACTTAACTTTACTGTGTGAATAATAATGTTATGGTGTTTTATAGTCCATATTCTATAGCAACTTGCCAAAAAAGGAAGAAATTAGAAATGATAAAAACATCATGGATCAAAGTCTCCTGTGGTTAGCGTGGAAACATGATTGTAACAATAGTGATATTGGACAAATAATGTAAAGAGAACCACAGAGCATACCACCAAAAACTCTATGTTCTTGTTGATGCTTGCCTGAAGAACACAAGTAGAATCTGCATCAGACACACTCACACAATAGAAGACAGAAGAAGTCTTTGATGTTTCCTCATGAGAATGCGTTTGTGTGTGTGTCTATTGCAGCTCTGTGAGTCACCCACATTCATCCAAGATCCATACAGGCTGCCCGGCGTCAGCAGCACAGTAGCACTGAAACGCCAACCCTTGTGCATGCAAACACACAAACTCACAAACAACATAGCGTGTCTTGATTTGGGGTTGAGAAGAGAGGGACAGGCAGGGCAAGACAGGCCAGCAGGAGAACAGGAGTGGGAAAAAAAGTGGGAGGAGAAGATGAAAACCTAAAACAACTGGCTGCACTTCAGACAGACTGAAACTTCTCTTGATCATTATGTCTAGCCTTCAGGTGTCTGGGGTCGGTGTACTGTAGGCGATAGTTAGGTTAGAGGGTTGGTGGGAGGATGGGGTGGGTGAGAGTAGATAACACAGCAGCCAGACAAAGAGGGGAATAAGAAGCACTGCCTACATACCACCAGCATCAAGAAACAGAGGGTGGCAGTCTCGGGAGGGAGCGACAAGAAGAAAAAGAGGAGGGTTATAAAATTTTGATTAGACGATCCTCCACTGAAGTGACTTTCTGTGTCGGGTTTGCTTTTCTTTCTTTTTATTTTTTCCCTCCTTCTCTCCTCTTGCCCATTCCCCTCCCTTTCTTGCTTTTCCAGACCGCTGCCTGAGAGAACGGGGCAGACAGATTTTATAGGTCCTAATTAAAGCCATCTGAAGCCTTTCAAAACATCAAATGGCCCCGGTCCCCCGCTCTTTCCCTCTGATTGTGTGGTAGATACAAAAAAAAGAGAAAAAAATAAGCGGGCACCTATTTTTTGCTTTGACTCCCAAGTGTACATAAATTTTGCACTCCCTCCTCCCACCTATGACCCCCAGCACCCTCTAATTTCCAATCAATAAAAAGGTTCATTGAGTGGCATGACCCCATAAGGTGCATAAGGTGAAATTCAGTTCACTAAAATTTGACATTTAAGGTACTTCATTTAATAAGAGGAAATAACTATTTTATTTTTTTTAAATCTTGATATTAGATTTAGAATTCACCTTAATCTCTGTCAGGCGGTTTGAAGTGAAGTGCAGACCTGTTTCAGTGCGTCTCAAGTACTCAATTTATTTCTCCTGTCGCCCCCTCTAATTGTCCTCATTGAGCCGTGTGGACCGGTTGCACAGCCTGCCTGTCTGACTGA
The DNA here is from genome assembly GCA_014839685.1 of Anableps anableps. Lineage (NCBI taxonomy): Eukaryota > Metazoa > Chordata > Actinopteri > Cyprinodontiformes > Anablepidae > Anableps > Anableps anableps. The sequence continues at coordinate 24,652,053 of CM026070.1, forward strand.
CTGAGGTCAGCGGGTTTACTGTGTGCTTTTTATCTATATTTCATTCTATGGCGCTGCGCGGAGACAGCCACACATTCACAATGAGGACATTCACAGAGACGCACACAAAGAATGCCGACAGCAGAGACAGGAAAAACAAACTCAGATTACTCAAACGTTAACTGAAGTCAAATGTGTTATGATGTAATAGCATACGAAGGTGTTTTTATGTTTAAATCTCTATTTAAATGAACACTAAAAAAGAACAGAACTCACACTATGCAAAAGTGAAACAAGTCATACATTTGAAAATGAAGTTGATTACAAATCATTACTTTTGCGAACAAAAGCAATCAGAAAAAGGAAAATATTAAATCTCGTTACTTACAATTTATTACAATAACTTCGTGGTGTTATTGTCTCGCCGCCTGCCTTTCCCCCGTTTGGACACAAAAAAAAGTCTCTTCCAGCGGCAAAAGCGGCGCTCATCCTTCGCTGACAGGAGCGCTTGATCAGCGTCATCAGAAGGAGATACAGTTTGTTTAAGATTAACACCTGGTCAATTAGTTGAAGGAGAGAAGAGCGGACGTCCGATTTCCACCGATGTCAGGTCTTCAGTGATGCCTGTACTCGCCGGGATTGAGCGCCTGAAAGGACTGGAGAGCGCACAGAAAGGCGTCATGTGAGCGGGGGAGCGCTGCGCCATTGGCCAGCCGGGTAGAAGTATGATAAGGCTACCCTGCGCGCCATTGGCCCAGGACGGACGCGGAGGCGCCTCCTCACTTGGCTGTGCTCAAGAATGTGTGTGAGTCTGAGTGTTCATAATTTTCAACATGGCAAGAGCGGGTAAGGGGTGGGCGATAGGAAAGCATAAGTAACAAATTGGTATTGAGATGTTATGCTTTTTTATCCACTGGTTTGCTTCTTTGGTCAAGGGCGAAAGAGGAAGAATTTACACCCTCCATTTCCTGGCTGGTTTCCTGGATAAGTCCACATGTCAAGTTTGAAACATTTTTTGAATTACAATAAAGAATGAACAATCAGTCTGCAACTCTTCCAATAAATTCCTATAAAGAAACAAATCACCTGATCAGTTTCTCAATAAGTAGAATGAGGTGGGAAAAGAAGCAGTTGCCTGATTTCAAGAATAACAAAAATGCCAGGAGTACATGTGAATTCAATGATGTTGGATGTCAAAGCTTTGACTCTTAAACAGGAATCCCTAATAATCCCACTGTTCAAAGTATCCTAAAACAGATTTTATAAAAGAGGTCAGGATTTAATCCTGTATAAATATATATAGAATAGAATAGAAATATATTTTATTGTCCCACAATGAGGAAGTTTCTGTGCAATAGCAGCAAAGTGACAGTGACAGGCAATAACATTGCATTGCACTGCTCTCCTATGTATTGCTATGGCAGGCCCCAATTATAGGTAACCAACATTTTCCTGACAGTTTTTTTCTTTACCATTAAACAATGTCCTCACACCTGGTCTACAAAGATACACATCAGGTGTGGGCATAAGTGGCAGTTAGTCTATCCAACTAGCTAAATACATTACCAAGATGCTCGTGGTGAATGCATAAAGCTTAAAATATAATATACAACAAAATATAGCAACTATTCTTGTTCAGGTTTGGCTAGTCTAAGCATTGCAAAGATTGAACTAGAAATGATTAAATGTACCTCAGATTTCTTAATATATAATGAAATAGTCTTGAGTTTAGCACATATTTAAAGACCAACTTCATCTGTCAAAGATGGCTATTTTTTTCTCACTGTGGTCAGAGTGTAAAACAGAATGAAGCAGTCAACTTGCCACTGACTGGATATGTAAATATGTAATAGAAAACCTGCTCAAAACTGCTAGTGATTTTAGAGTAAATGGTGAAATGTAGCCCTGTAAACTCCGCACACTTTTTTATGGGTCTGATTTGACTTTGATGTAGCATGAAAAGTAAAAGCTTCATTAGCAATATGAACATTTCTACACAATACAATTTGTGACTCATCCATCCAGCATGATATGCAATAACAACAACAGACTCACACAAAGATAGAATATCTATCTATCTATCTATCTATCTATCTATCTATCTATCTATCTATCTATATATATATATATATATATATATATATATATATATATATATATATCTATATATATATATATATATATATATATAGATATATATATATATATATAGATATATATATATATATATATATATATATATATATATATATATATATATATATATAAACAGAATAAATAATAAAAATACTTTACAGTAAGGGCAAAAATTCTGCATAAATACCATGTAGTTATATAAAATACTCCGGTCCAGAGGAATGTGCAACTGAGTTGGTGAATTAAAAAATGTACAAAATGTCCATGTCTCTTCAAGCATTAAAAGACAGACTATTTTCAATTTGTGACAATAAAAAAAACTGTCCAACAGTAAGGTTGTACAGATACCAGCATGGATATAAACACTTATTGATTTTGTTGGAAGCAGTGATGGTTATAGAGTCTAACAGCAGCTGAGAGGAAGGATCTTCTATAATGTTCCTTTGTGGACCTAGGATGCAGCAGTCTCTCAATGGATGAGCTCTCCAGTTCAGCAACAGCTTTGTGCATCGGGTGGGAGACATTGTCCATCAGTGATGTTATTTTAGCTAGAGTCCTTCTGTCTCCCACCACCTGTACTGGGTCGAGGACATCATCCTAGCACAGAGGTGGCCTTTCTGATGAGGTTCTCTAAGCGCTTCCTCTCAGCTGTAGATAAGCTGCTGCTCCAAATTACAAACAACAACATATCGATGCCACCACAGCATCAAAAAAAGTCTTCAGGAATGCCCCATACAAGCCAAAATAGCTCAGCCTCATTAGCAGCTGGAGTCTGTTCTAACCCTTCCTGTAAAGAGCATCATTGTTTTGACTCCAGTTCAGTTTATTGCCCAGCAATTCTGTGCATCTAGATGTGGTGAATACAATGTACTGCAGTTCAAACTAAGCATCAGAATTAGGAAGAAAGGGCATTGAAGTGACTTTGAACATGACATATTGTGGTTGTTGTTGCTAGATGGGCTGGGCTAAGTTTCGGGAACAGATGATTTACTAGGATTTCATTCACAACCATCTCTTGGATTTACAGATAATGGTCCAAATAATAGAACATCTCTATTTAACGGCTGATGTGTAGATGCTGTTCACAATGATGTGTAGATGTCAGAGGTCAGAGGAGAGTGGGCTGTCTGGTTTGAGATATTAGAAAGGCAACACCAGCTTAAATAAAGTTTTTTGGGTTTTTTTTGTTTTTTTTTTACCAACATGGTATGCAAAATACCATCTCTGAATGCACAACACATCAAACACTGAGGCAAAAGAGCAGCTGAAGATCATTGGGAGCAAGTTATTAACAGAACACTGTTGCTACAATTCACACATACTCATCAACATTGGACAATACCAATCTGCTCAAAAACTTGGGCAAGTCCAATGAGTTTCATTTCTGAGCTGTGGCATTTATATTTTTGGGCAAAAGTCAGGAATAAACATCATTGGCTTAGGCTGGTGTAAGTGGTATTGTGATGTGGTGGATATCTTTGGGCCTCTTTGTACCAATTTAGAATGATTTAATAGCCCCCCTTAGTATTGCTGCTGACCATGTTCCTCCCTTTATGGCTACAGTGTACTCATTTTCTGATGGTTACCTCCATCAAGCTAATACAACTTATCACAAAGCACAAATCATCATTAGCTGATTTCTTGAACATTTGATGAGTTCATTGTACTCCACAGTCACCAGATCTTAATCCAATAGTGGTTTGCTGATATATACATTTCTTGATGAAAACGCCTGCATAAAGAAAAGGAAAAACAAAATATATAAATTTCTTGACGAAAATGCATGTATAAGGAAAAGGAAAAAGGAAAAGAAAATATATACATTTCTTGATGAAAATGCATGTGTAAGGAAAAGGGAAAACAATATATATATATTTCTGCTTTTATTTTTAATTGTATCAGCTTTGGTCCTCAATAAACACAAAAAGTTTTTTCGAAATTCTCTTCTTTGAAAACAACTTAGCATTAGTTCCTTTTTTTTTTTTTTTTTTTTTACCATTTTGTGTGGTGTTTGTTTGAAATCTAGCACAAAGAGCAATGGATATTTAAATGGCTTTGAAATCCACTAATACCTGTGATAAAATTTTTCTTGTCCAGGGGTTTTGAAGACATTCCCTGAACTTGGCATCGTTTACTATTTTAGCACTTTTTGTGGGCTATTGTTCAAAAGTCCCAGCTATGCAAATATTTTCGAGAAACTCTGATACCTGTGACTGTTCTGGGTCACTCAGTTTTTGTTTTTGTAATCTGGACTCATCAGGTTTTTTGATTTTACATTTTTATGTTAAAAACACTAAAGAGCACCTTTTTTGTTTCAGCCTTTTTACTTTTCCTTGTGGATTCTTGCCTGGTGTACTTTTTTGCTGCTATGGTCTTGTTTATTAAAGGTCTAATGTTGACCACAGAAAGAGACAGTAGTAGTCCTTTTGTTTGTTGAAAAACATCTGTGTGAAACTCATGGTTACAATAGAATATTTCAACTTATTCTGATTATGTATTCAGATTCAAAAAACATGAATGGTTCATTTGAATAGAACACACCCGAGCCATTTTACAAGCTATGTAGTTTAAAATAACATTGGAGGTTATTTAAAAATATCATGATATATTTCATGTATCATGATATAACAAAAAAATCAGGATATTAGATTTTCCTCATATCGCCCAACTTAAGGAGGTTGTGAAGAAAAAAAGAGGTCCAACCCTGTGTAATACTGGTGGCCCAAGAGTGTACATAGCAGGATTTACCTTAATCAAAGGTGGTAGTGATACCATAAAAAGCCTTAAATATACTCAATTTAACTTCAGTAAAAATAAATAAGGAATTTGAGCAATTTCTTTTTCTTTGTTGCTTGTTTTCTTCATGCTACAACAAAGAAAGGAAAATCTTACACCACTAAAAATACCTGTTTATTTCCCTTTAAAAAGTGCTCTATTTGTAAGTTAATATCATTTGCAGACTGAAATGCACTCAACTCTGAACAGCAGAGTTGAGTGTGTAGGTTGTGTGATATCATAAACATATTTAATTGCTATACTGTTGCTGAAAATTGCAATGATAATATCAACTAGAAAATTTCTGAAGAAATTTAAAAGGGGCATGCCAAAGTGTGAGTGTCAACATACTGTCTTCACTTCTGAACACAGCACGGGCGTATCTACAAGCTCAGTGTTGAATGGCATTTGTAGGCGAAACCATGATGACACAGTAAATCCTCAAAAATAGTGGGTTTTTTTAGGATGTCTTCAGGACCTTGCTCCATTGACTTTGTATGGGGTAGTTTTTCGCTAATTACATTGCCATGGTAACTCAAAACGAAAAGTTGAGTAATAGCACACATCTTGAGAATGAGCCGGAATTTTTGATGTATATTTTGTGGGGGTGTACGCTACGGTTCGGGCCGCATTAACGGAGAAAGCAGTTTCGAGGTGGAGAGTAATAGGTGCCTCCATGCACTGCATGGGAGGCAGTGCATTGCACTGCTCTCCTATGTATTGCTATGGCAGGCCCCAATTATAGGTAACCAACATTTTCCTGACAGTTTTTTTCTTTACCATTAAACAATGTCCTCACACCTGGTCTACAAAGATACACATCAGGTGTGGGCATAAGTGGCAGTTAGTCTATCCAACTAGCTAAATACATTACCAAGATGCTCGTGGTGAATGCATAAAGCTTAAAATATAATATACAACAAAATATAGCAACTATTCTTGTTCAGGTTTGGCTAGTCTAAGCATTGCAAAGATTGAACTAGAAATGATTAAATGTACCTCAGATTTCTTAATATATAATGAAATAGTCTTGAGTTTAGCACATATTTAAAGACCAACTTCATCTGTCAAAGATGGCTATTTTTTTCTCACTGTGGTCAGAGTGTAAAACAGAATGAAGCAGTCAACTTGCCACTGACTGGATATGTAAATATGTAATAGAAAACCTGCTCAAAACTGCTAGTGATTTTAGAGTAAATGGTGAAATGTAGCCCTGTAAACTCCGCACACTTTTTTATGGGTCTGATTTGACTTTGATGTAGCATGAAAAGTAAAAGCTTCATTAGCAATATGAACATTTCTACACAATACAATTTGTGACTCATCCATCCAGCATGATATGCAGAATAGTTTTCATCGATAATTTGCTCATTAATGAACCTATTATCAAGAATTGTCTTAATAAGATATTTGACACAGTCGTCCTCTGCAGAGTCCAAAGGCAACTTATTTTCACAAATATGATAAATACTAAAAAAAAGAGAAGGAATTTCCTGATCACAAATACCTCAGAGTTAATAACACATTTACTGTACATTCTCACTTCCAAGCCAACTAAAGGGTAATTTGAAAAATGTTCCTGTTGTGTTGCTACCATAGCTTGAAAAGATCTACACCAGTCTTTACTATAGATTTCTTTCATCCTGATTAGGTCCCAAGCTAATTTATTATTTAGGAGGTGTGGAGATAATTAAGAGAGAAGAAGGCAATCTATAGATATGGAGGTAACCACTAGAAAGTGGCCTCTTTTGTATTCTCTTTGAAATACCTCAAATGAGCATAAAATGTTCCTTCTATTTGTGTCCTCCTGCAGTTTTCTTTATTTCCACATTAATTCTTTACACAGTTGGACTTCACAGAGGGAAACAGCACATAAAAGAGCATCCTCTACCAGACTCTCTGTGGTCCTCCAGAGTGTGGAGACAGAGGTTCTCAAGGATCCTGTATGGGTGGGAAATAGAGCGCATGTAATCTGGAGCACGCATCTTCCCCCTGCTCAGGCTGCAGCATTAAATCGATATTCTGCAAAGCTTTCCCTTGTTTTCACATTCACTTGACTGCTGCCGTAATGCGCCGTGAGGGTCGAGCAGCCTCTCCCTGATTTTTGTGGCACTTGCCTCCTACCCCTCACCCCCAACTCTCCACTTCCCTTTTCTGCCTTCTCCACCTCCTTCTTCACTTTAGTTCACTTCACTCCATTGCAGACACCCTCATTTGGATGGCTTCAAGGCGATGCTCCTGTTTTGTTTGTCTCCTGTGTTAATGCAAGGCGGCAGGAATGAGGCAAGGCGTTATCTCAACACAAAACATTATCTACGCTTTGCTCCTCCAACACCGTGAAACAGTGATTATTAACTGCTCAAGGAGCATGTTTAAGGGTTTTGAGGCTTGTCGCCACACTTAAGAAACATGAAATATATTGCACAACTCACCCCATGCACTATATCTTTACATTTTTTGTGACACATTATAATGCTTCCCCTTTTTTTTCCCACATTTTGTTACCTCTTTTACTTCTGTCTTGCCTATAACCTCAGGGGAGTATGACTAACAGCATTATTACTGGACATATGAGAGTAGCATTTCACACCAGTAACCAACCTATGATTTTCTTTTCAAAATTTAAAAGCTTGTTGTGCAGCAGCATCCTGGCGCAAGAATACACTATTTACGCATTCATACACTTTCTCGTTCTCTCACACTCCACCGTTATGAAAGCAAAGCCCTGCCTCTGCAAAATGGGTCACATACACTGCAGTGACTTTATTTCAACAAATGTATTGTGCTTGGGTGAGTCTGTGAGTGGTAGACATGTGAATGTGTGATTGCACATCAAAGGCAAAAAAACAAACAAACAAAAAAAAAACTGCAGTGTTAGAGGATGGATGTCTTTGCTGAAACAGGACTTGAGCAAAGTCAAGCCAGTCAGAGTTTCATTGGTTGCAAGCTTCTGTGATTAGAGCTTGCCCAGAGAGCTAAAATGTCACTGTCTCTTTAATACCTTTAAACAGCCAAGAGGAAGATGCCCACATTCAAAAAATAAACTCTATTGACATCACTTTTATTCTGCTGCAGTCCACTGGAAAGGCTTAATACTCCAACAGGTTTGTCCAAACACTGGAGCACATGATAGTTTTTCCAAAGATCAAAAACATTTACCTTATTTTAGCTATGGGGTTCCAAACATTGCCAATCAAAAAGGGAAGACAGCTCTGCATTGCAGTATTAAACAACACCCATCATGGTACAGGCTAATCTGCAATGTGCTGTAGCCCTATATTTAGACCAAGGTTTTGTGAACACTTAGCATAATGCGCTGAGATGAAAGAAGCTTTTCAAAAATGTTAGCCTCATCTCTGTAAATCTTGTAGTATATGGGTTTTTCAGACATGCATTCCAAAACACCTGTTCTCATCTTCACTGTCTTATAAATACAACCCAATCCTGTGAGGAAGTTGTTCATTATGATTGACAATAATGGTACAATGCTTCATAGAGATTATATGGCCTTTAATCCAAGGATCTGAAACAGTTGATCATCTGCACAATGCTGAGTTTCAGCATAACTCCAGACACTATGCAAGCTCTAAAACTACATAGTTTGGTTTATCTCTGTACAGAACCTCTGGAAAATATTCATACTGTTTGAGCTTTTCATATTGTTTTGGAACAACCAAAAATTTCCATATATTTTATCAGCATTTAACATGATTGGCCAACACAAAGTGGTGCATAACTGTGCAATAGAAGGAAAATTCTATGTGGTTTATACAACTTTTACAAATAATATTCTGAAAAGTATGGCATGTACTCACCCCCTTAACTCTGATACCCCCAAATGTAATCCAATGCAACCAATTGCCATCAGAAGTAATCTTATCAGTGAATTAGGTACCTACCTGAGCATAATTTAACATCAGTATAAAAAAACTTGTGTGACATCATCTTTTGTTAGAGAATATAAATGAACTAATACCATTTTCAAGACCATGAAACACACCAGACACGTCAGGCGTAAAGTTGGGAAGGGTAAGGTTAATAATGATGAACATCCAGGCTTTTAACTTCTCACAGAACATTATTCAGCCTCTTATCTAAAAATGACAGAGATGAGAAGTTCCTGACTAAGTTGCAGCAAGCCATGTGGGCAATTCTAAATATGATAAAAACATCTGTTTTGGTCATATGAGACCAAAATCAAATATTTTGGCCTACATATAAAATACTATGTGTGGCTGAATATTCAAACCTCACATCACCCTGAAAACACTATCTCTATATTCAAACAAGATGAGGAAGCATCATACCGTGAGGAAGACTGTTTTTCAGCATGGACAGGGAAACGATCAGAGTTAATTGGAAAATGGTTGAACCCAAATACAGAGCAATCCTAAAAGAAAACTCATTAGAGGCTGCACAAGACTTGAAATGACAAGACGTTGTTTCACCGTCCAGCTTGATGACGACCCTAAACATACAGGAAGGGCTACAATGGAATAGTTTTAAACAAAGCATGTTAATGTGCTAGAATGGCCTAGTCAAAGTCCAAATATTCTCCACAGCGAATAGGTCTGAGCATGAGCTATTTTGCAAATGGTCTCAATCGTATATACCATATAACTACCCCCATAGATTTAGAGGTATAACTACTTTTGAAAGGCATGTTACATCATGGTTATGCTCATCTCTTTGTTTTCATCATCTAACATATCAGTGACTGTCTTTTTTTAAGAGTATGGAATGAAATGAACATCATACTTAGTTAATATTCAGCCATATTTTATACTACCCTGATTGAATGTGTTTGTGAAACCAAATGCTCTGAACTGGTTCAGGTGGGACAGTGGGAGTCGGTCATTTTAAGAGCTTTTACCTCCATCTGCTGTGTGGACGGCACAACCACACACATTTACTCACAGATGCACAGACAGGCAGGATCGTCTGTCTGGTTGAAATGCCTGTCCCTTAAGCATCATACGCTATATGCTTTGGCCACACAAATACGCCACGCCAGGGGTCTGCATGGCATCTGCTGACTTGCTCCCGAAGCCAAGGTTTGGGGCCGAGGGAAGAGCCTGGGGGCGAGATAAGCTCTTCCTCCCCTGGTCACTGCTACACCATGGGGACCGGACAGGCCCAGAGCCTCAGCTGAGCACGACTGATAGTATCCACCAGAGTGTACGTGCGTGTGCAGTTGGATGAGTAGGAGTCATACATGCAACACGAGGCTTGGTTGTGGGTATTGAAGTGTGTATGTGTATCCACAATTGCACATGCTTTTGCACATTTATGGAAATGGACAAATATGATGGCGAAGACAAAAGTGTCAGTCCCCAAAGTAATAAAAGTTGTGCAGTTTAGTGGTAAATGTTAACAGAAATGTTTACAGAAATCTTTTCTCGTGAGGTAGGCATTCGCATTCTGGAATCCTCAAGAAGAAGTAAAACTGACAAAGACACAAAAAACTGCTGCTTCTTTGCAAAAATGTCTTTAGAAATGTGGAAACTGACTGATATTGCAATTTTGCTAAGGCATAGGCTTTAGTGTGTTACATTTAGTGCAATTACATTTATACACATATGTCTGTGAAACCTCTGTTAGACATGGAAACATAGTGCTTGTAATAAATACAGTAAATTATACTAAAAACATCTGACAAGGAATAAACTTGACTTCCAAAAAGCGTCTCCTTGGCTTTTGACAGCCTTTGTGTTTTTCCTCTTGCCTGAGTCACAAGGTGAGATTAATTTTGTTGCTAACCGCAAATCAATCTGCTTTCATGTACTTGCTCCAGTTCATTGCTAATTGAACATGAGAGCAACCCCCTCCTTTGTCAATTTGCGGAAAATGAACTCTCTTTGTTCAACAGCTCTGACCTTATCATTTGTACTTGTCATATTGGAATACTCATTTTTTCATCATGGTTAGAGTCACATCACCTAATTAGGCTGGGATAGCAAACTGAATTAATTCAAGGCTAGTTTTAATTTTGTTGACATCTGTGCATGGCAAAATAGTCAGGGTGATGAAACGTAAAATAAAGAAGGATAATTTTTAAAATATTAAAACGTAAATTTATTGAAATATGGTAATATTATGACATTTCACAAGAAGAGGATTGGAACCAATCTTGTGCACTGCATGGTATTAAAAAGAAAAGCAGTAATAACCATAAACCATCTATTAAATGTGATGTGGGTATCATTTTAACCACAGTTAATCATTATCACGTTGATTTTAGGAAGGGAATCTAATAATTAATTGGGTATCTAGAGCCGATATTGCTGCCCAGGGAATAAGAAGCAACTGTTTTACATTAAACATTGTGACTCATCAAAGAAATCTACTTGGAAATGTTAAAATTCTCTTAAATCAACATACAGCAGCAAGTGAGGTCCATTTTTTTGTAAACAGGACTGAAACTTTGGATTGGAGTGAATGAATAAGATCACTTCAGCTTGTTTGTAAAGCAAATGGGGGGTGGAGGAGTGGGCTTTGATTGCGAAAGCTCTGTTTTCTTTATGATGGGAAGCAATAAAAGTTATGAGAAAAGTGATCTAAATTTCAGAAGCACTGACAATGCCAAGGATTATGACATGCAAAGATAAGCTTTGGGAGTCTTATTGCATCATTACTGTCCTGTTATCCACTTTGTTTATGTCCCTGTGGCAATTGCATTCATTACATTTTTGGCAGTTATTCTGTGGTATCCATTGGGTCAGGAGATCTAAGTTGTTTAATTGTTATATCTTTACTGTGAATCTATTATGAGACATTTGCTGTCATCCTGTACGTCATACTGTCTCAGCCAAAGGTAACTTCTTTCTTGAGATATCCACCTGATCTTCTTTGAAATGGAACAACCACCAGAACTGCATGCAATAAAGTATATTTGCATGGTAAATGGATAAGTTTATGTAAGGATAGGCAAGCAGGCATAAGGAAGATTATAAAGATTCAAGCTACATATTCCTTTGTGTACTTTACTGTTTTTTCTTGAAGCAAATGATTTACCTCTTTTGTTTTTCCCTTACATCTTTGGTTTTCCAGTTTTGTTCATAGTTACCATTCTGTCAGGTTTTGGTGTCAAAAGAATGTCTTTTCACATTGTTATTCCAACATTCTGGAAGACAGAACCCCAGACAACACAAAAAAGTGGGTAGTGGTTAATCGGAAGAAAGTTGTGAAAAACACAGACTGTCAGAGGCTGGAACCGGAATTAGCACCACCTATCACTCTTATTAAGGTGATACCTTTTCGAAACTACACTTGACGTGTAAGTTAAGCAGTTGGCTACAGTCTGGTTATCTGTGCAGATAACCAGACTACTTGAGCAGCAGCTCTTTGTTTGTTTGTTTGTTTGTTTGTCTCTTTCTTTCTTTGTTTTCTTTGTTTCTTTGTTTCTTTCTTTCTTTCTGTAAATTCAGCTGAGTCGTCTCCTGGATTTACAAATAATGGTCAGAAATAAACCCAAATATTCTTGCAACACTGGGCCCACTATCAACTGAGTATTACCTCAACGGCTATCTAAATATTGCTACTGACTATCTCCATTTATTTATCACTACAGTTTTGAAGTTATGACAGTTATGACCCAGGCAGCTTTGAAGGGGAAAGAGGTTCCAATACAATACTGACAAGGTCTATCTAGTGTATTATTTACATGTTAACATTAATAGAAGTTAAGGAAAAAGAATGGATCTTTTTGCAGATGCTTGTGGCTCAGGATTCTAGACTCTATAGTTTAACATTTTTATATCAGTATATGATTAAATGGGGTTTATGCTGCAGAATGTTTTTTTAACTTGTCAGTAAATACAATGACGATGTTTGGTTCCTCGATTGAGAAACTTGGCCTACTAATTGACGGATAAAAAGCAAGTATTGTACATTGTTATGTGTGAAGCTTTTGGAGTTTAAGACGGCACATGTTTTGACAGAAGGAACTAGAGAGAAATATACATAAAAACAAATATCCAGAGATCCAGGTCAGCTGTGTGGCCTCAGCTGGAGTGGAAGGCTACACCTGTCAGTGCTTGGGGGCCTCTCCCTCTCTTTTTCTGTCCAGCTGGACGTGCAGATCCTCTCAACCCCTCCACCTCCCAGATCCAGGCTAGTTCATCCCAGCCATGCGTGGCCATCTCTGGGAATTTATTCCGGATGCTTTCTGTTCTTTACATCCACTCCTCTTAAGTGCACAGCTCTTTCCCAGTCAGTCACTCCTTCCCACGCCTTCCTTTTATCTGCCCATAACCCATCTCTGTTTTATCACATACAGGTCAAAATCTTACACTTTTCTATCTTTCTCGTAGATTCTAAGTTATAAAGTAAAAGAACAAGACTCGGAAAAAAAATCCAAAACAGACATGACATTTTGGTAACTGTTATCACTCCCCTGGGGTCTGATTCAAATAAAACACATGCTTTCTGAATTTACTTTTCTTACATATGGCAATGAATTCCAAAAGATTTAAATGAATAGAGTAGAGATATATTGTACAAGCCACAGGCAAAGTCATTCTTTCTTCTTGCACTTACTACACTAGAGAAGATGATGACACAGATACCCAAAGCTTCCCTTTCATTGCTGAGTTTCAGCGGGAACCGCTAAGGAGCAGAACACATTCCACCCATTTTTGTCTCCTGCTGTGCATCCAACGCTTCCTCCCAGCACAGTCAGCAGAGACGGCAGCTGGAAACACTAAAATCTTACTACAAGCATCTTTTTTTCATATTGTGTCTGTAGCCTGTTTTTTCCCAAAGTGTGCCAGCACTGTAAAAGTACAAAAACAGAATTTCTACAGTGTTGACTACAGTTTAATATGTCAGTTGAGCACAAGCAGAAAGACAAGCGTTTTATCTTTGCATATGTTTATGTTTCTATTTTTGAATTAAAACAGTAAGCGTGACAATCTCGATACCCAAGGATAATTTTTCAATACAGAAACAGTATTAATCAAACCCAGTTTTTATATATATCACTAGGGTTGGCTAAACACGTGACTAAACTCTTCCTGAACAGGGGTCTGTAACTCTAGTCCTCAAGGGCCAGTGTCCTGCAACTTTCAGATGTGTCTCTGCTTCAACATATCTGAGAAAAATAATCAGATCATTAGCAGGACTCTGGAAAACTTGACTGCATACTGAGGAGGCGATTCAACCATTTGATTCAGGTGTGTTGGACCAGGGACACATCTAAAAGGAAGGAAGGAAGGAATTAAGGAAGGACACATGAATTAAACAATGGAATATGGAGTAAAGAGTCTGGACATACGAATATATTTAAAAATACATGTTTTCCTATCATCCAGACCTGAATTTACTGGCCACTAGCATTCAATTCCAGACTTTTCAGACTACATCAGAAATCTTTAGATCCAAATTTTATTTATAAAATGAATGCCATGTGTCCTTTTCCTTTGACTTTACAGTTATGTGCTACTTTGTACCACATAATATATAACATAATACCACATAATTTTGTCTGTCACACAAAATTTCAGTAAAACACATTAAAGTTTGTGGGTGTAGGATGACAAAATGTGGAAAAGTTCAACCTGTATGAATACTTTAGCAAGACAGTGTAAGCCTCAAAATACAAACCTACTGGTCAGATACAATATTAAATATTTTACATTCCATCGGAGCATAATATCTAAGGGTGTGATTTAATGTAATAACTGTTATGATCTAATGAATACACTAAAACTGATACTTTCCCTCAGTTCAGAATTCAATGAAAAGAAGCTCTGTAAGCTGCACTGACGATCCTCTGCCAAATCATGTTGGTTATATCTGTGACGAATGGAAAAGACAGCTTTCATTCTGCCCCAATTTTGTCTTCCTATAAAAGAACGCCAGCTGAATTTATCCCTCAGTTAGGCACTTTATGTTGTAAAAGCCATAGAAAAACAGGGTTGCAATTGGTTTTTATAGGTTTGCCATTCTTCAATGCTATCGTGCAATATGATCAACTTTTCAGACTTTAAGAATATTTGGCCACTCTATGTTTTATGTCATTTAAAAAAAAACATGGAGAAAAAGTAGCATCAAATATACATCCAACATCCATTGTACTTTAGATTACAGCAGTGGGATAGAATTTGATTTGGCCTACACTAATTTCAAAGTCATTCAAGAATCTAAAAAATTCCTAAGAAAAGGCATACAAGAAAACAAAATGCAGCAATGCTAACATTTACTGTTCTCTTTCCCTTTTATCTGTAGTTCCCTTTTTACACATAGACCCATTTGCAATTTCCCTCCACCTAATGGAAAGAGTCTAAGATGATATGGTATCCACAGATAACAGTAATGGATTTGGTCGGGAAGGAAAGCAGTCAAATCTCCATTTGCAACATACTGAAGTCTGAAACTCTGGACATAGCTGGATGCTTTATAGCTTGGTCTGTGTTTGAATTGATTCTCACATAAGTGGTTTGCCGATGACATGAACAGGCATTAAAAATAAAACACCACCCAACTGCTGTCAGTCTGGCATAAACTAAAACATTGATGTATTTTTTTCTCTCTCTGCCGGATACATGTACCTCCGGTGGCTCAGGCCTGGGACAAGCTGGTAAAAATCAGATATTTAACCTCACTCAATCTCCATTTTGTCCCGCAGCAAGATGAAGCTGAGAGTTGAATAACAGCGGGCTTATTCTCCCGCTGCACTCACACCACATCCTACCCCACATGCCAGCTGCTGAATTATTCAACTGTTTGTACCTGTGAGGCATGCAGACTCTGTTAAGGGCTGCCCCGGTATGATCTATAATTAAACATAATGCAACATGAAAGTGCATAAGTCATGAGTTTAGGGTTTGGACAAGACAGTAAGACTTCCTCCAAGTTATCCATTTTGTGTGATTTTATCTGCTGTTTTTATTTTTTTTAATCCTTTTTTTGCTGTCTGCAAACAGTAATGACTATGCTCTCTTTTGCCTGGGCTCATTCTGATCCTGAGTGTTTGCCACTAGCGAGTGACATCGGGAGGGCAATATGATCATGTCATGTTTGATTATACTGCTACCGTCTGACACACAGTACACAGCTTTACACCCAATAGGGTCGCCATTTTTAACAGTATGTTTGTTTTGATTCCCCTTGCAGCTCAATCACAGAGCCTTTCATAGCATGCACTCAAACGGTCCTGCTGTGCAATTAGAAATTTGAGCATAACAAAACCATTTATAGGCTTTCAAAATTGGCCGTTTGGGATACATAAACCTCAGCAAGCATCTATTGTTCTCAGCAAGTGTCCAATTCTCCCTTAATGTCAACATAGTTTTTAGTTGTCTACAATGGCGCACAAATTGAAATCTTACAAAAGAAAAACAAAACATTTGAAATTGAGCTTTGAATTTTTGTTTTGTAGAAAACTTGAAAATCTGAATTAAACAATCATAGACAGTATAGACAGTAAAAATATGAAATTCTCAGATACAGCTGAAGATCTAAAGTACACACACGTATACACACAATGCAAAAGGATCTCCGCATCTGTCCAAATGTGAGTGGCAATATCTTCACCTTGCAGGCGGCTGTGGGGAGGAAAGGCTTAGCGGCTTGCTCACTTTCTTCCTTCACTGGCTGTGAAGTGGAGTCTGAGGTGTCAGGAGTTTTTTTTTTTTTTTATTTCCCTCCCTTCCCATTTCTCTACTCTTTCTCTCTTTTTTTCCACAGCAAGTATGTCTCTATAGTGGTTGAGTTTGAGCTTTACAGGGAACGCTGCAAGGGCGTGATAAGAAGCTAAAAGCTAGATATATACATCCCAGAGTGAGTTGCAGAAACACTGCCAGTGAGACAGTGAACAGATCACACACAGAATGTTTCTTGAATTTGCACATGGCATATGGTATGGAGGTGCTAGCATGAGGTGAACGTAAAAAGTTCTTTGCATCTAATATGTTTCATGAAAGCAGAGTGAGAAATATTTGCATGTCCTGCTTCCATGCAGACAGATTGAATTGACCCTTTTATTATTATGCTCAAAAGGAGACAAACTTAATATTCAACAACATTTAATATAAATAGTCTAAGTGTTTATTCCCTTTAGCTTCTATTCTGGGAGTTTTCAGAAAAAATGCATCCCACCCATTCAAGCTTTTAACTCATCTCCTTTTATAAAGACCGAGCAATTACTCTGGTTTGCTGACACTCTGAATGCCAATACAACAATGCCTCTTCTTTCTCCACAGGACACCCCCAACAACATTACCAGCACCATGAAAACACAAACATGCACAAAGACACACACACCCACACACGCATACACTGATTTCACTACCACTCTCCCCACCCAAAATCCCCTTCACTCCGCCCTGTTCCCATCCTAAAATACAAGTTGCTGCTGGTTGCTATGACTACAACAAGAGTTCATAAATCCAACCACAGAGGGACTCTTCATTCCCTAAAAATTATCAGCAGGATTTTTTTTTTTTTTTTTTTTTTTTTTTGTGGGGGGGGGCAGAAAGTGGAGAGGGGTGGGGGGTTTGGGGCTGCGGCACACAGGGCGAAGGATTTGGATAAAGAAGGTTGAGGGGATAGTGCACATGAAGGAAGCCCATCCTTTCCCTCCACCACGTGTCCTGCTGAAGCAGATGGTGCCGTGTGGCTCCGCCATGCCACTGTGGTCGCCTCGTGAGCACTGCTGCCATAAGGAGGAGGGTTAGTGGGAGATTTGGGGTGACAGTGTTTGGCAGGGGCTACAAAGTGAAGATGTAGGGAGGGGAGAAAGCGCTTGGTGCCTTGGGCTGACACCAAGGTAAGCTGCTGTTATGTTTCTGTCTCTCTGATTTAGTGCCCAAGTGGTGAAAGAAAAGGGAAAGCCAAGGGTAGCTTTAGGTTTTGGGTTTAAGCATGTCAGGCCACATCATGGTACATTTTAGTTTGCTATGTAAATGTCCTCATTATTCCTGCCATTCACAGATCAAAGTCATTTTGTTACCTAATAAAGTAAGTAAAATAAAGAGGGCATAAAAAAGAATACAGTTTGAATGCCAGTGCAAATAAAGAGTCACTGGAGTCGGTTGCTTCGCAAAACAAGCAACTCATGGAAAATGAGTAGAAAAACAAATGACTTACTTTATGTTTTATAATCTTTATCCTACAGCATCCTCCTCATGTTTACCACCTTTGACATGTGAAAAGAAATAAAATCAGTTCCCCCACAATGAAAAATTTACAGCAGTTACTTCACTCAGTTTTGGAGATTATATTTTACCCTCTTTCCCATCCTCAATGTGTGTGGTGGCAAGGTCAACCTATGTTTGTGTCTTGTTTGTCAGTTCTTGTCTAACTTTTTAATTATTGCTCTGAGTGTAGACATGGAGAACTTTAGGCGAGAAGCAAATCTCTGTTAGCCATTCTTTTGTTTCAATTAATGGAGATCAACACACTCAGTATGCCTCACTTGACTTTTCCATTTTGAAGACAAGCTAACAGAAATGGGTCTCTGTGATATGTATATTTATAAATAGAATGTAATAGTTTTTTCACCATTGAATAAATATACTTAAATATACTATTACTGAATGCAGTAAAATAAAGCAAATTTTAGTATGAATTGGGCTACTGCATAAACAATTTTAAGGATTTTTAAACATCTTTACCAAGAATGCCAATGAATGTGTAAAAGTGCTGAAAAATTTTATATTTTCTTCTACTTCTCTTGTAGCTGTATTAAAAGCAATTTGTGTATTTCCCCTTTCTTTCCTTTCATTGCTGAGTATCACTACATTAAGTGCACTTTACCAGTAAAACATACATTTTCACCAAAGATCAAATTAAGCAAAAAGATTGTTTTGTAAGTTTACTGTATAAATTCTATGTAAAAAAAGAGGGATATCTACCTGCCACACACATTCCAAAAAATAATCTTTTTGAGATCCATGGGCTAAAGAACAAGGAGGATTATACTTCTAAAAACAGACTTTAAAGAAGATTACTCTATAAACTATGGCAAACCAATCTGAAACAGTTTTTCATGGACAAAGTAACCCAAAGGGAGCAGAGATTTTAATCCTCGACATCATAATTTCCATTAGGAATACAAAACTGTAAACACAAAACAATATAGTGGAGCTTATATCATCATATGGCTACTTGGTTGCATCAATGGAGGCCCTAGAGCAAAAAGTCAAAGCAAAAAAACAGAAGAATGGAAAAAATGCATTTTAGAACAAAATTTGTAATGCTGTATCAGAGGAGCAGGTTTGTGTAAGTCTTAGAGTATGTCTTGAATCATAGCAAAACTATGACCCAAAGCACTCAACTGCAAATAGCCCGAAAACATGGCTGAAAATAAATGAAACGGACTGTAATGAACTTCAAAGTAATGATCCTAACATCCAGGAATCGTGGTATTTCACTTTCATGCTGACTACAAATGTTTTGTACAAGTGATCACAGTGAGATGAAGTGGAAGAGTTTGGGGCACATTGAGGTGAGATGGTGTTCTGGATTGGACGGAGGATGAGAGGTGGTTGAAGAAGGTCATCTGCCTGAATACTCCTGCACACATCCTGACATGCTCTGTCTGCATCTGTCACATGCAAATAGTTATGTGCACATTAGTCTTCCGCTTGGATGAAGTCCATCTGCAGTCTATGCCTTGAACACAAATGCTATAACAGTGTAATCACTAGAAAAACATGAAACACACAACTGCCCCTCCACTGCAATGCACACACAGACACACTGATGTCCCGCTATGCTCATTACACTGTATGCACCGATGCACTCTAACACACACAGAAATACACAAACACATCAACCTTCTAAGTCCATGGCATGGAAGAATGAAGCCAGTGTGTGTGAAGCCGCTATACCAGACAAGGGCAGGGCACAGCATTTTTCAGGGGCATGTGTATGTGTGTAAGAGTGTGTGGAAAAAGTGTGTATCGGGGACGCAGCAGGCTTTGGAAATATGGGTTGGTTTTGGGAGGGGCCTTAGCCAATACATTGAAATGCATTTAAATAAATAGACAGAGGCACAAATAGAATCAGAGATGTTCTGGAAGTCACAATGTGACAAACTGGGAGATTTGTGGGTGCATTTGAAGTACAAAGCCCTTGAAAGATGTGAAAGTTGATCTTTACAGGCTAGTTCAGGAACAAATGATTAAAATTATGGATGCTTCTGTGCTAAATTTAGAAGCTTCTCTAAAAACAGAACAGAAAGCATTTGAACAAAAAATAAGAAATGCAGCATACAAAATCAGAAGTCTGTCATTGTCTGCACACCCCTTTATTAGCTGCATCTTTACTAAACTAATAAACACAACCAGTGTTATACTAATTACATGGTAGTCTATGAAAAAACATGAAGAATACATTAAAATGGGATTTCTGGACTTAGCTAACAAATCTATTTTAGAAAACCAGACTACTGCTGCATGGAAAATACATTTGTCTATAATCTGACAAATGGTACCTGAGTGCATAATGAATTCTGGTGCGTTCAGTCATGTTTAGCTACAGCTCAAAGATCTACTGCAACATTTTAAGTGACTTAAAGTGTGGTATATGTTAATATTTTGCTCAAGGACACTTCAGCACAATACTCTGCTGTACTTCTCTCAGAAGTGAAACAAGCTGTTTAGAGAACACTGTCTTTTCAACAAGCTCTCCTTAATCTGCCCACAGCCTCATTCAGCCATTTTTTCTGTTATTACTAAGGATAGTATCATGTTTAGCTTATTTCTGTTGTCATTGAACATACTGATATAGTTTTATATAACATAAAAAATGAATGATAAACATTTGATTTTTTTTTTTGTTTGTTTTTTTTTGTTATATTAGTATAATTTAACCTCTAGTTAGAACATTAAAAGCAAGAGTGCATTACTCTTGGTGGATAAAACATCTAAGGTTATATCTTACAGTAAAAAAAGAAATGCAATCATTTCTGCAAAACCCCCGCCCCCATATACCTACAAATAGTCTTACTGAACTTGCACAGTGAGGGTTTTAATACCGTGGAAAACTTCAAAGTCCAAGACACCCATATAGTTGGTTCCAGTTCAAGAAATAAAACCACCAAAACTACAGGTGTTCTCTACTCAGCAGCTGAGTTGTGCAACACTTGTGAGACATTACTGAGAATTTCTTTCATTCAAGCAGAAATTGCTGCATTTATGCCTACTTTTCTTAACAACTGTGATATTTTGAATAGAATGAAGTGCATGAAGTTGTTGGAATTCAATTAATCATTACAAGGGGATAGGAAAGCAGTGAATTAAGTAACATAACATTTACAAGAGCCACATAGAGAATCGCAATTTGTATTTACTGGTGATCATTTTCTTAACATTTTTAAGTATGTGCTTTCCAAATTTTTGTTCACAAAAGGAGAAAAATGTTTGTTATTTTTAGTGAAATTGTAATTACATCTTGCTGAGTTTTATATTGTTCAGAAGATTTTTTTTTTTTACATAAATGTTGTTGAGATTCAGCATATATTTTACATAGATGTTTTATAAATTGTGTTTTTTTTTTTTTAGAAACAGTGTCAGATGAAGCAGCTCCCAGTCAACAACTCCTCTGTCATTAGGCCACATTGTTTCACTCATTGCCCTTTCATTCCTTTTCACTCATCATTTTCTTTTCAGAGCCGCAGATGTAGATGAGTCTATGTATGTGCAAGCAAGTTTTGTGGTTCCATATGAGAATGTGTGTACATGAGTATGTGTTTCAAAAAGAGTGTGAGGGAAGTTAGCCAACGAGTCTTTTCTTTTGAAACCCAGAGGGCCTGTGACTGACTCCAGTCCTCAACATGGTTGCCGTAAATCAGAGAGAGAAAGAGCTAAGTTAATTGCATGGGCGTTTATGAAGGAGAGAGCCTTGATTTACTCCAAAAGCTTTACATCTCCCCTGCGGATGTGGAGTGATGAAAGGAGTGGAGTCAGAGAGAAGGGGAAGGGGGAGTATGGCAGAGGGGACAACGATAGAAAATTTGGGGTGTGAACAAAGTTCACTCACAGCATATTAGATTGGATGATTGGTAAACCAGATTATGAGCAGATATGCATCTCTTGCCTTGGGAATTATTACTGAAAAGTTAGGATGAAGGAACTTTCTCTTTATAGAGGCAAAACTTAATGCAGTCAATGTTCACATGCTCTCCTTTTTCCATACTTTCATGGGACTCTTAAGAACTGCACTGAACTGGAACTTGAAAGTTTTTTACTTAGCTATAATGAAATGTGGTGGAATATGGTGGTATAATTGTGTATATTACTGTAGATCCATATACATCTTTCCCTTCATTTTCTATATTTTATGGAGCACTAACATTTAGATTTGTATTGAATGTATTTTTAATTGAATCTTTAACATTTGTGGCATTTTTAGTTTAAGTGATCTGGACTTCCTGGAGAAGGGACCCACTGAGTTTAATAAATAAATGAGAAAATATAGTGCATGACAAGATTTAATTGTCCTTTAATGTGTTTATATTTTGTTTCATGAAAATCACAAGTTTTAATGCATTTCAGTGAGATTTTGTATGACGCGCCAACTTGGAGAAGTGTACAACTGTGCTATGTATAAATATTCACCCTTTACTCTAATGCACCCAAAATGGAATCCAAAATGTGACTAATTAGTAAATAAACACCATCTGTAGGCAATTTAATTTCAATAACAATACAGCTGTTCTGTGAAGACCACAATGTTTTGTTGGAGAATATTAATTAAACAGCAAGAAATTTGTACAGTTTTGGAAAACGTATCATTTTCCTTCCACTTCCCACTTTTTCTTGATTTCCACTATATGTTTTGGATCACCTAAAATCCCAGAGAAAGACATTGAGGTTGGTGGTTGTTATATGACAAAATGTAAAAAGGTAAAGTGGTATTAACATTGTTGCAAGGAACTGTAAAAAGTATTTAATGCAACTATTGTCTGTGATCTCACTTACAGCTCCACATAAGCCTGCATTCGAAGTATATGCAGTGTTTGTAGATATGATGGAAAACATCACTTGCTGCAGGATGTATCATTTTAATTCCTGGTGAACTGCGTCCTTTCTGAATATTATATTATTTACACCTAAAATGTTTACTGAAACCATAAAGTATGCTTACTCTTTTTTTTGTACAGAAATTTTAATAATCAAGGAACTGTGATATGTTATTGCTTCAGTCATTAGCTTTGAATATGAATAGAAACGTCTCCAAAAAGCATAAAAAAGGTAAGC
This sequence comes from Anableps anableps, assembly GCA_014839685.1. Taxonomy (NCBI): domain Eukaryota; kingdom Metazoa; phylum Chordata; class Actinopteri; order Cyprinodontiformes; family Anablepidae; genus Anableps; species Anableps anableps. Next base: position 24,675,149 of record CM026070.1, read on the forward strand.
ATGTCAGTAGAAGTTATTTTTAGGGTCAAAAGGTTTGGAATGGTTGCATGTCTACATAGCTGAGTCTTCTATCCACCCATTAATAGATCTGTAAAGCCTTTTTGTGTGTGTTCAGTTACATACACTGTACACTCATCGTTACTAATTAGTAGCGATAAACTTTGGATAAGGACACTTTGCAATCCTGCCCTCAACAAAAAAAGCCACAGTGGAGAGGTTTAATGGGTTCCCATGCTCACTGAACATCTGTCTTTTCCACAATAAGACAGATTTTATGCAGCACTCAACCCTACTTCTCCCCTTTCCTCCAAATTTAGCAGCACAAACTAGTGTCTAGCTCTCTAGCTTCTTTCCTGTGTGATGATGCTATCAGGGTTTCAGATGCTTTTTTGGCAGCTGCATGCTGCATGCAGTTCTCTTGTACACACTCGTGCGCACACACACACACACAGTAAAGAAGGAGGTGGAAGCGGTAAAAAACCGTTGAGGCCGTGGTTTTGAGGGTAGGTCTATGTGGTTGATGATGGGAAACATTCGTTACAGTAGTATAGAAGACCTGAAGCCACGACATAGGAAGACAGCACATAGGAGAGACAAAAATGCATTAGAGATACAATGAAAGATGAAGGAAGATGAGTAAAAATGTAAAAAGGCAAAGCTGTAAGGTTACCACATATTTCATTTTGTGGTTTTGGATCATAAACAGAGCACCATATTCTTTTCCTTCAAATTTCATCATTTGAATAGCTAAATAACTAGACAAACTATGATTTTATAAATGTAAGTCTTCTCAAACCATAATTTGACCTCATTCAGGTTGATAATCAACCATGAAGAGCTAAGTGCTAAAAAGTGTAATTAAAGAGTGCACAAATGATAAAAAAGAGGAAGGTTAAATTGTTAAAGTAACTGCTCCATTGAAATGAGTATCTTTACTTACTTGAGTTTTAACACAAATTTTTCTAGGTGGTTTACTGTTGAGACCACAGATGTACTAATCATCAGAGGGGATTGGGCAGGTGGGTGCTGACAAAAAACAGAAGACAGGGAAGTAATGGCTGAACCGTTATCTTCAGAAGGCCAATGGTGACTGTCAAGGCAGTGTATTTCAGGGGAATAGTTATTAGCAGCAGATCACGAGAGGATTTGTCTTTGAGTACATGGATGGAGGTTACAAAAAAAAAAAAAAAAAAAAAAAAAAATCAGGAACGTGACAATCAACTTGGGGTAGACACTAAGCTTCTATGGCACAATAAGACAACAATAATTCTTTCAAAAATACTAGAAGAACTGGAGAACCATAAGTGTTATTACGGCAGCAAAAGATGGACAATCTGGCAAAGAAAAGATGTTCACATTTGTCTTCTTTACTACAGAAGGTTTGCTGAGAAGCTGAGTAGCAGATGAGGAGACTGCAGCAATGGACCTTGGCTTCATTCTGGACGCCGATCAACAGGAAAAGCACGATGAAGGATATAGGAAGGTAGGGAAATAAGACAGAAAGAAAACAAAAAACCAAAATGATCACCCCAGTATAATGGTGTTGCTGTTATTCATTCTTTGCCTCATCTGCCAGTTTGGATGCAAATGTTTGATGTGATTTGCTGTAGCCTCCTTCATTTTGTTACTTTATCCTTCCATATATACATTGACTATTTCCATTGCCTATTTAGCCCTGTAGTACACCATTCTTATTTACCCCTTAGCAATTTTTTTTTTTAAATTTAGCATTTCACTCATAGAGCTTTTTTGGTAGCTTTGAACTTCCATCTTACAATATCAAAATGGTTCTAGTTGTGCTTTGAATAAATTTGTCTTTCTACTTCACAGAATCAGATGACTTCCTGAAGGGCTATGCTGCCTTTTAATTTGAGATGCAGTATATTGTTGTTTTCAAAGTTCTTGTTCTTGATTTTTTTGGGACAGATAAGTTGCCTTAAAGCTGCAGTAGGTAACTTTTATAAAGATGTATTTTTAACATATTTGTTAAAACTGTCACTATGTCCTGACAGTATGAGATATGAGATAGATAATCTGAGAAAAAAAATCAAGCTCCTCTGCCTCCTTCAGTGGTCCTACGGCCATCTGCAGAAATACATCACTCCCGGTCATCAGAAACAACCAATCAGAGCCAGGAGAAATATCTTAGCAGTGTGAATCACACTCATGTACGTGCTGCTCAAACCCTCTCCCTTTCTCTCTGATGTGCCACACCTCCTCCCCCACAGCGGAGCCTACCATGAATGCGCAGGCTAGTAAGCATGGCCACCAATGTCAGCAGATTACAGTTTTCCTGTAATATTAGGTTGTTTCTCTGCCATTAGCACTAGAACTTTTTGTGTAAAACTTTATATCTGTTGCTGCTGTTACACCTGCAGTTCCCCTTTGTGGGACAATAAAGGCTGTTTCTATTCTATTCTATTCTATTCTATTCTATTCTATTCTATTCTATTCTATTCTATATATTTCAGTCATCCATTCATATCCCAGTCATCCACTCATTTGTGGATAACTGGGCTATAGTGGATATATTCACAAATAAAATGTTGAATATGTTTTTCCTTTCATATAATGGATGCTGTGTCTTTTAAGCTTAAAAAAGTTTATCAGCACACTTTTTGAAAACAAAGATTTGTGATGCTAAGAAAGAAGAAGCATTGTTGCATATGCTATTACTTTAATGTGGAAAAGCACAAACAGGTTTGAAGCAACATATGCTGCTTGGCAAAATAAAAAGGAATGTTTTTATAATATTCTGTTTGAACAGAACTGTCACCTTTTTTCTCTAAACAATGCTTCTTTGCAAGAATAAAACTCCAGAAAATGTTTTATACTGAGCTCTGACCTCAATAGAGGAATCTGTAATCCTTCCTCCACCGCTAAGAGCTAAGTGTTTTCAGGTGCTTGAATCCTTTAGTTTTACTCCAGAGGGGATTTAAAAGACATGAATATGGATATGATGATGAACTCCATGATGAAGGTAGTTTGGTCTCTCTTCAGATAAGCGCTAATCGCATTTGGAGACTGTAACCATAGAGCTAGGTATAAACTTGGCCAGCAGCATTATCTGGATGGGGAGATGCAGTATGAGTGAAGGTGCTTTATGTATGTGGGTAAGTGTGAATGTTGAGGTGAATGAATTATTTACCCTAAAAGAGAACATATCTTCATGGCAGTGGATAGGGTGGAGGATGTTATCACAGCACAGATAATCCCAAACTAAGGATTGATCTTTTGACTTCTTCCTCATCATTTCTTTCCTCCCTCCCCCCCTTCCTTCTTTTCATCCTCCTCCTTGCTCTCATCTTCCAATCATCTGTGTTTTTCTTCTTTTTTACTTTTTTTCAACTGCTATTGCTCTGTGCAAATGAGGTAGCTGAATGAGGGGTTATAATTAGCCCAGATAGTCTTATTCATATTCAAATTATATATCTAATCTCAACAAGGATTTCTAACGAGGAATAAGGATTGGATTGCTCATTTCCATCAGAAGATTTGATAGGTCACATTCTCAAGAACAGAGTAAACCAAATCTCTTTTAGTATGTTAAATTTAGCACTATCTTTGTACGTATGGCAATCCAGACCATTTCTCTAAACATCACCACATACATGGTACCTAAAGAATTGGTACCCAGACTGTTCAATTTAATACCAATAAAATAACAGAGATAGGGACTTGTTACCTCCACTATTATTACAGACCAGACATTCTCAATCATCTAAAAGCCCAGGGCTTTGCTGTTCAAGACCCATTGTGAGTTCCTTGCCCCAACTTTGGGTACCACTTCTTTAAATGTTTTTTTTTTTTTTTTTTTTTTTTTTTAATATAACATCTGAATAGTGTGGTCTCCATTTGTATTCAGCCCCCCCTCAGTCAATATTTACAGCTGCAAGTTATTTAGAATATGTCTCAAACTACTTGCACATCTAGAGACTGACATATTTTCAAATGTTTCTTGAAGTTATTTAGCAAAACTGTTCGAGCTCAATCAGATTGGATGGAAACCATATACAAACACCAATTCTCAAGTATCGTCAAATATTCTGAACTGGATTTAGATCTGTAAGTTCAAGGGGTCAATCTCACACACAGAGTCTTGAAATTACACCATCCCATTGTAACTCTGGCTGTTGTGTAGTGCACTGTTTTACACTGAAATGTGAATTTCTGTCTTTCTCTTTTGACTCTTAGACTCTTGATGCTTGTCTTCCAGTATCGTTCAGTGTTCACCTCCAACCACCTTCCCATCACCTAGCTTTCCTGTCCCTGCTAAAGAAGAATCTCCCTCGCCTAATGCTGCCATCATGATGTTAAGAATTGCAAGTTCAGGAAAATGTGCAGATTTGACTTTATGTTTCGCTGTGTTTTGGCTTCTTCATGTTAGCTGTGTTCCTACATAGTTTGTGGCAAACTGCAAATAACCTATGGCTTTCTTTCAACACCTCCTTTCTTCTTGCCACTCTTCTATAAAGGCCAGGTTTAGAGTGCATGACCAATAGTTCTAGTAGATTCTTTCACCTGGGGAGGTCCTGCCTCAAGTGGAGGAGTTCAAGTATCTCAGAGTCTTGTTTGCGAATGAGGGAAAAATGGAGCAGGAGATCAATAGACGGATTGGTGCTGCGTCATCAGTGATGCGGGCGGTGTACCGGTCTGTCATGGTGAAGAGAGAGCTGAGTCAAAAAGCGAAGCTCTCAATTTACCGGTCGAGCTACGTTCCTACCCTCATCTATGGTCATGAGCTTTGAGTCGTGACCGAAAGAACGAGATCAAGGATATAAGTGGCCGAAATGCCCAGACATCCTTCGCAGGGTGTCTGGCCTCTCCCTTAGAGATAAGGTGAGAAGCTTGGCCATCTGGGAGGGACTCAGAGTAGAGCCACTGCTTCTCCACGTTGAGAGGAGCTGGTTGAGGTGGCTCAGGCATCTGATTAGGATGCCTCCTGGATGCCTCGCTGGTGAGGTGTTCCAGGTATGTTCCACCAGGAAGAGGTCAGGAGGAAGACCCAGGACATGCTAGAGGGACTTTGTTTCTCAGCTGGCCTGGGAACGCCTTGGGATTCCCCTGGAGGAGCTGACTCAAGTGGCTGTGGAGAGGGAAGTCTGGGCCTCCCTGCTTAGGCTGCTGCCCCTGTGACCCGACCTTGGATAAGTGGAAGAAAATGGATGGATGGATGGATAGATGGGTGGATGGATGGATGGGTATTCAAGTCAGGTGTGTGGCAGAAAGGAAACACCTAAAACATGCACGGTCCCTGAGGAAACAAAATTGAGAAACACTGTATTAGGTGTAAGTTCATCTCTTGGTAGGTTTGCGAGCCATGCTCTTTCCATTTTAAAATAATGGACTGAACAGCGCTCTGTAAGATTTTTAGTGTTCAGTTTATTGTTTTTTTAACCTAACTCTGCTTTAAAATTCTCCACAACTATAACTCTTACCTATCTTGTTTCATTCTTGGGCTGTTTCTTGGTCTGTTTCCTAAAAGCTTTCTAAGAAACATAAGAACATCTTCACGGAACATCTGTATTTATACTAAGATTAGATCACACGCAGGTCGACTCTTCTATTTTGTTGATTTTGACAGTAGTTGTTTGTTGCTGGATTATACTTAAGTTTATTAGTGTAAAAGGAACTACACACACCCTTTTCAGATTTTTATTTGTAAACAGAAATGAGAAAATCATGAATCACTTTCCTTGAACAACACAGTTACTTTGTATTGGTTTATCATTTGAAATCCCACACAATACATTGAAGTATACATTTTTAAAATCATAAAACATGAAAAGGTTTAAGAAATATCAATACTTTTGCAAGGAAATGTCCCATTTTATGGAAGAAAAATGTAACCTTTATTTCTCCTAAATTTAAAGGAAAAGCCATCAGGTCGGCATAGAGTTTAAAGAATGAGTAAGACTAGATAATGGGCTCTAACCTTAACCTCGTTGCTTTTGCTAGACAGCAAAACAGCTGAATTATAAATAAATAAATATTTGCTGGAAATGTTTTTAATCAAAACTGTCAAGATTAAAGTATCATAAATGGATTTCTTTACAAAAAACCCCACCAGAATGTTTATGTTTACTTCAAACAAATAATCTTTATACAAATATACTTTTTTTTTTTTTTTTTTTTTTTTTTTTTTTTTTTTTTTTTTTTTTTTAGAAAAAGCATGACTCTTCTCTAAGGCAGGGCTTGTGTCACAAAAAAGCAGTGAAGCCTGCTTGACATGTATATATAAAAAAAGAAAAGAAAAAAACAGCCCTGCTCCACTCACCTCAGGGCGCATGGTGCATCCATGCCCTACATGCTCATCCAAGCATAAGCTGATGTAGCCTCTCCCTCTTTGGCTCACAGTTTGTCATTTATCTCACCTAAATGATGTGCTGCAAAAATTCTGTTCTGAGAATGAGAAGAACAGATTATGCATATAAATATTTGTCTTTTTACATGTGCAATTGACATTCACTCTTTTACATTGAGTTTGACCCAATTACTTGTTAACAGACCAAAGAAGCGAGAAAACAACTTCACTGTGTTTTGCAATGCAAAAGTATTTATATCCATAAGACTTTCCCACATTTTGACAAATTATAACTGAAACCTCAGTGCATTTTAATTTGAATTTAAAAGACCAACTCAATGTAGTGCATCTGTATGTATTCAGCAAAAGGATTAAAATGACAGCTGACAGCTGTGAGCAAAAGACATTAGATGTTTCTTGAAGAGCTAAATCTGCCAGTTGCTTTTGCTATTTTGTGATTCAAAAATTACTTTTTTAATAGTTTTGAAATTTTGCAAATCATATCTGGAGACTTCTGCTTAAAGTACACTATACAGTGTATACAGTACATATACTATGCATAAAACAGAGATTTTGACTTGAGCAAACAAATAAATAAACAAAAAAACAAACAGTGCCAATGCAAAGGAAATTCACTTTCTTTATCAAGACAGTGTAATCAAGAGATTCTGACCCCCCCCAAAAAATAAAAAAAATAAATCTGTAAATCTCCCCTGTAAATGGGAAATTGCTTGTATACCACTGAAGATTTATAGAGGCTCCAAGAGCACAAGCAGAAAAGAATTCCAGTGTCTACAGGACAGAAAACATGATCCTAAATTGTTTATCAGTCTGTCAGGGAATACACAAACCACCCAGAGAGACACTAGAGGTTTAAAAAAAAAAAAAAAAAAAAAAAAAAAAAAAAAAAACAACCCAAAAAAAGGAATCCTAATTTATTTACAAAAATGTCAAACAAAATGTATTTAAAAATAATAAAATGGGCCCAAAACAGAAGTCAAGATAATAGACTTTAATCATATGGTCACCAAGAAGCTCAAGTACAAACTGATCTGACAATCAAAATGAGGGAACCTTAAATAGTGGCTGATCAGACCACTGTTGATGCAAAAAGGAAAATACCAAGCAACAAACTAACGATCAAAGATTTAAGTGACAAACACTGGTCAGACTAGTACTAATAAGTAACCTGTTAAAAAAAACAAACATTTTTGGGTCAGTACTTCCCAAAGTAGAAGAAAAACAGAATTAATAATTCACATCAACTATCCTCTCCCTTTGCAATTAGACACTGGTATGACCCACTTAAGTGATTTTGGTATTTAAGAAGAACTAATATGACTGGCATTGTTGTCTTTGATGTGGGACTTCAACAGCAACTCTAAGGTAGCTGGTAACATTCAGCCACTTGTCTGATGCATGGCAGCAGGAACAGTTGTCACAGACCATTTCAGGTTGTTTTTTTTTATCCAACAGTACATCTAAAGGGCTAACAAGCATTTGCAGTGAATACACTAGAACTCTAAAGATGTTCAAATAAATTGGTCAGAAGCTGAAATTGGGCAATTTTTTTCTTAGCTGACTGTAATCAGCCATCAGCAGATCAGACAATGACAAATCAGAAAATTTTCCTATTTATTTTTTTTTTTTAAAAAAGGGGGGGGAAGGGGGAAGTATTATGTAAAATCGACTTTTTTGGGGCTTTATAACATGTTATAATGCTATTCCCTCATCAAAAACATACCTGGAGTGTTGCTTTGATTCTTTCATGCATATTTACGGAATCCTTGAATCTCATGTAGCAGCCATTTAGGGATGCCTGAACAGTTGCTCATACAATGCTCTGCCTTTTTTTCAAAGCTCCACCTTGGAGCTGTAGTCCCCAGCCCACATTTTCAATTTATAGCCACATATCTAGCTTAGAGCTTCCGCTTTAGCATAAGTTAAAAGTATCACTGATGACCTACTAATATTTCTTGGCTTTATCAAATAAAAAGAATGATGAAGGCATCGCAGGTGCCTGACTGGAGTAAAATGGATAATGTGATCATGTGGCTTGATCACATGGAATACACTGCAGACTCCCAGGCATAGTTTTGTATTTATTTGTTTGAATTAAGTTTCTTCTGTTTGAAAAGTAACAATGAAATGTCTTAACTGACAGAAGCCACCTTATACCATGTCTGATGCCAGTTTAAATCTGCCTAGTGATTGACAGCAATGACATTTCATGGTTGGAAGACATTCTTTCCAAATACTCTATCTCAAGCTTGACCTGTCTCTGTGTCCTTACCCTATAAAGTGTTTGAGCATGATTCTTGATCTTTCATGTGGGTTCTTGATGTTTGACATTTGTTATTTATTCCAATTTTCTCAGTGTCCATCTTTGGATACGGGTGGGTGTGAAAGCTGTGCACATTGTTTGCTGTGTCCTTGGGCAGGACTCTGCAAATTCCATTGACCAACATACTCCTATTAGTGCACTGACTGGAAGTGAAAAGTATTGCAAATATCTCTATTTGTAGTATATATAGTATATAGACAGTGAAACTATGAAGCTAAAAGCTGAAGAAAGGTGAATAACAAACTAAATAGAACTTCCTTTGTAGAACATATATGGGCATTTATCTGGGCTATAACTAATTGTGCATCTGAACTATGTGAGGTATAGACAGAAATTTGATAAGCTCTGAAGTATGTTTCAATATCCATTATTTTTTCTAAATATTGCAAATATTTCTACACCATATAAAAACATTTGTGTGAATAATAGCTCATGTTAGGTAACATAAATGGTATGATTTGTACTTAGGAGGACATACCCAAAACAGTGAAGAAATGTTGTTTTTTTGCATTTGTTTGTGCTGCTCTTTGGTGCATGCAGTATGAATAGTTGGTGCTGACATTTTCATGTTACCTCATTACTTTATGGTTGATCAATCCAAACACTTCATGTATTCTCAAACCTAACTGCAAGCCTGTGACAGAAGTCAAAGATAGGATCCTGAATCAGTTTGACTGGACAACACAAGACATATGATATACACATCTATTTTAGTTTAAATTTACTTTGTGATGGAACAAGATTCTTTGAAGAGTTGATGATGATCTCAGTGGATATCCATTCTGATTGTTTTATGGCAACCAGTATCAAATACAGATAGTTTTGCTGTGGTTATAAATGTGACAATATTCATCAACCCACCCACCCCCCATCCCCCACATCCCCACTTTGTACATTTTTACATTGGACCTCCATGAAGAGGTTGCTTATGTGACTGCACATTCAAAACTTCTAATAGCCAAGTCAAATAAACATCTAATCATGTCCTAAATGTTCATGTAGCTGGTTAAGACTTTATGTAGTTGAGTTATACTTCCTACATCAAAGTTTTTCCCCTTTACTTTCATTGTCTCTCTTGAGTAAAACTAAATGTTTTCATTAATAGAGAAAAATAACCTGAGTAAATAAAGTAAAATAAAATAAAATTTAAAAAAAAGTTGTCAAATGATGATTTTATGTAGTCAGAGAAAAAAAGAAATCCAACTTAGTCTGGTCTGATATGAAAAAGTGATTGCCCCATAGTAACGTGATAGTCCCGGGCTACTTTGCTGATGTAGAATTTAGTTGACCTGCTATTATTGATGGAACCATGAATTCTGCTCTCCACCAGAAAATCTCAAGGTGATCCTCCGGCCATCAGTTTGTGACCTTAAGATCAAGAGCACTTGTGTTATACAGAAGGACAACAATCCAAAGTACAGGAAGCTAAAAAATGGTTTATGTGCCATGGCTAAAGTCTGGACTTAAATCTGATCGGATGCTGTTTCATGACTATTTTTGTTGACTTTGTGTTGGTCTTGAAAATAAATATTATTTTAAAACTGCTTTTCTTGCTCAGGTTATCTTTGTGTGATTTTAAAATTTTAAATCCTGCTTGATTATCTGAAACATCTAGGATTTATGTATATATATATATATATATATATATATATATATATATATATATATATATATATATATATATATATATATATATATATATATGTATGTATGTATGTATGTATGTATGTATGTGTGTGTGTGTGTAAAAATAACATGGTTATCATCATAGCTTGATAGTTTTTGTGCAATTTCTAAAATGCTCACTTTTATTCAGTCACCCATCTGTAATTCATATTTGAGGCTTCCTGATTTAAAAAAGGTTTGGATTCACTTGGCTTGTCAGATCTGCTGAACATGAATCACAGGATAATTGGACACTGCCAATTATTTTGATGCACCGTATGTTAGGAGGAAGAGGCTGATTACTCTCCTGTCCCTCCTGTAAAAAACATAAATCAATACCCACACTTCTCTGGTCATTAATGTGTTCTAGAATGGCAACACAAGTCCAAAATGTACAGAGAAAATTATTTATATGAGTTACCAGAGAAACATTTATGAGTTTAGTTTGATTTTATACCAGAACATGCCAACATTGAGTGGAGTGCAAACAAAACAAGATGTATATGCTTTAACATTTCAAGAGTGCATTGCTAATACTTCAACAACAAGGGTGACAAGCAGCTATACATTTAGTTATGGATAATATCAAACTCTCAGTCAGTATTAGAGGTTAAATCTCAACACAAGTCAAACACCAGAAATAAGCAAGCACATTTATCACCACAGACTCTGTTTGTTAAATATTTCGTTAAAATGTCTGAATGTCTGAATGCCAGTAAAGAATATTAATTCAAACAGAATTCTGGCTTTATTGAAAATTCAGCTCACAAGAGACTGAAAATCATCCATGTTGCATACATGTTCAATTCTGTGTGCTTGTACACAAATATATAAAATATGTTTTAAAAAGTGCTGTGCAGTGAATTTTAGCTGAGTTGGATGTTTTATATATCTTTTTTTCTTTTCTTAGTTCATCACACATCTGACTGTGTCTGGGTCCTGCAGGAGAATTAATGGAGTGTGTCTTTTTCAGGCTTTGGGAGGCGACTTCCTGCTGTTAATGCAGTGAGAGAGGAGCAGAGGAGCGACCAGACGAGCAAAGACAGCCGCCACCTCACACTGGGTGATGACTGAACTAACTCCATCTTGCACACTAATAACACAGCATCAGTGGCTCTTGGTGCTGAGCTTGCAGACCAGTGGCATCACTAACTCTATTTTGTGTTCAGAATCATACATTCCTTATCAAAAGTAAAGTGTCAAATTTCTTCATCCCTTTGCTGAGTTTAAGTCAGTCTGCACTCCAGATTTTTTTATGTAAATTTTTGAGGAGCCATTTGGCAGAAACAGAGATCTGTTTGTGAGGTTCAAATATTTTAAAACATATTGGTCAGATTTATTTGTTATTTGTATGGACTACAAAGAAAGTGCATGTGATCTTGCCCTTAGAAATTGCATTGTGAATAGCTCCCTTCTTGTTTATTGCCCCCCCAAAGTAATTGTGTACAAACTGTAAAATGAATTAATCTTTAACTTCAGTAGCACATTCTCATTCTGAAATTTTTAGAAAATTCCAGTTTGTCATTTAAAGCTGCAGTATGTGACTTTTACAAAAATATGTTTTCTTTACATATTTGTTAAAACTGTCACCATGTTGTGACAGTATGTTATGAGACAGATAATCTGTGAAAAGACTGATCTCCACCTCCTCCCAGAGCTTCTTTTGCTGTCCGAATAAATGCGCCACTCCTGACCAAAACCAACCAATCAGAGCCTAGAGGAGTGTCTTAGCGCTGTCACTCAACCTCATTTACTTGCTGCAAAATGTGCTCATGGCGAAGAAGCAACTTACCGTTCCAGGAAAACCATTTATCCGTCATCATTGGTGGCCATGCTAACTAGACTAATGTTAACCATGCTAACTGCCAGAAGTTGTGATGCAGTTTAAAACTTCAACTTCCTGAGCAATTTGTCTTTGTTTAAAAATGACACACATGCACACTGCAGGACGTTGCTGCTGCTCCCAATATAAATAATTAATTAGAGCTAAGAAAAAAATGTATATCCCTTTCTTTTATATTCTGATGTTATAGTTCTTCAAATAAAAATCCTCATTGGCTAAAATCAATATTGGCAGGTCAAAGCTTTACTAAAAAGGTGGAAAGAAACCGTCCACAAAACTATAAATGATACACATCAATTTTTCATACTACTGTAAGTTACACAAATATTATAGCTTAATCTTTAATGTGTGGTGATAGCTTGTTTGCTTGGTTGAAAGTAAGTCTGATAACTAAAATAAGATAACTACAATCAGTCATTTTATTTTGTTTTTCTCTAATCTAAGTGGATCAATGTTGGCTCTTTAAATATTATGACTGGGGATGGTCAATAGTGAAGAACCAGAAATATGTCTTGGCAGCAGGAGAGGACTTATTACAACTTTATTGAAACATCAAATGAAATGCTTAACATTCTGAGGTTGGCTTTGGCCACAGAAAATGTATGGAATATTTTTATAGGCCAGCTTTACATTCAAGTTGTGTGTGTGCCCAGTTTTTCCATATGTTTAATTAAGGTCACAGCAGTTCCTCTTCAAAGATTTCCATTTGCGTCAACAGTTTCAAGTATTGGGAGTAAGCAGAGAAAAAAAAGTTGCCAACACATGAAATCTCTATCAAAGCAGTCAGATAAGCTTGAGCTTGACGCCTCATAGGAGATCACTGAATGAATTAGAAAGAAGTGCATTCTATGAAAACTTGCAATCTTAATTCCTAACTAGTTCACTCAGCATCCATCTCAAAGGGAAAAAAAAAAAAAAACTGAGAACAAGACCCATTTACCAGGAAGCCTAAAAAATTAATTTGGAGTTTTGCTCATTCAAGCTTGAGTCTGAGAGCAGCAGCTGGAAGTCAACAACTCCCAAAAGAAAGAAATGCAGGGATTTTTTTTTGGATGTGAGCCCTTACTAAAATTGTACATAGGAAAGAAAACGTTGCTTTAAGGTGAAGAGGCTTTTTCTTGCTTCAAGTTGTTGTTGCCTATTTGTGGCCAGGAGTGCTTGGTATTGACTCAGGCAGACAGTACTCATTAAGTCTGGCTACTCGAGCTAAAAGGGCAGAAAGATTTAATACAAATGTGTTCATACTTAAAACTAACCCTTCACTATTTCCTCTTGCACACACAGGCAACCACACAAAGAACGCATAACTTCTGTGAAACGCATGGTTAGTGGCCTTACATCGATGCATGAGCCCAGGATGAAAGCGTTAGAGAACTTCTGTAATGAATTGAACAACTGGGACACTGCTCATTAAAGACACATTTGTGTACACAAGGACTGGGCAGTTTATTATTTCCAAACCCGCAAATTCCACTGCAAGTCAGTGGAATCACAGAGACATTATAATATGCCCAGAAAATCTGTTTAGCAGTTAATCTGGATGTTTTAAATGCATCCTGCGGTCTTCATGCTCTTTGATGGCTGTGGCATACAAGGATAAAACAAATCTACAATGTGTTATTTAAACTGTATGGGTGAAGGCACATTATAATTCATTTCTTAAAATTTAAAAAAGACAGACAGCTCACCGTCTTTAATACTTACACAATAAAGAGGACATGAATAATTTCTAGCAGATTTAAATACTTCCTATAATTTCTTGTTAGCTTTTTATCAGTCTTAGATTAAGCATGTATGCACAAGTCAGCTAACCAATAAAGAAAAGAAATGCTGGCAGGAAGCCTAAATAAATATGTTAGTAACAAATCAAGAAAATCAGCTGTACTTAATAATTCCTTCATAAGCCAATCTGCCCGTTGCTATGTTCCAGCTGCTAAACTCCTATCTACCTCAGGACAAAAAATGCACGGTAGCTTGCCTGCCTAAGGATTCAGTCGATTAACACTTCCTGAAGTTTAGGGCCATGGTTAACCAGCTCCTTTGTGCTCCCAATTACTTGTCGCTTTTGTCATCAGTACGCCTCACTTCCCTTTCACTGGGAAAGGAACAGCAAAGACAACAGAAAGCTCCTTGTCCTTCTCAAAGCCACAATTACAGTCATGTTAACCCACTATTGTTTCCTACTTTCCCCTATTGAGGTTCTTCAAGAGTAGTAAACTCAAGACCTCTTTGTAGTAAGCCTTTCAACATGTTTAGAGCCCATTTACTCTTTTCTGCTAGGGTGTTGCCTTTAACTGTGATGGTCTTAGCATCCTTCTGTGATGAACTAGCTTCATTCCACATCGTTCTGAATGACATCTTTTTGCTTTGAATTTGACTTCATCTTTAATTTAACTGTTCAAACTGGACTGGATGTTTTCTTTACTTAAGTCAAGAACTGTACCCAAAACCACTCATTTTTTTTTACTTTTTGGCAATCCAGCCTGGACTATGCAAAAAGAGATAAGATTCAGGAAATTTTCTTAAAATATTGTCATACTTAAAATATTAAACCAAAAAAAAAACAAACAAACAAAAAAAAAAAACAGCAGAACTGACAATTCCTAACCCTGAAATTTCAAAAGCTTCCTCAAATAAATTATTTATTTAGATAAGGTACATAGATGTTTAAATTAATAAATAAATCTGAAATAGGACAAAAAAACCAGAGTCTAGAATCATAATTTCAAAATGTTATGTATTTGAACAAAAAAAGTTAGTTTTCCTTGACTTAAACAATTCAACATAGGAAATTATTCCACTGTAAGGGTAGCTTACACTGTGTATGCTATGTATTATTATTTCTATATTATTACTGTGTAGAATATTAATCCACTGTTATAAAAAAAAAGGTCTCAAATTCCAAAAATTTGCCAGTTTTAGCACTTTTTCACAGCAATTAGTTGTCAGTTATTGATTAGATCCCATCTATAGCTTAGGACATCTCCTCACTAAATAATTGTAAAAATATTAACAATACTGACCCGAATATTGTATTTATAACAACAATAACCATATTAGGACTCTCATATGGTCAGCACTCTTTTAGTCCAGGTTGATGTTTATCTTGCTTCACTGTGGACAGTTATAATGCTGTGTCACCATCTTCCAATTTATAACTGGCTAAGGTACATCAAAAAAAATGTGTGTACTTATGTCGTATGTAAATATTTGATAAACATATTAATCAAAACATTAGGGTGAATCACTACATATATTTAGTCTGTATTTATCATTTTTACATTTTGTAGATTTGAGGTCTTTCCCACTCTGGGACCTTTAACTCTTAATAGCAGTCTGACATTGGGCCAGGTACCAAACTTGAAGCATGTGGTTGTTCATTTGCTGCTGAAGAAACTTGGGCTATTCTTGGCTATCTTAACATATTTTATACCTAGTTCCTAGTTGCCTTTTCTGAGCAAAATACGGGAAATGAGTGTTTACCACCAACTGAAGGACTTCCTGGACAAGCACAACATTCTGAAGATATTTCAGTGCAGTTGTAAAGCATTCTACAGCACAGAATCAGCTCTGTTAACTGTTTTTAACTACATATTTTAGCAACTGATTGTGAAAACCTTGTACTTCTAATACTCTAGTACACCACTACCAAGGTTAAAAACCCACCTGTTTAGAGCTGCCTTTGATTAGTAGTAAGCGGAACACTGAGCAATATTTTTGAAATATATTTTCTTGATTATCTTCATGATTTTGATGAATTGATATTTGCTCGATGACTTTGATGATTTTCATGTATATTTGCTTAATGATTTGATGATTTTGCTGTATACTTCATTGATGTTTTTATGACATGAAGCACTTTGAACTGCCTGGCTGCTGAAATGTGCTATACAAATAAACTTGACTTGACTTGACTACCTTTGAAAAACAGTAGATCATGACATGCTGATTTCATGCTTGGAACAATGGATGGGAATCAGAGGGTCAATTTTCCAGAGGAAAGTCCTACCTCTGATATAAGTTTTTGTGTAAGGATCGGCAGCTCTAACTTATCCTGTGTTGACCTGCAATCATTGGTTAAAACGAATAGTTAAAATTAATCAATAAAAGCTAAAAATTAACCACTCCTTCATCCCAGTGATGAATGTATGTAAACTTTTAAACATCCACAAAGGATCATATACTGTGTGTTTGGTACTGAAAGTGAAATATGTATTAACCCACTTTTCACTGAAATTGGATAACATTATTAATGGTTATTTTTTTCCCAGTTAAAACCAGTTTAATTGGTAATATCCCTGGTCATCTATCTAGAGGTGATTACTATCAATCTTGATAAATATTGGCCTTGTCCATGTCTTATTTTAAGTGTTCTTTGCACAACACTCTTAGTAGAACAGCAAGTATAGAACATGGCAGTACAGTATAAATGGGGTAACTAAAAAGGCATATTATTTTTACAACTTTTCCTTTTCAGTTGTATTTAACCTTGTAGCTCACAATGGAAATATTTTCAATTCTGACACCCACCCAAGACAAAAGCAGTGATAGCCAAGTTCAAATTTGTGTTCATACAGTGAATATTTATATGGTGATTTATATAGTAAGGAAGAGGAATGATTTCTGAAAGCTGTAGCTTATAACTTAACAAACTGGTATTCTAAGAAGAGATTTAAAAGCATTCAGGTTCCACACAGTGGTTTCTGTTTTGGTTCTAACCAGCAAAGTTACTCTGATGCTCACAGGTGTCTGTATGCCCATTTCTACCACTGAATATTAGGGAGCCATGCAATTGTTGTGAAAGTTTCACTTTTCTTCACATAATCACTCCAATTTTAGTAATGAGAGAAAGACTACACTACAGTTATGTAGCTGACAAAATAATATTGCTTGGGCATCCTTGCCTGTTACGTCACTCAAACCCCATCAGTCTCTCTTCATCAACTTTTACCACTGTAACCAAATTTGTCTGTAAAAAGTTACTTCAAACTAATCCAAAGCATGTTTAGGATAGGAGGGAAGTTAAAATGCTCAGATGTCAGCTGCAGTCCAGTGCTCTACCCTTCAATGAAATGTTCCCAATCCACATGTATATATGTGATTTTTCATGTGACTCGCATCACTTCATATGTGGTACATGGTTTTCACATGTCACTTTAACATGTGAAATTCATGATATTTTTCTGCAAGGGATATACAGCTAAAACCAGAAGCTCATACTCTCTGACTAAAAAGACACATAGGGCCTAAACATTTTTCTCACTGTCTGAAGTTAAATAAGACCAAACTTTACTCCAAAGATTTGGTGTATGTGAACTTCTGGTTTACATACACCAAATCAAAAAGAGTCAATGCTGCAACTATTTGTTGTGGATGAACAAGCAGGAGGAAAAATGCAGAAAACCCTGAGTTCTTTTAAATGAAAGTTAAACACCCATCTGTTCAGAATTGCCTTTGACTGTTCTATTTATAATATTAATTGAAGCATCATTAATTTTACTCTGTAGTCCATTTTTTTCCCTTTCCTTTATTATGCCACTGTAATATAATTTTTTTAATTAATTTTTCTTTGTGTATATTTTAGATTGTGTGCTTTTATGTTTTTTATATTTTCATGTAGAGCACTTTGAATTTTCCTATTGCTGAAATGTGCTATACAAATAAACATGCCTTACACTACAAAGCCTTTACTGATCCACCTCAACCTTGGGATATCAACAGAAATTTTTTACTGATAGAAGACATATCAAAAGTAAAAAACAACTATTGAAGAAAGCCTTTTTCTAACCTATAAACCTTATGCTTACAAACAAAACCTGTCATTGCCTTAGTGGTCAGGCTGTTGACTGTGCGCGAACAACAAGCCGATTATGGTTTATTTGTTTCACGCTTTCAAGATTTTTAGATTTTCTGGCTCTAAAATATGACATTTTCCCTGTAGTATGTAAAAAGTGTAAAGTATAAAAATAATATCAAACATTTTTTCATTATAAATGCATGCAATGAACAGCAAGAAATATAGAAGATTTCTTTGGTGTTATTGTGTTTTAATGATATTATTTGTCTGTGTAGTTTGGCGGGGTTGCAAAAGGAATCATCATGCTCCTTGCTCACACCTCTCTTTGTATTGGGCTAATTCCATCTTGTCCCCAAGAATAGGACTCCCACTCACTATGTTTACAAAGGGCCCTCAAGCGTGACCCCTCATTATGTACAGACCCTCCTCTTACAACTGAAAAGGCCCCTTGGGGCATCAAGCATCAAGTGCAGGAAAAAATTTCACACAAACTGCATTTGCATTTGATTTGATTATCTTTCATGGTTGATTCATGGCCCCTAGGAGCTTCTGTTAGGGGACTTTTACACACACCATCTCTGTGACATACTTATTTGTGTCTCATGAAGGAAAATCTCTGAAATTAGGTTTGCTTTTCATCAGTGAGTGCTTTTTGAAATTGCTTCTGCATTACATCTTAGAATAAGAAGCATTCAGTGTAAGACATGGAAATCAGTAAACTATATATTATGTACACATTTTGAGTTACCTACCTTATAAATATAATGGATTTTACTATCTAAAATAATGAAACAGTTTAAGTATACTTTGGTCTCAAAATCACACAAATGCATTAGAAAAGAAGGATTTATTCATAGTTTCAACACAAAGAATTGCAGAGAAATTCAAATAAACATTTTTATGTCTAAACAAATACTAAGAAGATACATTTCTGAGTGAGGTGAAACTACAAATTAGTGGAAACACTTTCATTTGAACAGATAAAAGCCTCCAGTGCTCACTTTATAAAGAAAGAAAGAGTGAGGATCTACTACAATGACTTAAAGGTCATCAGCAAAAGGCTTAAAGAGTCATTGTTTTTCTAAGCACACAGAGCCAGATTTTGATTAGATTTTGATGCATCTAGTAGATATGGCCTTTCGGTTTTATTTATTTCAGGCTTACACACATTATGCCATACAAAGGTGCCATCTGTCAGGAGTGAAACAATTTTCTCACAGTTTTTTAGTTTGTAAGGTTTTCATTGTGACAATGTCCATGGATCATATCATACAAATGCATATTATGGCAAAAAAGTGCAAAGATTGAAATTGTAAAGAAAACTGACATGAGAATTAATTTTCTTTTTAAAAAAAAAAAAAACAAAAAACAAAAAAACCTCTCTGTGTTTTCTATGATGTGGACACCATTTAAAATTTATTTCTGAAGAAACTATTTTGCATGCTATTTAGTCAAAAAAATAAATAAATTGACAAACAATAGTAAAATTTAATAGTACTGTTTCCTAGTATAACTTTCTATCCTATGTTGAAAAGCTTCATAACTGTTTTTTCCTGTCTCATTAAAACTTGTGTACAGACATTAGGTTTGATGTGAAATCAAGAAGTATAACATTTTGCTTTTTACTGAATACTTCTGGAAGATATGCCTAATGTCAGACAGCAAAAATGAGGTTGTATTCTTTTGCTCTTAGACTCTTCCGATGCTCTGCTTTCCTGCTCTCGCTTGCTGTGTGCATGAGAGTTTGTGTGTGTATGTTTCTGTGCATGAACACATGTCTGCAGGGCAGCTGTGTCCTCAATATGTGGGGACCTGACCCCAGCTGTCACTAAGCATACAGTGCGAGGTCTCTCTGAAAGCAAGGAAATGAAACGTACGTTCTTCTCTCAGCAAGAACTGGCAAATAAATGTTAGTAGTTTTATAAACAAATGAGTTGTATCTGAATACATATTACTTTTAATGTCTTACAAGATAAAATTAAGTGAAAAGTAGTCTGAGTTTTTAAAAAAAATGTAAATCTTACCGAAACACCTTTTGCAACCACACAGAAATGTTAAAGGTGACCTATTATGCTTCCTTGAAAAGGTTAGGATAGGTCTATGGGCTATACAAAATATGTTTACATGTTTACGTTTTTGCACAAAATAATTCTTAGATAATGAGATTTCAGTTCTGCCAATTTTGAGCACCTTTCAGAATGAACGGTTTTAGGGTCTCTTGTCACTTTAAATCCAAATAAGCTGCTGCTGGCCATGCCCTCCAATGTTTACACTTGCACATGAAAATGGCTGCAAACAGATGCGCAATTATACACCTGTACATCTTTGACTCTGAATCAGACCCAAAAGCAGAAGTAGAGCCTCCTGCACAACTAACAAGAATGCAGCAAGTGGTTTCTGAATGGTAAGTCAACAACAAAACACTTGTCTTTTTCAGAAGCCTTTATACAGTGCATACAGCAGTAAAACCAGCTGACCAGCTAACGAGCAACCTGCTAGGGTTGCTAGGTAGCGGCGAAGTGTCCGTGGCTTGTGACGTAACAATCAGGAGGTTTTTGAAACAAATCGTTTTCCAGACACCAAAAAACATAAACATATTGCCAAAAACCAGCTGGATGGCTTTTTTAAGTAGTTGAGACCCAAATGGAAACATAAAAATATGCAAAATGTTAATTTTGTGTAATAGGTCCCCTTTAAGATTAACCATTTTGCACTGATACATGGGGTGTATGTGCAAAATTCCAGTGCACATGCACAATCAGTACAACAGCTGTGAAAGGACACTGTTTTGGGGATTAAATCTACAGTTGAAATCAGATATTTGCATACACTGCATAAAAATACACATACACATTTTTTTCTCACTGTCTGAACTTAAATCATACCAAACTTTTCTTGTTTTAGGTCTGTTAGAATTCCCAAAATTATTTCTATTTGCTAAATGCCAGAAAATTTAGTGAAAACATTTTTAGAGATTTTTTTTTTGTAACTTTCTTCAAATTCAGAAGTTTACATACATTTGATCAGTATGAGGAATAATTGTCTTTTAAACTGTATGACTTGGGTCAAACCTTTTGGGTGTCCTTTCACAAACTTCTCACAATAGTTCGCTAGAGTTCTGGCCTATTCCTCCTGACAGAACTAGGGTAACTCAGTCAGGTTTCTAGGTCATCTCACTTGCAAATGCCTTTTCAGATCTCCCCTCAACTTCTCCAAAGGACTGAAAACTGAGGGCTTTGTAATGGCCACGCCAAAACATTGACTTTGTTGTCCTTAAGCCACTTTATAACCGCTTTGGCTGTATGCTTAGGATTACTGTCCATTTGAAAGACCAATCTGTACCCAAGCTTTAACTTTTTGGTTGATGTCTGCAGCTAGCGGTTCTCGACACAGACGTAGCTAAGTTCATCTCTTCCATCGGAACTTTGCTCACAGTAAGTGTGATGCCTGGGGAGTAATAATAGGTGAGGATGAGCAATCTAAGTGTTTTGTGTATTTTTATGGTCTTTTTGAGTTAAAACTTAGAACTGTTCCTAATGGAGCAGACCGCGCATGCTGCAGCTAAAAGGTGACTATAGAAATTGGGCTGGTAAAACCTCTTTTCAAGGAGTGCTTTTAATCACCAGTATTCTGGTAAGGTTGAGCTTATCTCTTTTATGGGTACTTTCCTCCCCTTTCATGCCACTAAATTACATCAAATAGCCCTAAACATGTTTCTAAAACGTCCCGTTTTCTTAAAGCTGACGGCAGCTAAGCTCAATGTGGCTATGGCCACATATAGCTTCCCTGCTCCTAGCTGTAAGCTGTAACTGATTGCTGATGTTCATAAACAGTTAATGTTGTTATCTTCTGTGTTTTGGACTTAAAAGAGGTTGTTTAAACAGCAAAACATTAGATTATTTCGATCCATTTAAGATGCCATTTTGTGAGCGGCAACACGCTCCCGGTCTGCCATTTTGCTGCTCCAAATGATTAAATTATCAATGCAGGAACTGATAAATACATTAAAAAACGTGTTTTCAAAGTGTCATTGATTTCCACTACAACATGATATTACTTCTTTGAAATAATCCTTTGTCTTTTGCATGTGAAATGGTTATCTGGAATACATAAGTCTGTCAATTTGTCGAAACTAATTCTTAAATTAATTTATAGCTAATTGGCCTCACTGACGAGACTTTTCTATATAGTCATTGGTCTTTAAGCATACATATTCATACTGGACTGTGATACAGATCATTTTGTGGGTTATTTCATGCTTTATTCATTACATATTTCTGGTGTTGCTGTGTAAAGAATACACAGCATATTTTGGTGTAAACAAAGGTGATGAAGGTGAAGCTGGGAAGAGTCTTCCAGTTTGAATTTACGCCTAAGCTTCATCTGTGCCCGAGTTTTAACTTCCTGGCTGAGGTCTTTAGATGTTGCTTCAGTATTTCCATATAATGTTCTTTCCTCGTGATGCCATCTATTTTATGAAGTGCACCACTTCCTCTTGCAGCAAAACAGCCCCACAACATGATGCTGCCACCCCCATACTTCAAGCAGCTGGAAATTGTTCGCAAGGATGAACCAGACTTGTGCAGCTCCACAATTCTCTTCCTGATATCTTGGCTGACTTTTGTTCATTTTCCAATTGTGTCAAGCAAGTAAGCAGTGTGTTCCAAGTGTTGCCTTACAATACACATGTATGCCTCCATTTAACTTAAATGTGTCAGTTAGCCCATCAGAGGTTTGTGGAAGGAAACCCAAAAGGTTTGATCTAAGTCATACAGTTTAAAAGACAATTATCACTAATATTGACCAAATTTATGTAAACCTTTGAATTTGAAGAAAGTTGCAAAAAAATCTCTAAAAAATGTTCTCGCTAAGTTTTCTGGCATTTAGAAAATATAAATAATTTTGGTAATTCTAACTGACCTAAAACAAGAAAAGTTTGGTCTGATTTAACATCAGACAGGGAGAAAAAAAAAATGCGTATGTGTCTTTTTATTTGGTGTATGTAAATGTATGGTTTCAACTGTAATAAAATACAAGTAAATATATTTCAGAACTCAGTGCAGCAGGTTCTGGTGCTACAAAGAGAAAAACAAACTGGTCCTGATCATATTGATACACTCAACGCTTTGCGCACTACGGTGACGTGCAGAGCAAGTTCATGGACTTCAGCTATGGAGAGATTTTTCAGCAGCATGAAGAGTTTGAATTAACAGCTATATTTATTAATGTGCATCAGACCTGCTGTGTTTAACCCTTGAGTGAGTTTTAATTTAGCGTGTCATATTCAAAATATTTAAAGGTATTAATATTTGAATATTAAAACTTATTTTAAATGCTTCCTTAAGACTGCTGAGCAGGGGTGTAGAAGGCAAAATGGGGACCAATGAGTCTCTTGGGGTGTCACATCCAAAAAAAAAAAAAAAAAAAAAGCCAGGGCTGCAATACAAAGTAAGTGACAGACGTCAGACTCACAACATAAAGGTCAAAGATTGACATAAACAAATACATAACACACAAAAATAAATTCTAATTGAACTAATGTATCTCCTTCCTTAAGTTATTATTCATTAAAAAGTATCAGTATAAGAATCTCTCATCGGGGGCTTGTGGGGTGACATAAGCTGACATGGCTTAGTATATTTGTCTGAGGAGAGTGACCGTCCAAACCTCATGGTAGAAATGTTTGGCATAAAAAAAAAAATTCTATTTTTGTTTTTCAAATTATTCCAACAGACCATTGTAGCAATACCTGTCAGGCACATCTCTGTCCTCTTTGGAAGCTGTAACCATAGCAGGAGTAGCTGTAATTTATTGTATGTATAAAATTCTTATCTAACATGTTTAAAGTACCGTGTAAAGTGTGCAAATGTTTGAGGTCACTACAATACCCTCATTTAAAGGATACAAATCCGGGGCACGCGAGTAAATTGTCCTACATGTTACAAAAACGTCCTACGTGAGACTCTTTCACTCAAAAGTTTTCGCAAACACTGATTAAGACACTTCAAATTCCTCATGAAATAAATCTGGTTTCTTAATGTTCACAATTCATACTGAGCTGTGACATCATGGCTTAATTTTATTGGTTCTATTTTTATCAGTTTTTGTATTTCACAAGTTTTATCCTCATTTTATATTTTTCTCAGTAGCTTTAGTTGTGTGTTACTAGGATAGTAAGTTTGTTGAATAAAGTATTTGGCTGTAAAGTTGAGCTTGTTTTGTGAATAAACCTGTATATTTCAAAGAAGTTGTCTGTGTTCATTCCACACATGTGTAGCATATTGCTGTTCAGATAACCAGATAACTGAATAAAACACAGAGGTAAGTTGTTGTATATAATGCTGGACTTTTCCCTTCATCTTTTATTTTAAAACCTAGGCCTTATCAGGCAGGTATTTGTAAACGATATCTGAGTCTGAACTATTTTAGCTATTTCTGAGAAAGAGAGAGAGGTCCCCCGACTTGGTCATTTTGATCAAAATTACTTGTTTTATTAATAATTGCCTTAGGCAATTATTATAATTATTCATAGCCAAAACCTGATTCCTACTAATGTACAACATATCAATAGGTTGTTTTATAATGCTAATTTGCTAAGTTGACTCAGTTGCATAGGATCATTTTCCTGCATCAAATAGCATTGTTTCTAACTGCATCATTTACCTTTAAATCTTTGAATCAATCTGAATAAAACACAGAGGTAAGTTGTTGTACATATTGCTTTTTTCATATATGAATCAGAAATGATTGGCAGCATATCATAAAGTGGAACCTATCTGCCACAGACCAGACCATGAGTTTCAACTAAATGATCGCAATAGTGCTACTGTAAATTTAAACTGGGAAGAAATTACATTTTAAACTTTTCAAACCAATGCACTTGTCACTGTAAATTTTAGATTACAGTGTCACAGTTGTGCTGTTTATGTTACAGGTTACACAAAACTAAGCAACCTCACTGTTTAGGACAAAGCTGAATCTTATTGTGACATAAATGCCCTGACTAAAAACTTTACAATTTGGCTCACATGAAGCCAGACGAGCTTCTCTTAATGTTTTCATATCTACTTCATATTCCAGAACTCTGCATAAAAATGTGTCCTTTATAAGTTTCTGCTGGTGTCTACATTGCACATACAGCTTTAGGGTTAAAAATAATATGGACGAGTGCTTTAAAGCAAATGCGATTTGAAAGGCTGGCAAAGGCGAGGGGACGCAGCTGTCGGCGAAGCATATCTTTTTTAAGGGCTGCCCTTAATGATTGGAGACAGTTGGCAATTACGTAAGTATTCACTTTTAGGCCACTGGGCTGTACACTGTGTTGTTGCCCCTCAGATCCTGGCACACATGCAAAATGGAAAGGTGGTGGTGGGGGGCGGGGGGAGAAACAAAGGTGCGGGTGGGTGAACAAGACCGAGAGAAGAAGAATGGGGGCATTGCCAAAAAGCTACCAGGGAATTGCAAAGTACATTGTAATCAAGCAGGATGAAGATAAAGAATTGGACAGAAAGATGGGGGGTTGAAGACTGTAAAGAAGAATGGGGAGAACGGTGATCCAAATAAAGAACACATAGATGTAGGCTAGTGCACACAAAGTGAGTGTCTACAACATTCAACAAAAAATATTGTTTGTAATTTTCCAATTTAATTACAATTAAAAAGAAATCAGATTTTTCACATTGCAACCTTAAACTTTGATGCACTGTATTGAGATTTTACCTGAGAAACCAACACTATGTAAAACATATACAAACAAGGGTACTAAAATAACAAAATTAACAAAATTCCTACATGTGGTGTGCATTTGAATTCACCCCCTTTCAAATCGATACCTTTAAATAAAGGTCATGCAACCAACTGTTTTTAGAAGTCATATAATTCCTAAATAATCTGTATGTAACGTCGGCATAAAAATAATTGTTCTTGGGAGACCTCAGAGGTTTGTTGGTGAACATTAGTGAACAAGCAGTATCATAAGGACCACAACAGACAAGCCACACAAGCTATGAACATATCACAGAGCACTGTGCCAAAGACCTGAGAGCCAGGTGGACTCCACCACAGAAAGACTTCTGCACAGCATATTTATCTGTTAGGAGCAGCGGATCACATTCCTAAATTCATTTGAGAATTTGTGTTAAGTCTTCAAAGTTGCTGTTCATTCAGCCTGACTTTGCAAAATTTTATTTTTTTGATGTGAAAAGCTGGTAGAGAAAAATCACAAAACACTTGTAGCTTTAATTGCAGCAAAATAAAAAACTACGTATGATTTTTCTTTGTTCTTTTACAATTTAAGCTCTACTTTTTGTTAATCTACCACATACAATCTAAGTAAAATGCATAGACATTGTAAAAAAAAAGTCAGTGAATACGTTCGCAAGGCATTCTAAGATGGAAAAAACCCTCACTTGCCTTTTACAAATTCACACGGTAGGTGTGCTACATTTTTTATTCACACATGCTACAGCTGTAAACAAACTACTCAGTCACAAAACATTCTGAATCACCTCACTGGGTGATATTTAGTACGTTATTAGCAATGTGTCAGCGATTACACGGCCTTTGTTTTTTCCTCAGAGAGGGTGCGCTTGGCCCCACCACCTGTTTCTCATTCAAACCTGGAAGGTCAACAGCTGCCTGGGAAGACGACTTAGACAAGCAAACTAACACATGCAAACACTCACCGACAAACACACAAATTGCATTACTTAGCTAGTCAATGACAATTCTCTGACTATTCACACGTCAGCCATCCAAGTTTTACTTTATTTCCAGCAATTAGTCTCGAGTGTCACAGCAAATGCAAGGGGATCATTCGGAGGCAGAGCTTTACAGAGTTGCACACAGTATCATTGCAATCACTTCTGGTAACAAAGCATCTAATTGCCTTTTCATTTTCTCCATTATTGATTGCGATGACTGAATTACAAACTCTCGTTCCTCTTCTTACTTGATAATGTATGCTTTTTTTGCTTGAATCTGTGTCAACACGTGTTGGTATGTGAGAGACAGAGCGAAAACAAAGACTGTGTATCTATTTAAGCAGTGGTATCCAAACTTTTTGCCATGAGGGCAAAAATTGTTCCAAGCACATGGAGTCACAAAAATTTAATATTTTTATATCACCTTTAAGACAAACCTCTTGTGCCTTTTTTATTTTATCTGCTCTGTAATAAACTAAAAAAAAAAAAAAAAAAAAAGACAATTTAATTGAAATCAACAAAATAGTTAGATTTTTTTTTGTAGAAAACAGATCAGTAAATCATTGTAGGTACAAAACACAAAAAGGTGTTGCAAAATTGCGTTAGCACAAGACAGACCCACAGTTTCTAAATTTTTGGGGGTCAATTGTTTTCTAATTTGGACAGTAATATTTGCTTTTGAATAAAAGCAGGTCAATAACTTTGGTTCTAGTTACTTCAAAATTAAAATGAATGCAAAAACTTCTTTAATAAATGGGACTCTGTTTTTTGCACCTAATTTTTTTAAAGAAATTTATCTGTTAAAAATTTTGCCCAAAAAGATGAAAAAGTGTCCATCTGCATCAACCACCTATTCTTGCAGGCCAGATTTGCTCAATTCTAGAACTGAGGTCGGGGGCTGCCTAAAATCCTTCAGAGGGCTGCGAATGGCTCCCAGGCCACAGTTTGAACACCCCTATATTAGAGTGTATCAACAAGAAGGTGTGCGTTCTCCCTGCTGTCTGGATACTGAGTGCAGTCCTCAGCACAGGAGCTACTGATGGCCTTTACTTTATTAGCAGACTTGTCTGTTGTGTTCGGAGTGGCATCCCACAGAGCCCCCTCATCTGTTGTCAAACATTTCTAAATGTCATGGAGCTAAGGTCTCCAAATGATTGTAGGATTGTCTGAAAGGATCTCTGCATAATGAGTCGGTTGGTTTATTGAAAGATTTAAAGATTAGCATAGGAATAAAATCATTTCATCCTCCCTTAACCTTTTATCGCACATTCTCATGTTACATAAAAACTAAGTATTTCATTAAACTGTTTAAAAGATTTTGTTAAAAAAAGGTTGAAAATAGTAAGTGACACCTATAGGGAAAAATGAGTTAGAAACATATTAACCTTTAAGAAAATAAAAACCACACATTAACTCAGACTTCAGAAAAAACAACCATTAACAAATCCCACCATGTTCTTGGTGCTGTTAGGTGCTTAAGTTTCTTAGATTTTTCTCTTAAGATTCTTAATATTTGCCTGGTCTATAGAAGATAGTTTGCTATCAACTCAGTAGCGACAGAGAAGATCTAAAAGGCAACTTTGCAAGGCTTCAATCCACTGAAAAGACTGAAGACATTTGGAAAAATACTAAATATACAGTTGGAATAGAACTGTTCCAAGTCGACTCTCCTCCTTGGCGATCACCTCCACTAAAGCAACCAGACTTCTAAAAATGAAGGCAAACAAGGACGATTTTTATAACAGAGTGACAGAGATATTTGGGGAGAAGTAAAAGCAAATGGACTTCATATAGAAATAAAGGTCATACACAATTTTCAATTTTAATAAAACAGAGAACTCAGTAAAAAAAACAACAACATTTAAATAAAAAAATCTAATTGGACTCTATATAAAATATTCTTTTATTTTTCTTGCCATCATATTGTTAAACAGTATGGAATTTCCTAAAGCATAATTAAAAGCTTTTAAAATAACTAAATGTCTCAGTTAAGGTCAAAATTGAAACGTAAGCTTCTATTTTGGGTTTCATGTATTTATTTGCACATCCAACTCAGGAGGAGTCAGTGCCTCACCAGTCATGAATCTCACGACATGTCACTGTAGGTGTATCAATATCCAAGTATACCATAAACAAAAGAGTGCATCAAAGTACATACAGAGGGTTCACTGCAAGGTGCAAGCCACTCATAAGCCTCAAAAATAGAAAGGCTAGAATGGAATTGGCTAAATAACATCTTAATTAGCCAGCAGAGTAGGAAAGGGAAGAACACAGAAAGAACATTCTTTAGACATATGAAACCAAGATCCACCTCTACCAGAATGATAGCAAGAAGAAAGTATGGAGAAGGCATGGAACAGATCGTGATCCAAAGCATACCACATCATTTGTAAAACACAGCAGAGGCAGTTTGAAGGCTTGGGGGTGCATGGCTGCCAGTTGCACTGGTACACTAGTGTTTATTGATGATGTGACACAGAACAGAAGCAGCCAAATGAATTCTAAGATGTTCAGAGACAAACTGTCTGCACAAATCCAGCTCAGTGCAGTCAAATTGAGTGGCCAGCATTTAATAATAAGGATAGACAAAGACCCAAAACACACAGTCAAAGCAACCCACGAGCTGCTGGTGGTTATCTGCAGCAATCATTGGGTAAGAGGCAAGGTACACCTTGGACAGGTTGCCAGTTCATCACAGGACAACTTTTTTGTTCAGTTGTTTCATTTTTCATTTACCTTTTGAGGCCCTGAAATAAAGACAATGTGTTAAATATGCTTCTGTTTCTTATATTTTTATGCAATCTTTTTGTTCAGCCCACTGAATTAAACCTGAACGTGTGTGCTGAAACTGTATCTGAGTTGTTGCATTCAAAATTCACTGTGGTAATGTGTAAGTGTAAGGCACATTAAGGCTGATACTTCACAACAAAAGTAGTAGTAAGTTCGAGGGATGAACTGAAGATTAGTTTGAAATTGTGTCTTTTGAAGATATATGTTTTTGAGTATATCTTTATATGAATCAAGCAAAAATGTATTGTGTCCATTGATGAAAATTCATTCCATCCAGATTATCTTGTGCACTGGGTGCAGTGAGCAATACTTCTTCTAGTTTTTCTATTCCTCTTAATGAAAGCAACTGAACTGTTCTGTTAGAACAGCATTAGCAGACAGAGGCACCACTGGTGACTGGCTTTCACTTACAGACTTTGTTTATCTGTTTAAAACACTGTCCCAGTGAGGAAGAAGCAACAATGGAGATGTGTTTATTCCATCAGACACTACTTGTCACATTCTGTTTGTTTTAGCAGAAAGATTATCCTAATGGATTAAGTCTTTGTCAAGAGAGAAAGAAAACACAGCACAATGTGCAGAATTTTACGCAAATCCTGGGCATCAAGACTGCTTTTGTATTTGCCTTGTTCAATATGTCCTGGGTTTTTAATTTTACATGCAGCTGAAGTTGCAATGTATACACACACACACACACACACACACACACACACACACACACACACACACACATATATATATATATATATATATATATATATATATATATATATATATATATATATATATATATATATATATATATATATATATAAAAGATGAACATATTACTACAAATTCAAAGTATGAATATAAAACATGATGTTTGTAATAAATATAGAACATGATGTTTGTAATTCTTGCAGGTCCCTACAGTGGGAGCTTCTATCCATCATGGACAAACAAAGCCAGTGAGCACCAATCAGAATGACATCTGCTTTAATGCCTGCAGACTTAATTTACATACTTTACTTCCTCCATCCTCAGTACTTGATGACACATTGGTGAGTTTGTCTCATGTCTCATCGCTCGTAAATTCCAAACGGATTACTCCCCCCCTCCCCTTTTCTCTGACATGTTAGTAAGAAGCAGCTTCGATTTCCAAAAATTAAATAAATTATAACTTGCAGGGCGGCTTGTCAAGCTGCGATTGCTAATCTATGAGGGAGGATTTGAATAAGTCCTTGGTGGCTCTGCGCTTGCTCTCCTTTCCTCAATCTGTTTCTCATCCCTTGCTCGGCAACCGACTCAGAAGGAGGGCCTCCTTTTTGGAGAGCCTGTAGCGCTAAGTGAGATTAGTTTCGACATCATAAATAACTCAAAGCAGGTCGCTAAAGGGAGCTGGGAGTCTGTACTATGTTAGTCAAGGCAGATGTATTTGAGTGTGATTTACCATTCCAATCCAAATTCTTAGTCATATCTTCATTAGGCACGAGCCAAAAGGGGACCATTCACAATGACATGCTGCTATGTCTCAAGTGGTATAATCTATATTTTATTCAAGGGAGACTAATAAGAGTTTATTGAATGGATCTCATAACCCCCAACTCATCCAGCTACCCAGACAGGACAGACACCCTATTTGTTTTACTTCAGTTTTAAAATTACTGCATGGAGCTGGGTGCAGTTCTGCCTTTGAACAGAATAGTTCAAATGAAAATGTGTAACTTTTGTAAGATCTAATATTATATTATTCAATTTAAATGTTGCACATACCGATTTATACCCAATAATTCCACAGGAAACACATTTTTAACAATACAGCTACTATAGAAAAGATTTTTTGCGTCCAACTACTGAGCCTTCTAAACTGAAGTGCTCTTGAACACATCAGGTGCTGTTCAAAAAGCCTTTGGCAAGTGGCACTAATGCTGACACTATGAAAAGTTCTGAAAGGCCATAACACATATCACTGTCATGCCCTGTACCTCTGCTGCCCCTTCCTCTTAGGATTGTGCTATGCTCCTTTTCCTTCATGTATGCTTGTCAGCCAGTGTGCAGATGGTGCAAGTTCTCAGCTATCAGCATTTCGTCTAAAACTCTTCACTAAATAGCATCCTGTGTGACGAGGTTAATGCCCTGTGCTTCTTCAGCTTTTACATTCTTTAGTCTCTGCCCTCAAAGAGCACTGCTCCATATCACAGTCCAAGCCTCAGCCAAAGTCTTGTTTAAACATAGTTGGTCCTCGTTAATCTATGGTATCACTCTTTAGGCACTCTTTGTAAGTACAAAAAAACATATCAAGTCTGAAATGTAGTGATGTGCAAGCTTTTTACCATGTGGGCCAAAATCATTTTAAAAATGCAAAAATAATTTTATTGTGTTTTTTTTTTCTTTTCTTTTTTTACTTGTTCAACAATGAACTATGCTTGTATAAACTTAAAAAGTTTTAATAAAAAGTAACAAAGCAATGATATTTGTAGAAAATAGATTGTAGATCCAAAACATAAAAAGAGTCTTGCATGTTTATAAAGGACATTCACATGACTTCCTAATTTTTGGGAAGTTCAGTTGATTTATGCTTTAGTCCAGAAAACATTTTTAGTCTATGCGTAACACAAACAGTACTGGTCCCCTTTTCTTAGATCATGCTTGTTATATTTAGCCAAGTTTAAAGAATGGGTTCCCAAGTCTGCTTTCAACTCTAAGTTGTCGATTATTTATGGTTCTATTTACTATAAATTAAAATGAAAGAAAAAAACCTTTGTTAACAAAATACAAATACTTTGTGTTGCACCTAAGCTGCAGTATGTAACTTTTATATATATATAAAAAAAAAAAAAAAAAAAAAAAAAAAAAAAAAAAAAAAATCCACATAGTTCTTGAAACTGTCACTATGTCGTGACAGAATGGTATGAAACAGATAATCTGTGAACAAATCAAGCTCCTCTGCCTTCTCCCTTTGCTATCTAGAAACAATTAATCAGAGCCAGGAGGCGGGCCTTAGTGCTGTCAATCACAGTCTGTTTGGCGCTGCCCCCCCCCACTGCTAGCTGCAGTAGAGGTGTGCAATACTGCATATTTTGGTATGAATCCGATACCAAATAAGTACAGGGCCAGTATTGCCGATACCAATACTGATAGCAATACTTTTTATGATTTAAGTTTGACATATCAAAAGTCTGAAATTTTGGTGTCTTGGTGGTTTCTTCTTTGAATTCTATTGCTAAAACCTCAGAAAGAATTTGAACAAAGTTTTAGGTGTCTACAAAATACTTTAATATCATATTAACAACTTAAACAGAAACAATAGAACAACATTGACATTCTGCATGAAAAGGTTTCATAAACTTTAATGTGAAAAGCTGTTGTTCTGCTATATCATTTACTTAGAAGAGCAACTATGCAACCATTTAAGCTGTTGAAAAGATTTTTAGGTAAATTTGAGCTTAAATACTGCTCAGAAATAATGCTGATATGGTTAATATATGGTCACATGTCAGCTTTTAGTTGGGACAAATCTTAGCAAATCAGTAGTACATGACAGACCAGTTTTTACATTCCAAACATGTGCATGAATGTACATTACAATGCAGCCATAGTCCCATGGCTCTATACAAAGCATACATGTGTTTATACTGCATAAGAGTCTACCTACTGTGCAGATTCTTTTGTAAACCCCCAGCCCTCTCCAAAACACAAAGCTCACCTCAAAAGTAAGTCTAGAGCACTTGCAGACACTGTCAGATTCATTACAACATCAGATTTTAGAATCCATGAATATATGATCTTCTGCAGAGAAAAGCTCAGCAAACAAAACTCAAGAAAATGGCTTATGACCAAAGCAATCTAAACAGGACTGACCTTAACTCAAACAAACCCCTACGGTTTCTCAGTGCAGCTGATTTTGTGTGCATTGGTCTCTATTTATTTGGGGTGTCAGGGCCTGTTCTGCCTTGTTTACTGTTAAGAGGATGAAAATGAACAGCGAAATAGTGCTCCATTTATAAGCCTGTTTATACATGCTAATACCAGAGGCTGTTCTGCAGCCACAGAAGCTCTTCTGGATGTGACTCAATCAACACAAAGGTGCCCCTTTGCACATTTTAAACCTTCATAACCAAAATATGATGGACTATTTAAAAATAGAATAAAATGGTATTTGTAATCGTGACTGTTGTCTCAAGAGACAACAGAGTAAGATTTTAAATTGATGTATTTTATAACTAGTTAAAACACCACCAGATAATTCCTTTCCTTGCTGTTTAAAAAGTGTGTTTGTAACAATCGGCCAGTAAAAATCATCATCTGCTGTTTTGCATGATGAGAAAGATGTTCAAACCTGATCAAAATTGTTCCCTGACAGTCACTGAAGAAATCAATTAATTTTATACAAATGCAATTTTTGTATTAATTGACAATTGGATATCCAATTTAATTCATTAATCCAACTGTCCTTGTGGCACAAGCTCTTAAAAATGTGTAGTAGGCCATTTGTTAACATTATTACAGAACTACACAAGGTCAAAGTCTTTCTTTTTCTTTTTATCAAAGTCTTTTCTTTGTTCATTTAAACATAAAATTTCCTCTCACATCAGAGTTATTTAGCTGATCCAAACTGTTGCACTGAGAATTGAGATTAAAATTAGAATAGAAACGTATGCCAGTTGGAGATGTTTTTCAAAGACAGCCTGAGTAATTACAAAAAAAACAAAAAAACAAACAACAACAACAACAACAACAAAAAAAAAAAAAAAACAAAAAAAAAAAAACAAAAAACATTTAGGAGATCATTTAATTTAAAAATGAAAAAAAAAACAAAAACTATCCAAATCAATGTGGCCTTATGCATAAAAAGCAGTCACCCTCTAAATCTGGTAACTGTGTATCAAGAGATGCTTTGGCCAGTGTCGTTTTCGTTAACGATGACGATAATGAAATTATTTCGTTGATGGACCTTTTTTCCATAACGTTAAGGAGACGATGACGAAAATAACATGACTCTTTGATGACTAAAACATGATGAGATGTCTGTGAGTTTTCGTTGACGAGACGAAACTAAACGAAAATGTTACTGGGTCAGACATCCAAAATGTATGACATTTCTGCCTATTGCGCTTGTAACCTTTCAGTCAAAAGCTAAAACTTATCAGTAATTCTGCTCCACCCCATCCATATTTGGTCATGCCCACCACTTCTTTGATCTGTGATGGACCATGACGGATGCTGCACGTTATCGAAGGGGCTCGGTGGATGCAAACCCAGAAAGGATTTATGGCCTTATTTTGAATAGGCTATAACCCTTTTGAAAGAAGAGCTGAATTGTCGAGGGAGACGGCGGTAAATGTGGATTTAAACTTGGTGGACAAAACATTGGGATCCAAAAGGCACCTGAAGGCTCACCGCGCTGATATTTTCCGAAAGGTAAATTACTGATATGCATACAATTTTACTCGATAACCGGCTTGCAATAAATTTCATGGTAAGCTTAAAGTTTTAAACATAACTTCTGGAACACATGGGCAGTAAGTTCGTGCTGAAGTTCGCTTGTATGCACTATAACGTCAGTTCAAACGTATATATGTGTGTTACTGTTATGTGCGAAATGTGCAATTGTCCTTTATTTGGCGGTTAAAAGTTGCTGAAACACAGGAAATATTAAGGCCAGTATAACTGTCTTGGTGGGACCTACACTCTCTCGCCCTCCCCCCTGCCCGCTATGGACCAGTTCTACCTTCAGGTGCTGATGTCACAGTTGCCTAGAGACAGACAACACTGAGCTGTTTTCATCACTTTTAAATGTCCACCCGGTATCCCACCACGTCCTCAGAATCAAAAACTCTTGCAAAAATATAGATGTGAGTCAGAAAACGCACATCCCTGGCTGAACAGAATCAGTGACGATGAATATAAGGAAGGGAAATTTTTAAATGTATCGCCGACTCTCACAGTGGGCTGGTTGATATCAGATAGAATGGATCAGAAGATGAATCCTGCAGACATGTAGAGCTCAAAAGACCTGAGCATCAGAATCACAGTTCTTCCACAATCATCTCCTGAGACTGATATGGTGGAACATTATGTTGTGATTGATGCAGTTTTCTAATATGCTTTTAGTAGAAAATTGTAGTTTGATTGTTTTGGATATTGAGTTGAATGATTATTAATACAGTAGCTGAGATAAATGACAATTTAAAGTACAAATCATGCTAATAGGCTTCAGGTATTTCAGCAAGAAACCAGTGATCAGGCCTGAAATCTGGGTGTAGTGATGGACTTGGACTTGAACCTTCAGAGACACATAAAAACAGTTACAAAGTCAGCCTTCTATCACCTGAAGAATATTTCCAGGATTAAAGGACTAATGTCTCAACAAGATCTAGAGAAACTCATCCATGCATTTATCTTTAGTCGCATTGATTACTGCAATAGTATTTTCACAGGTCTGCCTAAAAAATCAATCAGACAGCTGCAGCTGATCCAAAATGCTGCTGCTCGTGTTCTCACTAAGACCTGGAAAATAGAGCACAGAAAATAGAGCACATAGAGCCTAGTTCTAAAGTCTTTACCTTGGCTCCCTGTAGCTCAGAGAACAGACTTTAAAATACTTCTGTTAGTTTATAAATCACTGAACAGCGTAGCACCAAAATACATTAAAGACCTGTTGTCATTGTATCAACCTTCCAGACCACTCAGGTCTTCTGTTTCTGGTCTGCTCTCTATTCCCAGAACCAGAACCAAACATGGAGAAGCAGTCTTCAGTTTTTATGCAGCACTAATCTGGAACAAACTCCCAGAAAACTGTAAAACAGCCGAAACACTAAATTCCTTTAAATCAAGGCTAAAACCCACCTGTTTAGAGCTGCCTTTGATTAGTAATCTGGACCATAAATCTGCAAACAAATCTGGGTAAGATAAGCTTGATTTTCCACAGGGTGGAAGTTTGAGTGTAAATCAGTTAAATAAAGTAAGTGAATCATTGATCAATATTTTTGCAGATGATTTTAATGATTTTCATGTGTATTTGCTGGATAATTTTGATGATTTTGATGTTTTGATGATTTTGCTGTATACTTGATTGATGTTTTTATGATGTAAAGCACTTTGAACTACCTTGCTACTGAAATGTGCTATACAGATAAACTTGACTTGACTTAATAAATAAACAGTAAATAAATAAAAATTTTGCAGACAAATGTTGTTGAATTTAATTAACAATAGTCCAGCTTCTGAGAAATAAAGCCCCAATTGCCAAAGAGAGAAGATTTTGACTTTTCTGGAGTAATTAATTCCACTGTTATCACTAATTATTCAATTTAAGTTGTAAAGACCAATATTTCTTCTTTTTTTTTCTCCACGAAAACCAACCAAAACTTTATTAACATTCCATGGAGTTTTTGTCGATGAGAACTGGACTAAAGCTATCACATTTAGAAATGACTAAAACTGACTAAAAGCATTTTCCTCAAAAAGACTATGACTAAAACTAAAATGGCTGCCAAAAAACAATGATTTTGGCAATGGTAGAGTGGTCTTTATATTCCTTTTGGTCAGCAGTCATTTGCAGCTTGAAACTTGATGTCATTTTTGGCCATTCTCCTTTTTCATGGTTGTATCATGGGATGTTTTGTGTTTGTTTTGTTTGACCAAATTGATGAGTTATTGAAGTTTTCTTTAGAATTTTTTTTTGAACTGGGCAGTCCTGTAAAGGTTCACAGCAGTTCCATCTTTCCTCAGTGTGTGGGCAATGTGGGGCCCTAGAATTTCGAAGTTTTACAAATATCTATGGAAGTCTTTCAAGGCTAAGAAATATTGTTTAATGATTGCATGATATTTTGCTTATAGGGTCTTTTACTCTACTTTACGGTTTCAGACAACTGCCATTTAAATGATTCCAGCAGGGGCAAATTTTTACACAGGATTGGATTAGTTTGGATAGGCTTTTTTCTTTAAAAAAAATCTTTCAAAACTGTTTCTTTACTCATGTTACCCTTGTCATTTAAAATGTTAAATGTTTGAAATGTTTGTTTAGTGATCTGAAATGTTTAATTGTGACAATCTTTTAGCAAATAAATACTTTATCACAGCATTTTAAATCTTTCAATGAACTCACTGTTGTATCTGTTGCAATCCAAACAGCCTTTGCTTTAAAACTCACTTTAGGGTTAAGTACCTAAGGAGAATGGGATACAGAATGTTTAATTTTGAGGTTCCTCTGCTGTACAATCAGCTCCTGAGTTTGGTTGTATGGCTACCATTAAAACTTGACTTAAGGCATAACACTTTATAGCTAAAGCTGGCTTTGGTGACCCTGAGGAATCTGTTCAGTCCTGTGGTGTGATGATCAGCTCTCCTCACTCCTTAGCTATCTATCAATCAGTATGGTATTTTTGCTGCAGTTAAGGTTTTTTTCTTACTCATTATAGTTAGTTACAGGCTTTCTGATTTTTTTTTTCCTGTCCTCTTTACACTCAGCCAGTCAGAGAGCAGATGGCTGCTCAAACTGAGCCCAGTTCTGGTGGAGGTTTTCTTATTGTTAGAAGAGGCTGTGCTTTTTAACAATGTGAACATGATGTATTTTAGGATCTCTTACATACTTGATGTAGCAACAAAGGGAGATTCAAGCTTAATTTGTGGTTAAGTAGCCTTCCCACCAACTACTCTCTGCTTTTTGCCCTAACTCTTTCGAACCTATTCTTGACAATGTCTTTTCCTTAAAGCTCTTACTTTAATAAAAAACATCTCAAACTGGATTGTCAGAAGGAGAAGGAGGTTGTCATGTTTAATGCCATGAGAATAAAAGAGTTTAGTCTTGTATTACAGATAGTAAAATTGGTTTTTTGTCCTTGATTTCGTTATTGTTTAGTCTAAAAGAATGGGACAAAATTTCATCAAACTACAATGAGAAGCTTTGGAAAGGATTCCCAAATTGTTTGATCCAGCTCATCCAATTTAAAGACAATTTTTCTAAATACTAAAAAGAATTAATGCAAACTTCTGAATTTAATGAGGGTTGGCAGAAATCTTCTAAAATGTACCTACAACAGGAAAAAGTGCTGTTTCATTTAATGTCACACAGTGAGACTTGTAATAATGGTTTAAAAGCTTGACCTCTAAAAGCCTAACCAGAGACTGGGTCAGCAAATTGGTCTTTGACTAGACCACCTTAAGGCAAGACAATGGTTTCTTTTAAATGTAACATTGATATATATGTTGTTAATGATAAAAAAATAAAAAATAAAAAAATTAAATAAGATTATATGTCTCTTTGCAGTTATATAAAATGAGTCTATATTTGATTATTTCACTGCATAGCCAACCTAGACTGTGGTAACATCAAGATTTCTTCTTTGCAACTCAGCCAGTTCCTCAGTTTGACTGTGCTGACATGGGCTGTGCTAATGTGTTAGGTGGGTGCTTTGGGCATACAAAGTTTGAAAAAGAGAGATTTCACGGTCTCCTTCACTACTTATTCTTCAAGGTTATTCAACACCTCTTGACAGGAGAAACAAAAATGTCAGAGCGATGACAAAGCTACTATTCCCGTATCTGACAGACAATGCCCGTAAGAGATGTCCACAGTGAGGTGACAAAGTATGACAAAGATTGCTATTATAAAAAAAACACTGGAAACCTAAGTCACCTTTACTATAGGTAAGAAAAATACACATGGAAATCTAAATCTAAATGGTTTACCGACTTCATTGATTTAACTGTTTTGCAAATAATGACAAAATAGTTTTAAATTAGTGAGATATTGATTCATGAAGGTTCAGGAGATACACAAAAAACATGTTTTCTTTTCATAATTGAGTACAATTTTTCTTTGTTCAAGCTAAATGTGTCATTACGGCTCCTACACTGTCATTGTATGTATCTTGGGTAGGATGTAGCTCAGTGTTTTCCTTCTGAAAAAAAGCTGCATTTCTATGAAGGTTAAAAATCACTTTAATCAACCTATGAAAGCTAATCAATATTAATATTTTCTTTTCTTTTTTAAAATTGCATCCATTTCATTATTGATCTTTTGGGAGACCGAGACAGCTTCTTGACATTATGTCACTGAATCTTACCTTTTTAAATTCTAAGATATTTTGGAAAAAGTATTTATTGTTCTTCTTTGGAGGCTGTCTGCCTCTAAAACATAGGTGACCAGCCACGGCAAATGTAGGAACAAGTCTTCTCAGGGCGCATTTTGAGTTATTTACAGATTCTAAGCTTTCTAATGATGTCAGACACATGGGAATAAAAAAAAAAAAAAAGAAAGAAGAGGATATGGTCATATGAATGCTGGCAATCTGGATTCCAAAATTCTTAATACAATACAGGGTGTATTTCCTGTAGGAAATACACCCTGTATTGTATTAAATATTGTATTATCCTCTTCTTTCTTTCCTGTATTGTATTTATTTGCCAATCTCAAAAAAAATTGTCCCCAAATCTGATCAGCTATCTGGGGGTGTTAACAAAGGCCTTTCATTTACATTACTTTGCAATAACCCCACCCCCCAGGACTAACTGTCAACTAGCGATGGGACCTATGGCTCTTTGAAGGGAACTGAATCTTCAGGATCATTTCACTTTCAAGAGCCCATTATGAACATTTACATGTTTCTAAGAACAAGCTATTTTATCCCTAATATAGTTTATATAAGTGAAATTCACAAAAAGTAGAATCATCTATGTGAAGTCAAATTAATATTTATTTGAAAGGTCCAAAATACAACCACAGTATGTTCTTGCAGAAATAAATGGTAATTGGTCTGTACTTGTATAGCATTTTATCAAGTCCAGAGGACTCCAAAGTGCTTCTCACTGCATACAGTCATTCACCCATTCACTCACGCATTCTCACATAAATGGTTATGTATTTTTTTTTAAATATAACATTTTAAAATATAAATGTCAAATACCCATGTAGTTCTTTCGTACAAGTGTTGTGTGTATTCATCCACCCCTTTCCTGTATTGTATTTATTTGCCAATTAAATAAATATAATTTTAGACTGAATAAAAATAATAATAGCTGTTGATGTGTGTGCAGAGCATTACAAGCAAGCTAAGTTGTAAAAAACAAAGAACAGCTCTCACTAACAGAGACTCGAGTTGTATCGTTCAGTGTAAAGAGCTGGTCAAAAGAATCGGTTTGTTCATGAACATCCCATCACTACTCTCAACAGGTATGACTTGGCTTATCTAGTTAGAAATATATATTTTTAGAAGTTTTCAGCTTTTGTTCCATTTTCCAATAAGGCTGTGAGCTTCTGTCTTTTTAGCCTTTGTCATGTCATCTGTCAACCCTGAGCTCTTGTGAAATTAAACGATGCCTGAATACACGCTGGAGGGTGTTTCAGTTGGCCGGGGAACAGCTTGGGATTCCCTCAAATAAGCTGAAAAAAAACCCCAATAAATATAACATGTTAGACAAAGTTTTCTTTCAGCCCAAATAAAACCTAATGTAATTTTTTTTTTTTTTTTTTTTTTTTTAAATTTTAGGTGTTTCATCTGCAGTTAGTCAAGGCAATGCTTTTCACTGCCTCGTCACCGTCATATCGCACTCATTATAGCTGCAGCAGTGCAGTCCCAGGCCGGTCAGACCAAGATCTGTGTGCCACTGGCATGCTATAGATTGTAACAGTGTTTTGAAAACAATAAAAGTTCTGCAACTTACCCCGAGAAACTGAAAAATATTCCTACAGACATGAACGCCCCCAATCATATAAGTAGTGCTGCCGTTGTTTTCTTTCCACCAGTATCTGTATGGTGGATGTTGTCATCTCCGAAGTATCTTTTTTTCTAACAGCTCGTTACCAGTGTGGGTTGAGTGGCAATGTTAATGAGCCATGTGTTTACTTCAAGCTTACAACTTACTGGCAAAAACCAAAATAAAAGCATATGAATAGCCATTAAAGCCCGACATGTTAATCTGCTGAGTCCCCCTACTCAGATTTACTCTGTAAACAAGCTGAATTCAAACACAATGCTTACCATTTTGAAACCTCCAAAACTGCTATTTAAAGCATGGGGTGGTTTCTTCATAACTTCAACTTATACATTTTGCAAAAAACCAAAAATCACTGTTTTCTCTATTCTTTATTCTATCTCTTTCTCACTATTTTCTCACTTTCTGTTTCTGCTCTGCCAACTTGTGCCTATATTTCATGTGTCGCATCACAAGAATGAAGATGGCAAGTCGAACTAGCAGAAATTATAATACTGATAATTTCCGTACAATACTTTTTTTTTTTATCTGATTGTTAAACCCTCCAGTTTTATTTTCTGGCAAAATTGCTTTATAGTTAGCTTGTCGTTTTTACCTATGTAGGTTTTAAATTAAGTTGCTCATACACAAAATTTACTTTTAATAATATTTGCTGTATCTGTAAGCAGCATAGCACTTAAAAAAACAGGCTGAGTAAATGTGGAAGGATAGAAAAGACCATGGTGAGAGTATCTGCAGATCATATATGTTTAATTCTATTTGTTGTCCATCTTGATTTGCTGTCGTCTTACATTTGCCTACATAAGCTGTACTACTGTCGCTTTGTTATACACGAAGAGAGAAAGCCGAGGGAGGCCTGAAGTAGCACCAGTGCAGTCATACAGATTTATTACTTGTGCAGTCACCCACGGTATTTCACAGCTGTGTTTACCTTGGGCCCTGCCATGAGTATTAGGTGGCAGGGATAAGGTCTGTATGTGTGATAACCCATTCACAAATATGCTACCTCTCTCTACTCACTGCCCCTTTCTGACTTTTTATTTCTTTCTTTAAGGCTGTTAACAAATCCTTGCTAGAATTTTCTTTAAGACCATCCTTCACAGCCTGATCTGAAGTCAGAGCTGTTTTTAAATCTAGCTATAATTCTACATAGCTTCTCTGCCAGATCCTTGCATCAAAAATTACATCCACTACTTGCTGTGATTTTTCCCTGAATGGAAAGATGGACAGGGTAAGAGTTTTTACTGCTGTGTAGTTATAGGATGAAGAAGCAATGTCTTCTTTGTCTGGCTCATGACATTTAGGTAACATATTTATTAGATAGCAACTATAATGTATATTGAGCTAAAAATATTGGTTTGAGGCTCTAGGCTGGGTTTTTAATTACAAAAAAGAAACAAAATTTTACACTGTTTTATTTTATTTATTTATTTATTTTGCTAATTAGCTATTGTTGATAAGAAGTAAGTAAGTAGAGTCGTTTTTCTTCACACATTCTGACCTGGAAGTTGCTTAATGCAGCCACAATCAGTCACTGTCAAGTGCCACGTTCGTAACATTCATCAGTGTTGTCACGGGGAGTGCTGAAAAACATACTCGCAAAGCTCTTCCTATTCTTTTAGCCCTTCTCTGTCTACTTCCTGATTCATTTTTTTCTCTCAGCTGTTTGTTCATTTGACTTTGTAGTCTTTTCGTTGTTGAACAATAAGACAGAAAATGCATTTTGCAGCATTTTTGATTATGATCTATTTAATTTTAACTGATCTGCTTTCCTTAACCTTTGGAATGGACTGACACTCACTATAGTTGACGGCTGTAAATAAAATAGCTCAGTGTCTCACTTTATAAAAGTCATTCCATTATGATTCAGTTTTACACTTAAGATAATTTGTTGTGTAAGTGAATAGTATGAAACAGCACACATTTGATGATAAAGAATAATGTAAAAGCAAGCAAAGAGAGGGCCAATGAATGAGAAACTGTATCAATTTACACTCTAACATATCCATTTTGTTCCTTAAGTCTGTGCTATATCAGACCTATTAGAATCTATTAACAGTCAAATGTACAGCAAGCCCTAATATACAGCCAACAGCAAACATAGTGGCACAAAATGTACACAGTGAAAGCTGTGCTTCATGCATTTGGGAATTTGACTCTTTTTTTTCCCTTTCAATCCTACTCTGTAAAACATATTCATCTGGTTCAGCTCTGGAGGCACTGGGATGCTCAGCTCAAGGCCAGGATATAGGTAGGATGAAGAGACATATGCTGCAGGATGTTGCTCATTACATTACGGTTCACATGTCTTATTCACGCGTGGCTGCTTGTTAACTATGTAACTTTTGTGTCAGTTCACATGCTAAGCACAGGGAGCAAATATGGATCCGCTTTTACATGCTAATGAGGTCATGTCAGATGAAAACTGCTGGTGATAAAAACTGGTCACAGTGAAGGTAATTTATTAATCATGCTTGTTCATCTGAACATCTTCATGAAGAACATGCAAGCATGTTGTGGTGGGGTACTCAGATGTGGATGCTGATTATTTGCAGAATTCATATCTAATAATGTGCCAGGAGTTTGATTCAGTCTGATGCACTGTGCTTTACAATAAGCCATTCTGCAGAGGAGAGCAGAGTTTAATATGTTTCTGCAGTGGGCCATGAGTGAAATGGGCATGCATGCATGCATGCTCACATATGGAATGCCCCCAAAGAAAAACACATATACTCTAATTTGGGTGCTCTGGCACTCAGATGCAAACATCCAAATAAAGCTGCTGTCAATCAGGTGAGAGGTGATGCAGTGATGATATCTTGCATTTGTTTCTGATAGTTTTCCAGCAGTATAGATATTATTTGTACAATTTTGATATGCTGATAATCACTCTTTGAGATTATATTGTCAAAAATATTCATGTTTTTTATTGATTCAGATTACTTGACATAATTGTATCTGACCTAACTATCCTGAGTGCTCCAGTGAAGTACAAAAAGAACTGAAAAAAAAAAAAAAATCTCAAAACATAATTGACCTTGTATGACAACTC
This sequence comes from Anableps anableps, assembly GCA_014839685.1. NCBI lineage: Eukaryota > Metazoa > Chordata > Actinopteri > Cyprinodontiformes > Anablepidae > Anableps > Anableps anableps. The sequence continues at coordinate 24,719,346 of CM026070.1, forward strand.
ACACAAGAGATACTTGGAAAATATAATAATTTTAAACTTTAGAAAAACAAATTTTGAAAAGGAAAAACATGTCCATTTGGAATACTAAGGGCAGACCTGTTTTTGTATAGTAAAAATATATATTTTAATGAGTAACCCGATAACAATTCAGTTTATTTTGGAACGTTAAAACAAATGTCTCAAACACAAAGTTGATGCTTTTTGAAATGAAAGACTGTGTGAGGTACTTGCAGTATGCTTGCAATATGCATCTAGGGCACCCATATCTGCACCCACACACAAAAACACAAGTAAACTAAATGCAGCCCTTATTTCAGTGTCATGCAGTGTGAGGATTATGTCTAAATATTGCGTGCTTTTCCAATGTGGTATTTGTCGTTTTTATTGATACTTCTTGATTTCATCTGCAATAAATTCATTATGATTTGTTGGTTTTTGACTCTTTACTCTGCCTGCCAGGAGCGACATAACTCAGCAAAGGGCAAATTAATGTAATACAATTATTGCTCCTCACCATCAAATACATACAACCTCAGGCATTTATATCTGCAACATCCCTACCCATCTATCATCCCAAAGAAAATTCCCCATCAGCATCATGCTCTCTGGATCAAATCAAAAACAGTGAAGCAGGTCGGTGCTCCAGCGGCCTGTCAGCTCCGCTCAAGTCTTTATCTTTCCCTTGCGTCTCTCCACATTGAAGACAAATGGAAGAGGGCCCTGCCTGTGGCATTGGGAAGAAGGAAATGTCCATTCTAATATCCTGTCTGGAGCACACACTCTCCTTCAGAATCACGTTTATCAGTCCATCTTGATGGATGTAGTGTGTTCGTGTGTGTGGGGAGGTGGGCACAGTCGTGGTGCTATCTGATGTTCTCCTTCTTCATCTCGTTTTACATTTTGTGGCAAGGACATTCAGCAATTACTTAGGAGATGAGACACACATTCTATGTGGTTTACATGTGATGTGGGGAAAACAAAAATTACATGAAGCCTAGTTAGTGATTTGCAAAGAGGAGCAATGAACGTCCCTCACATGCCAGGTTGTAATTTCGTTCCTCTAATTATACAACAACCGAGTGAGACACGAGTGATCAAAAATCAAATAGGCTATTTTCCTGCATTCTTTGAACCATCGATAGAATCATTTTTTTCATGAAAGTATGCCTTCCCTTTTATCTTTTTCGCCTTTTCTCTCATTGCAACCTCATACATCCATGTATCTTATTTGAATGTTATTTCACAGATCAACACAAAGTAGTAAATATTTATGAAGAGGAACGAAAATAACACATGATTTTCAAAAAGTTTCATGGACAAAAATGTTTACTCTTCCCCCTTTACTATGATACCCTTAATTAAAATCAAGGGCAATCAATTCAAAATTCACCTAAATGGTAAACAGATTCCACCTGTGTGTTTTTCAATCTCTGCATAAATACAGCTGTTCTGTGATGGCTTCAAAAATTTGTTAGACAACATTAGTGAACAAACAGCATTCTAGAGACCAAGTAACCCATTAGACAGATCAGGAATAAGTTCAAAGCAAAGTTAGATTATAAAACAATATCTCAAGCTTTAAACAACTCACAAGGCACTGTTCACTCCATTACCTGTCATCTGTCATGGAAAGAGTAAGACACAATTCCTGACCAAGTCATGGGCATCCCAAAAAATGACATGCTAAACAAGGAGAGCAACAAATAGAGAAGCAACCAAGAGGCTCGTGGTAAACTTTGAGGAGGCACATATATCCACAGCTCAGGTAGGAGACTCTGTTGACAGGATAAATCTGTACAATCAAAAAATTTAGCATTAACAGAAGAATGCCAAGAATGGCATAATAAGTTCTGTTTCCAATTTGCCATAATCCATGTAGGGGAGAGGGCCAAAATGTGCTCAGCAGAGCTCTAGCCAAATAATACAAAAACTAAAGTTTTTGGTCTACATGCAAAACTGACACTGTACATCTCCGTCAAGAAATCATGCATATTCTAAAGCATGGTGGTGGCAGCATCATACTGTGAGAGTCCCTTTCTTAAGCAGGTACAGCAATACCATTTAAAGTTAAAGGGGACATGTTCTTACTGTTATTACTCTACTGCTTCTAGAAACAGTGCAAAAAAAAAAAACAAAACAACCCACCCAGTCATTTTTTGGCAATAAGTTAATGTTTTGTTGGTGTCTACAAAACGACCTGTTTCAAAAACCTCCGGAATGTTGCATCACAACCCCATCATCTAGCAAACTCAAGCCAATCACAGCACTTCACCTGGCAACCCAAGTGGATCTTTACCCACATCATTACAAGAAGACCATCACGTTTGTTCCGTTGGTTTTACCACTGTACAGTGGCTGCTGGGAAAAATTTATATATATATATATATATATATATATATATATATATATATATATATATATATATATATATATATATATATATATATATATAAAAAATTCCCTTCTCACCCTCCACGGGTGGTCTTTCTCAACCTCTGAGCTCGGGTCCTCTACCAGAGGCCTGGGAGCTTGAGGGTTCTGCGTAGTATCTTGGCTGTGCCGAGAACTGCGCATTTCTGGACTGAGATGTCTGATGTTGTTCCTGGGATCTGTTTTAGCCACTGCTCCAGCTTGGGGGTGACTGCCCCGAGGGCCCCGATGACCACAGGCACCACTGTGGTCTTCACCTTCCAGGCCTTCTCCAGTTCCTCTCTGAGGCCCTGGTATTTCTCCAGTTTCTCGTGTTCCTTTTTCCTGATGTTGCAATCGCTTGGTATTGCTACATCCACCACAACGGCTTTCCTCTGTTGTTTATCCACCACCACGATGTCCGGTTGGTTCGCCATTACCATTTTGTCTGTCTGGATCTGGAAGTCCCACAGGATCTTAGCTCGGTCATTCTCCACCACCTTTGGGGGTGTGCCCCACTTTGATCTCGGGGCTTCCAGTCCATATCCTGCACAGATGTTTCTGTACACTATGCCCGCCACTTGGTTATGACGTTCCATGTACGCTTTCCCTGCCAGCATCTTGCACCCTGCTGTTATGTGTTGGACTGTCTCAGGGGCCTCCTTGCACAATCTACACCTTGGATCTTGTCTGGTGTGGTAGATCTGAGCCTCTATTGCTCTGGTGTTTAGGGCCTGTTCCTGTGCAGCCAGGATGAGTGCCTCTGTGCTGTCCTTGAGTCCAGCTTTTTCCAGCCATTGGTAGGATTTCCTGATATCAGCCACTTCAGTTATTTGTCGGTGGTACATCCCATGTAGGGGCTTATCCTCCCATGATGGTTCCTCCAGCACCTCATCCTCTGGTCCCCAATGTTTGAGACATTCGCTGAGCACATCGTCGGTTGAGGCTTTGACCTTGATGTATTTATGGATCTTGGATGTTTCATCCTGGACAGTGGCTCTCACACTTGCTAGTCCTCTGCCTCCGTCCTTACGGCTCGCGTATAGTCTCAGGATGCTGGATTTAGGGTGGAACCCTCCATGCATGGTTAGTAGTTTCCGAGTTTTAACATCCATGGTCTTTATCTCTTCCTTTGGCCAGCTTATTATTCCTGCAGGGTATCTGATTACTGGCAAGGCATAGCTGTTTATCGCACGGATCTTGTTCTTGCCATTGAGCTGGCTTCTCAGGACTTGCCTTACTCGTTGGAGGTATTTGGCTGTGGCTCCTTTCCTTGTGATCTCATCGAGGCTGCCATTTGCTTGTGGTATTCCCAGGTACTTGTAACTGTCCTCAATGTCTGCTATTGTTCCCTCTGGGAGTGAGACCCCTTCTGTGTGGATGACCTTCCCTCTCTGTGTAACCATCCGACCACACTTCTCTAGTCCGAATGACATCCCAATGTCAGTGCTGTAGATCCTGGTGGTGTGGATCAGTGAGTCGATGTCTCGTTTGCTCTTAGCGTACAGCTTGATGTCATCCATGTAGAGGAGGTGACTGATGGTGGCTCCGTTCTTGAGTCGGTATCCGTAGCCAGTCTTGTTGATGACTTGGCTGAGGGGGTTCAGACCTATGCAGAACAGCAGTGGGGACAGAGTGTCTCCTTGGTATATGCCACATTTGATGGACACTTGTGCAATTGGCTTGTAGTTGGCTTCAAGGGTGGTTCTCCACATCCCCATCGAGGCTGCAATGAAGGCTCTTAGAGTCCTGTTGATGTTGTACATCTCTAAGCATTCAATGATCCAAGTGTGTGGCATTGAGTCATAGGCTTTCTTGTAATCAATCCAAGCCGTGCACAGGTTGGTGTGTTGGGTTTTGCAGTCTCGGGCGACTGTTTGGTCTACCAGGAGTTGGTGTTTGGCTCCTCTGGTATTTATGCCGATGCCCTTCTGTGCTGTACTCATGTATTTATCCATGTGCCCACCTATCTTAGCTGCTATGATGCCTGACATGAGCTTCCATGTTGTAGAGAGACAGGTTATTGGCCGATAGTTGGATGGGACCGAACCCTTTGAGGGATCCTTCTGGATCAGGATTGTGCGCCCTTCAGTTAACCATTCAGGGTGAGTCCCACTTTGTAGCAGCTGGTTCATTTGAGCTGCCAGTCGCTCATGGAGGGCAGTGAGTTTCTTTAGCCAGTAGGCATGGATCATGTCAGGACCTGGTGCTGTCCAGTTTTTCATACCTGAGACTCTTTCTTGGACATCTGCCACTGTGATAGTTACTGGGGCTTGCTCAGGGAGGTTGCTGTGGTCATCTCGTAGAGAGATTAGCCACTGTGCATTGCTGTTGTGGGTCGCCTCCCTTTCCCATATGCCTTTCCAGTACTGTTGGGTCTCCAGCCTTGGTGGGTCTGCTCTGTTGTTACTACCCTGCCATTGAGAGTACACTTTAGCTGGTTGGGTGGAGAAGAGCTGGTTAATCCTCCTGGCTTCATTTTCTCTCGTGTACCTCTTTAGGCGACTGGCCAAGGCTTGGAGCCTTTGTTTGGCAGTTTCGAGCGCTTCAGGTATGGGCATCTGGCTTATGGGCATCTGGCTGTACTGCTTGGGTACCGGTCTTTTGATTGCACCTCTTTGGAGCTCTGACAATTGGCTCACTTCCCTCCTTGTTACCTTGATTTTAGCCGCTAACCGTCTTTTCCATGGTGGGTCTGCTCTGTTGTTACTACCCTGCCATTGAGAGTACACTTTAGCTGGTTGGGTGGAGAAGAGCTGGTTAATCCTCCTGGCTTCATTTTCTCTCGTGTACCTCTTTAGGCGACTGGCCAAGGCTTGGAGCCTTTGTTTGGCAGTTTCGAGCGCTTCAGGTATGGGCATCTGGCTTATGGGCATCTGGCTGTACTGCTTGGGTACCGGTCTTTTGATTGCACCTCTTTGGAGCTCTGACAATTGGCTCACTTCCCTCCTTGTTACCTTGATTTTAGCCGCTAACCGTCTTTTCCATGGTGGGTATTGAATCTCATGGTTGCTCCTATAGCCGAGCATCTCAAGGATCACTGATGCTGAGTTGTACATTGGTTTCCGTTATGGTGTTGGTTGGTTGGTTCTCAATGCTGCATTCACATCTTCAATGAGACTTTCTGATGGTACTTCACTCAGCCGTTGTAATTGGCATTGGGATTGCCTGGTGTTCATTCGGGCCACGATCCTACCTCTCAGGTCAGTTGCTGCCTCGTTCAGCTTTGATGGTTCGTTCATTATTGGGGCTGCATACCCAATCTCCGGGTGGGGAGTTGAAGCTAACTCCCCTCTGACCTGGCGTCCTGGCTCCCCCTTGCCGTAGCATTTGTGTTGTACCTCGTCTATCTCAAGTTGTGACAGCATTCGCCGTTTGCGGATGTTGGAACACTGAACTACTAGTTGTTTGGCAGTTAGTGTTGAATGGGGATGTCGACGTAACCATTCCTCCCGCATTCTTTGCATGTAACCCCTCTGACTAGGGTTACTTGAGTAGTAGCATTCCAACAGATCCAAGTTTTCACTCATCATGAGGTAGGCAGTAGCGCAAAGGATCTTGCCTAAGGACCCACACTGGATATCTCAATCAAGCGACCCGGCCTGGATTCGAACCCCGGTCTCCCGGGTGAAGGTCGGGTGACTTACCCATTGAGCTACCCAGCCGCACACACACACACACACACACACACACACACACACACACATATATATATATATATATATATATATATATATATATATATATATATATATATATATATATATATATATATATATATATATATATATATATATATATATATATATATATATATATATATATATATAAAAGGCCTGGAAGGTGAAGACCACAGTGGTGCCTGTGGTCATCGGGGCCCTCGGGGCAGTCACCCCCAAACTGGAGCAGTGGCTAAAACAGATCCCAGGAACAACGTCAGACATCTCAGTCCAGAAATGCGCAGTTCTCGGCACAGCCAAGATACTACGCAGAACCCTCAAGCTCCCAGGCCTCTGGTAGAGGACCCGAGCTCAGAGGTTGAGAAAGACCACCCGTGGAGGGTGAGAAGGGAATTTTATATATTTATATATATATATATATATATATATATATATATATATATATATATATATATATATATATATATATGAATGTGTTTTTGTCAACTACTACACAACATGTGTCTCTGCATATTATCCCAGTCACAGAGAACATGGATGAAGCTAAAAACAGCTCCATGCATCCATTGTAGAAAAGCAAAATACAAAACCACATATTTTTTTCCTTTCATTTCCCAATTACGAGACCAAAGTGAGAATGTTTGTGTGTGTTGGTTTATCAGAGAAGAAAATGTATCATTGTGCTGTATCATTGTATCATTACAAAATGTGAAAAACATCAAGGGGTGGGAGTACTTTTGAAAGGCACTTTGCATATGCAAAACTATACAACAAATAAATCTAAAAAACTTTTAAAACAGAAGTTAAGGCTCTGAGTGATCTAAGAAAAAGGATTTTGTTCTGGCTCTATGACTTTGACAGATCCGACTCTAAGTTTATATCAGATTTATTTGTTCATCTTTAGGCTTTAGTACACTGACTGAATTTTGAACCAATATTTGCTTTTGCCGGAGCAAAAAGTCCTGGTGTTGGCATACAGTTATAACCACTAAAGCAAAACTGACTCAGAGAGGCCTGTGAGAAAACACAACTCCTCCCATTTGTAAAGCCATTTTTACCAAAACCCAAACAAAATATGCACAGGCTGCACTTCATAACATTTTGACATCATTTACTTAAACAAAAAAAGTATTTTATTTCAAGCACTGCTACTCATCCCTCCTGGGAATATAATTAGCAATTAATTTAAAGATGTCCAGCTGTGGCCTACTAGGAGGACGAGAAGAAATGTTAGAACAGGAATTCCCGAAACAAAGTTTGGGAAGTAAGAAAAAGAAATGGAGGAAAAAGGAGACATCTGCCAGCACCTCATTTATGGCACTTCTCCATTGTGTCCTGCGTGACCTTCTCCTAAAGTACAGGCTTTGAGGTTGTCTTGAGTGTAAAAATACTTGCTGCTAAAATCCACACTTTGCTGAATTATTTTGACAGTTTTTTTATTTATTTGCTGTTCTGCTAACACTTCCACTTACTTCACCCTTCAGTGCCTTCTGCACAGACATAGTGCCAGATCTGTGCCCAAAGGTGTGTACCAGCCACCTAGAATATTTACCTTTTTACACTTTGTGATTTGTAGCTCCCATCATGCAAAAGTAAGCTTCAGGGAGTTTAGTTAAGTTCTTTGTCTGGGATGTTTTGTTTCACAAAGATTTTAGTCAAGGGCACTGCCTGAATGCTCTAAGACAATGTGTGAAGAAATTATTTTAATGCACCCTTTATCTGATCAACTTCTTGTTATACTTGGAGACAGCTAGAAACTGTCCATATGGAACACAAAGGGGCAAAGCTAAAAAACTTGAGTTGCATGAGGTGTTGAATGGAGCTTTCATGACTGGGAAAAGCAATCTCACACTACTGAAAATTTGTTATCAGTGGTAATTAACAGTTCTCTTTTTAAATCATGCATTGGTGTAACAACTTCATAGCAAAAATTATTATTTTTGATAACAAAACAAGAATTGTGATGAAGTCTTTAATGGAGCTATTTTTTCCATTAACTCTGTGTTATTAATTCGATCTAGGTTTCCCTCCCATAGAGGGTTCTCCTTCCTCAATGATTCTGTGTTTAGCTTTGTTCCTTTCCTGGGAAGAGTCATCAGCAGAGCTATTTTTGTAAATAACTTTTTATGGTCTTTGATTTTCTTCCTATAGAGAGTACCATTGGCTCGGAGCTTAGGTGTTCAGCTGAGCTTTATTGTTTTTTGATTGTATAGAAAGTACTTGACTGAGCTGTTGATGCCATTAACTTTGTGTCAATAACTACCTCTATATTTATTGACCATAGAAAGTATCCATGGCTCAGTGCTTCTGTGCTTAGCTGTGTTTATTTCCTGAATAAAGTCACTGATGGAGCTGTTGTTGCCATTAACTTTCTTTGTTTATCTTTCTAATAAATTAAACTCATAGTTTCACTCTCCAATAATTAGCTGTGTCTCTTTCATGGAAAAGTTTTGCTACAAATAACTATCCATATTCTCTGTGTTTTTTTAAAAGAAAATACTCCTAGTTCAGTGCTTCTGTGTTCAGCTGTGTTTATTTCTCAAATGAAATGATTGATGGCACTATTGCTGCCATTACTTTTGATTTAACACTTAACTATAGGATTCTTCCCCCACAGAAAGCACATGTGCTCATATTTTTTTCTTTCCTGAACATAGACAATTTTGTATTATTACTGTAATTAAGTACTCTTTGTTTTTATTTACCATAGAAAGTGCTTCTACTTCTTATCTGTTCAGTTTCAAGGGCCTTTCCTGAGCCTTAACAGAGCTATTGCTTCCAATTACTTTGTGTTTATTTTGCTTTGGTTTTCCACAGAATCTCCTGAACTAGTGATTCTGTGTTTTTCCTCTTTCATTTCCATCTCATCAACCCCCAGATGGCTGACTGAACTCATCCTCCTTGTGCTGGAGGTTTCTTCTTCTTAAAGTTGAGGTGTTACTCTCCAGTTTCACCATATGCTTGCTCAGGGGGATGGATTCCTGCAAAGTCAACAACTTGATGCAATCAGTTGGACTTCCTTTGATATGTAGGTTTTTATCATTTGGCATTAAAGGATAAACTATATTTTGTTGTATTATAATTGGACTGAACTGGTTTGATGTAACTTAAGATGAATCTGACTATATGTTTGGACCATATTGATTAAAAATGAATGTGGAATGGTTTGGATATGAACTGGACATATTTGTCCTGGAGCTGTGACCTGAGATGTCATTTCATTGAATTTGGTTACAAATAAGTAACCTGTTTTTAATTAAATTAACTGTGTAAATATAATTATACATGTTTTGATTTTAATTGTCTGTCCTTACACTAAGTGCATTATATCTTGTCATAATAAACTATAAATTAAGCTCTCAGCAAATCCTTTACAAAATGTCAAATATCAGTCTTTCTGAAGTACAGTGTGAAGATGATCTGTCTGTGCACTCAGTAAAGTAAATGTGCTGTATCCAACCTTCTGAACCTCCCAATGTTTGCCTCCGAGGGTGCCATTGTCTCTTTTCGAGGACTGAGAATTGGGAAGGTGGCGGGTGTGCAACGGTTCTGCATGGGTCCCACATACAATAAAAACAAAACAAAAAGAAAGCCCCAATCACCAGCATGGGGTGCAAAGTGCAGCTGCCCTGCTAATGAGATTTTAAAATGGGCCATAATGCTCCCTTAAACGGCCCCTACATGGAGAATTATATGCTTCATGTGTCAATTTATTCAAAGGGGGAGGGGTATGCTGCACTTGTATGCATGCATTTGTGTGTTTGTGTGCATCTGTTTTTGACACAATAGCCTGGAGTGTGGACAGTCATCAGAATGCTACGTTCCCCTCAGACACTAGTTTTGGACTGCCATAATTCAACAAAACATGGAACAAATAACAAAACATTAAAGAAATAGGAATATTGTAATGAATTAACACTGCATGCATGTATTCTTTTGATGAACATTTTATAAAAGGGACTCAGAACCATTCACGAAGTTTAAAGAAAAGTTTTGTGTTATGCTTTTCACATGTTCTGCCTCATGTATGTATGGTACTGTGTTTTGTCAGGCTGATTGTTTCTTTTTCCTACTGTGCTCCACAAAAATTGCCCCTTGGGGATAATAAACATAACTGATTGATTGATTGATTGATTGATTAGGACTCAGAAGGCAGGTAGAAGAGAAATAAAAGAGGAAAAGCTCAGTGTTTAATATTGTTTGTATGGAAACATATTAAGTACACAATTTATTTAAAAACTTAAAGCAAACAAACAAACAACAAATAAATAAAAAAGACTGAGCAAAAGATTTGATTCACTCTTTTCTTTAAAATGTGTTTCCAATGAGTGAGACCTTATTTTAATTTTTTGGCATTGATGAAAAACTCTGTAACTTTGGTTACATTTTCATTTGTTTGCTGTCAAGTCAGTATACCTAGTCACTATATCTACTCTGACCGATCAATAATTTAAGCAATAACTGACAAATATGCACAACTCACATAGAATAACTGATTTTAAGGTATATATTATGACATTTTGTTACCTGCTTTTTATGTAGTTTTATACAATAATTATTACAATATAGGGAACATTTGTTTGTTGTTGTTGTTTGCTGTAATGATCAACATACAGTCATATTCAATAAATTAGAACATCCCTCCCAGTTAAACTCATTTGTTAGTTTAAAAGTATCTGTTGAAAATTGACAACCTTTAAGCAGGTATTCATTAAGGCTTTCACAGTATTAAAAATGTATTTTTTTATTGGTCTGATGTAATATTCTAATTTTTGAATGCTATGTTTTTATTAGCTATTAGTGGAAACTCATCATAATTAACAGAAATAAAGTCTCAAACATTCATCTCTGTGTAATTAATCTATGTAGTGTGTTTCACTTATTGATAAACTTCCTGAAATAAATTGACTTTTTAAATAATATTCTAATTTATTGAATGGGTCTGTATCTAGTATCTTCCAATTCAAGATATTAGGTATTGTGGGTAAAACAGGTTGAACCTTTCAAGGCTCCATGAAGATGTTACATTTAGTTACGTAACAATAACCTGTTCCATAACTACAGGGTTTAGGAATTGCTTCTTATTGGATAACATTTAAACAGGAAAGTCCAAACAGTCTTTCACTTAATATGCAAGCTGAATAAGCCCAGTGTTTCTTGTTTATAGCTGATATATGACACTGACTGCTCTCTCTCTTTTTCTTTATTAAATCTCAAACATTTTTCAGTGTATCCATGCTCTGAATATTCTGGTATTTGAAAAAAAAAAAAAATGTTGCAGCAGGATAATGACAAGTTCATGAAGATTGTCGTTAATATGCACTTCTGTCAACAAACCACACAGTTCATGAGAATATTTTATTCCTTTCATGTGTGTGAAAATCCTCATGTAGCCTTCAGTGCTGATAGTGGTGAGTTTATGCAGTGGGTTTCTTTCTGAAGAAAGATCACATCTGACACTGTTACATGTATTTAGAGTACACTGTTATTTTTCTCAAATTGAATGTTCAAAAGTGCCCAGTTGCAAAAACCCTTTTGTAAATATATAAAAAAGACAACAACAAAAAAAAAAAAAAAAAAAAAAAAAAAAAAAAAAAACAAAAAAAAAAAAAAACATGGTCTGCTAAAGGAACTGGAAAGCCTTAACAAAACAGACAAAATATATATAAAAAAAAAATCTGCTTGGACAAAAAAAACAAACAAAAAAGACAAAAAGAAAAACTAAAATTAGCACAGTACTATAATGTAACAACACAGTTATTGTACAGAGAGGAAATAAAACCTTTGATGAACTTAATAAAAAACGTTTTTTTATGTAAAAGGGGAGATGGAGAACATGATTCAGGATGCAAATTCTCCAAAACACACTGAATTTCTAATTGGGGTTCATTGGTCGCTAAGAGGACATGATTATCTGAAAAATAAGACAGAAAGAAAGAAAGAAAGAAAGAAAGAAAGAAAGAAAGAAAGAAAGGTAGGAAGATTTTGATTTTTAAAAACTCATTTATTCACTCAGTAGTGATCCAAATAAACATTCAACTCAAATCAACACATTCATAAATATAAGTTCTGCATTATTTAAAATAAACAGAATACCTTCACAATCCCAAAAATTTTGAAAAACCTTTTCCTGTTTTATGTGCAAGATCCATTTGGTCTCATTCAGAGGGACTACGATCTGTGTGGATGAGCACAATAATTTTTTTTATTTGGGCACTATAATGTTTTTTCAGTTCGATACGGTAAATGATTTGTGCTTGTTTGCATATGTTTGTCCCTAAACTTTACATTTAGTGTGTGAACTTCTGTGGATCTTTGTGTGAATCAGACAAGAAATCACTGTCTCTGGTCACTGAAATAAGACTCTGTCAAAGTGTGTGTGTGTTTAACAAGACTGTGTGAAGCTATCTTTTGTATGAGCAATGTATGCTCTTTGTGGAGGAATATTGAAAAACATTAGCATGATAAAGAATGGTTCGCGCTGTCTTGGCGATCATGTGACACATTACTGAAAAAGCACATAGATAGAAAATGACAGCAAGCTCATTCATGCAATACAGAAACCAATGGGTGTGCCAGCGAGGTTTTTGGGAAGGAACCATTCATGGCATTTTAGTGCTCAAGCAGCTTCAGCTCACAGTAAAAGAAAAAAAAAAGAACACTTGCTACTTGTCATCTGTCAGAAAAGGGTGTTGTAGATATACAAACTATTATGCTGTGCTCTTCTATTTGATCCCTTCTGTCTTTACTATAATTTAAGTATATTGAAGTGCAATTTCAATGTGCACAGTATATACTTACGTGTATTTGTGTGTGTGTATGTGCATGAAGAGGACAAGAACACAGGCATCTGTGGGCCTCCCTAATTAAAGAGTATGGCTGGGCCAAGCTCTTGTTTTTAAGATCCCATTTCAAAGCTGGAGTCATAGAGGGCTTATTTTTGGGCTGGGGACGTGTTGGTTTATATCCACAAACCTTACTTACCAGATGAGTGACAAAACCAGCTTTCGAAGATGCAACAACAGTGAAATATAAGCAGGACTTGTGTTGTTAAAAGGTGGGACATAGACAAAGGACATGATTGTGTCTGCCGCAGTCTGACTTTTTAACATTCATATAATGCAGTAATTATTAAACACAGGGGGGGAAAAAAGGATACAATTTCAAAGCACTTCCCAGTTTTTTCTACAGCAAAATATTACATATCGTTAATGTCTGAATGGATTCCGAGATGAGGCATATTTCAAAATCAGGTCAGCTCAGATGCAGTTTGCAAATGATTTAATGCGGCCTTCTGGGTTGCTGTTTTACTGATGCACATTTCATTATGTCGATGCCTCTGCAATTCTGCACTCATAGGACCCTTGTGTGTGTGTGTGCACTGTCAATTTCAATTGTTCACTATTTCTAAAACAAAAACAGAAACTTATAGATTCTCCATGTCTGTTTCAGGTTAAAACTAAAAACCATGTTGATGGTTATAGTTAGCAGCACAAATGGTTGACAGCATCAGCTCTATATCTGCAAATGTTAGTTTCATCTTACCTTTTATTCCAATAAATCTTTTGACTGTGGCATGCCTAAAATATCACAATTATAGGAAGCAACTGATCATTAGCAGTGTTTCACAGAGTACCTGAATCTCATTTCTATTCTAGGGTGAACAGAATAGATATATTGCACATTTGGAGCAAGCTGACTCTCACTTTCATAAATGAGTCCTGTTTTTTCAAATGGAAATAATGTAGAAATTTTGAATTCAATTAAGAAAAGAGAACTTTAAATCAAAGTATTATTTCCGTTTACAAGAAAAGAAACCTTTCAGAGAACAGGTTAAGCAAAAGGAAGAAAGATGTGGCATATGCCCTTGCTGTGTGAGTGTTTCCTTTGCCCTACTGAATGTGAATAACAAGTAAGATGCTGCCCTCTAGTGACAAATAATGTCATAGCAGTCCAATGAGAAATTACTCCAATTTTTGGACGCATTGGTGAGTCTTAGAAACAGTATATTAGTATTACAGTCAACTTTCATCATAAGACGTTATTGGAAATAAAAAAAAAAAAAAAAAAAAAAAAAAAAAAAAATTCTTAAATCCAGATTTTTTTTTTTCCTCTAAATTTTAATATATGAACACAAAAGCAAGCTTAGAATAGACCATTGGATAGAAAACAAAATTTTAAGGGGAAAATTAATATTCAGAAAAATGCCATGGAACCATAACGGAAGACATAGCAAGAACAAATATATCTGTCTTCATATATATTCATGCTGGAAAGTTAAATAATTAATGCAGAAGCAAGTCCAGGTTATAACCCTGAAAGACTATACATTAGTTCCACTATCAAAAAATATATATAAAAAAAAAAAAAATTCCAAAAAATAAAGTTTAAGAAAGTGTTTGTCCCTCATCATGGGACACAGTGTCATAGCAACTGTGAAAACATTCTTCCACCAATACACAAATCAATATGCAACTTGGGGTTTAGTACCTTGTTCAAATTCAAATTCAAATTCAAAAATACTTTATTGATCCCAAAGAGAAATTAAATGTTGATGTAACTCATTTAGTCAAGGAGTTATTATAGATGGTGATGGCTGTGGGCAGGAAAGATCTCCTGTAGCGGTCCATTTTACAACCAAACAGAAATATATGTTGTTGTATTCAGGGATACAACAACATATGTCAGGTGACAAAGTGGGAACTTCCCAGTGCAAGACAACGACTCTTCCCATTGAGCCACAGTCAGACCAAAACACCCCACAGTTAACAGACACCCAAAAAAATCTTAATGTTAAATTTGATCTTTTTTCTTTCATCCAGACAAACCTATTACGGTTACATTAACTATATGGTTAAAGAGAGCATTTGCTGCTCCTTCTGTTGGATCAGAGAGGGGTCATCTGACTGTCCATTACCCTGTTATCCTCACATATAAAAAATCCAGAGCAATCATATAAAGTCAGTGTAAACTATATTGCCAAAGTTATTGGGTCACCCCTCCAAATCATTAAATTTGGGAATTCCAATCCCCTCAGTGGAGACAGATTTATAAAATTAGGGAGCTCTGAATGCAGATTACATCAACAAATATTTGTGAATGAATGGGTTACTTTCAGGGGCTCAGTAAATACCAGCATTGTACTGTGATAGGATGCTACATGTCCAGTCATGACATTTACTTGCTATTATATGTTCAGCTGTTAATTGTTGATTGTATTATGTCAAAGTGGAAGCGACTGGAAATAACTTAGCCCTGAAGTGGTGGGCTATGTAAAGTCACAGGGCATGGTCAGTAGATGCTGATGTTCATAGTGTCCAGAGGTCACCAACTTTCTGCTAGCTACAGAGCTCTGAACTTCTTGCATCTTCAGATTATCTCAAGGACAGTACATAGAGAAATTCATGGAATATATTTCTAACAGGTGTAAAAACAGCTGTGGAGTACAATGCAAAAGCATTAGATTCAGCTGAGTAAAGCATGCTGGAGCTGGACTCTAGAGCAGTGACAAATTTAAAAACAAATCAAGGAGTTAGAAATCATCCTACCTTATCTGGATAAGTCTGGGTTTGGCAATAGCCAGGAGAACAACACCAGACCGATTCCATTGTGTGAAGGGTAAACCTTGGTTCCTGGGGAATTATGGTGCTGGGTTGTTTTTTCAGGAGTTGGGTTCAGCCCCTTGGTTCCAGTAAAAGTAAGTCAAGTCAGGCCTCCTCATCTAACATTAGAGTTCAACATCACAAATGTTCTCCTTGTAAAAGGGTCAAATATTCCCATAAACACACTTCAAAACCTTATAGAGAGCCTTTCTAGAGGAGAAGTTGCTGTAGATCCAAAGTATAGGTCAATGCCATATCAAAGCCTTTGTAATATAGATGGGATGTTGTTTCAAATTCATGTGTGTATAAAGGGAAGTGACCTAATTCTTTTGGCAATATAATGGCTATATTTTCATCTGTCACTTTTTCATTTATCATATTTTGCTTTCAAAGTTAGGGACTTTGTTCTATTTTTTTCTCTAGACGTGTTCTTGAACAAAGTTTTCAGACTTTCTAAATGTCTTTCAGTGTTCTTCAGCTTTAGCACTCAGTTTTAATCCTGTACTTGACCATTTTCAAGAAGAATGTTTGGTATGGCAACTGCACAGGCATCAACTGCGTCATCTTATTAACTAGAAGGTCTAAAGCCTGGCTGGTTTAAATGTTGGCTGGGGTGTTTCAGGGTGGAGTTTGCATTTTCCCATCATGCAAATGTCAATATTCTTTAGGTACTCCAAATATAAAATTTTGCATGAAAAATATTAATTGCTTGTTACTAAGAGAATCTTGATCTCACTCATCATAACCAACTTAGCAAAGAACCATTGCTGATCATCAGTTGTAGAAACTTCATAAAAAATAAAATTATTAATTTAATATGAACAACAAGCTGTACCGACACAGAAACCATTTGCAATGTGTTGAGGGTTTACTTGGTTTGCATTGTGCATCAAATGTAAAATGATGCAGATCTACGTTATTTGAATAAATCCAAACAGATCAGCCTCACAGTAGCTGTGACATCATCTCCCGTACCTAACCTTCCATACAACAGCGACCATCAGCCTGCTATTGTCTTTGATAGGTGAGGTGGGGGAGAGATTGATGAGAGCCAGGATGCTCCACACCACACCACTTCACCTTCCCTCTCCTTCAGCCTGACACTATCTGAATTACAGTAAATGATAGTCCTGCTCGTCCACAAAGTGATTTGACCCGCCCCCGACTCTTTTCTTTCACCCCACTCTACCACTCTGTCACCCCCCGCCCTCCATCTCCCTTAATAGGTCCCCATTGGGTGACCATGCTCCCGTGGGACCCTCTGGGACAGACTATTTGGAGAAAAGAGGGATGGTGGAGAAGGGACTCAGACGGAGTCCAGTAAGAGGGGATGAGTTATCAGCGCTGACACCATTTTCAGCAAACATACGGCTGCTGGCCCTTCCGTAGAGCCACAAATTTTATGGTCAATGGGCAATGATTCAGCATGTACAGTAGTGGTCCTGCCTTGTACATTTCAGAAAAAAATAATAATCTAATAAAAAGTCTTAAATATTTGTAGCATAAAAGTATATAAAGAAAATAAAATAGTCAAAAAAATCTGTTTTTATTTACAAAGTTTGAATTTTGAACTTTAAATTACAACAGTGGTTTAGCTAAAATGTGATAGTAAAACAAAATAACTGATCATAATAATTATAACATGTAGATATGCTTCACGTATTCTGTACCTTACCCTATAACCTTTCTTTTTTACTACAGCAAAAGTGCATTTAATCACACTACAGATACATATTTTAGGATTTGATGACAGGGCTGAGGACATGAATGTGAAGAGGACGACAGGCCAGTGAGTGGCTGACCTCCCAGTGACCTGCAGCTCTGGGTTAGCTGCCTGTGTTGTGCACTTGGTTGATTGAATAACACTTTTTATAACAGCTCAAGGTCCGTTGTGACCCAGGGTGATGCAGAACTACATTTCTCTATGTTTCCTTGCCTGTGCATGCAGATACTGTACAATCTTGCAATGTGCTCATGTGGCAAAAAAAAAGGAATCATATGTCCTGTTTTATGTAAATTGTGAGACTCTTTAAAGTATTTTTTTCCTATTTCCTATTACCTCACTATAGACAGTAACTCCAGAGATTAGTTTTCTGTAAACCACGTTTTGGGAACATTGGAACCGAACAACCAAAAAATATAAATGTAAAATACAGGTTGTCACATTAAATAAAAAGCTGATCATCTGACACTTTCAAACCAAAACGGTTCATTCTTATAATTTTTTTTAATATACACTCCTTGCATGTGTGTTTTTATTTTTGGGGGAGTTTTTTGTCTTGAGTGTGGATGTTCTAGCATTTTTGGCTGCTGGTTAAGATCAACAGAGTGATTGTCTCTTTATGTGAACAAATCCCACACACACACACGTTTGGCTGTCTTTTCTTTCACAATGACTTCCAAGCTTTTGGTGCAGAAACCAGCTACATCTCTCTCTTTCTCTGAGATGCTCATACCCCAGTCCCTGGCCCATAAACAATTAATATTGGTGCTGTTTTTGGGATTCCAATTCCAGGTGTTGAAGTTTAGGATCTAAGTTTTATTTTTGTGCAAGGGACATTTCTCAGGAAGAATTGAGTCAATCAGAACTTCATAATTAACATGATGTAAACAGAAATCATAAATTCTAATCCAGGGCTCTGAATCCTCTGCAAACGAAAGAGTCATTTTTGCCTTCTCTTCAGCTAAATAAAACTCTTGCATGACCTTTTAAAAAAAGACTATATTTTTTGATAAATATCTACTATCGGAAATTTGTTGTCATTTTAAAATAACTATCATTTTATTTCCTTTTTTAGGTTTTGAAATAAAGAAAAACATAAAACTTTTGCAAAAAGAGAATGGATACATTTTCTTATATAGGATGTTGATGTTTGTGAAAAATTATGTAAAAACACTGTAGTGTCCAACCGAATGACAAAAAAATAGATTTAAAATAAGTGTATTTTAAATAGATTTAAAATAAGTGAGGAGGTTCAGTGCAATTATTCTACAAAAACAGAACAATTACAAAAACCTGCATTTCTCATTATATCTATATTTAAAACATTTTTTGGTTCTTTATACTTTTGCCAAAGTTATTAAAAGCCATTTTGGAAGATCCAAAGAACTATTTGTGTCCCTGGAGCTGTAGGTTGCATACCCCTGCTCTAACCCCAATAAAAACCCCAAAGAAACTAAAATGGAGTCTGTTCCTATAAGAAGGTTTAAGAAGGTCTTTAGCTAAAAGGCTCATATTTAACTGTCTTATTATATTTACTGAGCCCATTTGGTATTTTAGTTTTTAAAGAAGATGAACACAAACTGGGAGGAAAATTAATACTAAGAGAGAGTGTGTGTTTTTCTGTATTTAATCATTTAGGAGACAACACATGCAAAACAACAGTTTTAACTGCAGTCTGAAATTTACCCTCACATATGTAGAAAGACTCAGCTCCCTATACAAAAGAGGATATTTGAGTTGGAATTGCTTTTGATGGTCTGGGATTTTGGGAAATGCAGATGGTTCTTTGAAATGTGAAGCAGAGATAAGTTCACTCCAGAAAAGGTCATTCAGCATGAGGAGGAACATTTTACTATAAGAACTCAGTTGTTTTCTTGCAGAGGATTAATTTTACATAAAAGGTCATAATCTCTATTCAGTCTCCTGATATTAACCCACATAAATACTTGAAGGCTGCTACATTTTCATCTCGATGAAGCAGTTTCTTTACTTTTAGATTTTAAACATAATTTGGTCTAATGAAATACAATTTGGTTGGAATGTTTTACATAGTCTGAATTATTCTTTAGGTATCTTGTAATATTTGAAAGCATTGGTAAAATAGTATAAAATATTTTTTGAATAAAATTTACACAAATTTTTTTGATCAAAATAACCATGAGGATGTAGGGTGGGAGACAGAAGATTGCTTCAATAGTACATGCTAAACAGCTCCCCAGTCCATCATGGAGGCCTCAAATGAATACATTACCAGGCTATTCCCAAATTTTTGGTGATCATTTTAAAAGTTATATTAAATGAAATGTGTACTGATGAAGAAGAAAATAAATCTTCACAAACAAGATGTGGGCCTGTGTTGTCTGACTGTCATTAGATGGCAGTATTGTTTTAGTAAAGCCCACGCAGGTTGGTTAGCGATCTAGAATAAACCTCAAACTGCAAAAATTTTAATAAAATGAGATACTGATTTAATCTACAATAACCAAAACAACAGTTATCTTGAGTTTGTATGCATATCCTGATGCAAACCACTTTTTTTTCCAAAATATTTTAATTGATTTAAATGTTGCTGTTATTAGCTGCAATTAAAGATATTCCCTTTGACTTCTTAGTTTTCATGATGTGACTATTCAAAATAAAACACTATATATTGTTTATTGCAAAGGAGATATTAAAATTTAAAGAAATTTTGTTTCCTTCATTTAACACTGAAACTAAAAATCTCCAAATCTGTGATTACTGCAATGTTTAACTTTTTGCTCACACATAGTTATGCAAGTATTTACAGGAGCAAGCAAACATGCTCAGATTCCCAGATAAAGCCTCAACGTGGTAACTGGACTGTGCTGCCAATTCCCAGATGTGTGGAACAGGTGTTTTAGTGGACTGCTTACCGATGACAGGGGTGACACAGGGCCTGGAACCAATTTGTGATGTCCCCACAGACTGGAAAACCAGGGTGGGGACCTGCAGTCATATATTTTGGATTTCACACAGGATCCCCTGCTGTGTTTTTTCTTTTTTTTTCTTTTCTTTTTTTTTTTTTTTTGGTACTTCTTTTTTGGGATCTCCCACATATGACGTTTTCACATTTAGCTCTTTTTGCTCTTTTATTAAATGAACATATTTTAGTTTCTATTTTCTATTCACCATATGTTGACTTAGATCCCTTAGGAAAAAGCATGTAGCTTCTAATAAAATTGTATAATCCATAAGAAATTAAGTAATAAGTACAGGAAGCAAATTGCTGATTACTCCAACAACCCACTTGTTAACTGAATGAGCTCCACTCAGCAGATCAAGTTATTCTTAATGGACAATTACACATAATTAAATGTTCATTTTCCCGTCGTGCTGCACGTTTTCTCAGTCAATTTTTCACACTTTGCTAAGGTTAGCTGCACCGTTGGATTCGTTTCTCTCTGGAATCAATCATATCAGACAAAAATTATCCTCAAGGCTAGAATGAATGTTACATGTTTGAGCATTTACATTCAGAGGATGTGCCTTAGAATGTGCAGGAGCATGCAATATTAAAAATAATGATAAGCGTTTCATCAAGTGACAAGTTATTTGTAGGATTAAATGCATGCAGATGATTATGAGCTCTAGAGCATCAAATGATGTAACTTTTTCTTTATGCTCCACTTTCATTAATTTTAACTTTGATTTGCAAAGCTAAGTGTTGTTAATGCTCAGTTGTTCAGCAATTTCCAAGACAAATATGAAGTGCTTATAGTGATAATACTGTGCACAATGTTTCAGGTTTGTGATGGTTAATACTTGATAGGAATCCTGTAAAAGTATGCAGTCAAATATTTAGGGAATCTAATGACTGAAGTTCATGCCAATTTCAAAATAAATAGGTTTGATGAGGTTTCAAAAGTGTGAAACAAAAAATTTAAGCTCTTTATGAGAAAAGCCTTACAGATCGGTAATGTAGGTGTTTCTCTGCGTGTGAATGCAAATACATGGAGATCATCCTTTTACTGTATTTGTGTGATTATAGGTTCCCTGTTTAAACATGTTTTGCTGCTGAAACCCAGCTTGTGTGGAGCTAGTGCTGTGGGTATTTGCAACATACATTTGCCTGTGGATTTGGCATTTGTTATAAGACAGTTTAGAAAAGGAGCTACTGTCTTTTTTTGAACTGCAAAAACTTTTGCAACAAAACATATAATGTTACCAACAGCAATGACATTCTGAGTCAAATGTCAAGCAAGATGAGAATATGAAGCAGCTTTAAAAATAATAAACAAAGAAAAAGCAGCAGAAATGAATTTGTAAAGAGGTCAACCCACCAATATGCCATTTCAGATTACAAATCTATAGATAATTATGAAACAAATAAATATGTAATCCATAATAAGTATTCAAATTTGGGTATATGAGTGTTTTCAAATAAATATTCTTTAAAGACACACATACTCATCTTTTGTTTTTTTGTTTATTTTTTGCTTTTCAAATAACATAATTTATATTAGCCTTTCTGTGTGACCCTCTGACCTGCTGAAGAGTTGCTTAATCCAAAAGTTTTTACTGTACAAGCAAATGCATATAAATGGTGGTAGGCATTATAAAAAGTTTGACTGGGTTAAAATGGTAATTTTTACCATCACGTCTTAATTTTAAGTTTTGTCTCTTTTTTGATGAAGTGAATAAAGCAAACAAAATTATATCATAATGTCAAAACATGTCAAAATTAACAATGAAATATTCCATTATGTATGTTGGGGTTTTCAACTTTGTAAATAGGTACTAACACATCATCAGATCGACTTCAGTAAGGTCCTTCAGAAACACAAAAACAAACCTTTGGCAAAGCAGTTCTGTAGCACATTAGTAAGTCTCCTTTGGTGTATTGGATAGGCTCATGTGTTATGTAGTGCTTTATGTACTGTAATTAAAACATTAGGAGGTAGTGCTCAAGCAACAAAGGAAAAATATTTTGACTGATGACTGTGAAAATTAAGTCAGAATTTGTAAAAATTGTTGGCTTGTCAGATCCCTATGTGCTCTCTAACCTCTTCTGCCATTACTGCTCTCAATTACATTGATCTTTAACAGACACTGTATCAAAATTGCTGTTTTGTTATTTGTCATTTAAATGTAAGTGCATCTTATATACTAATCTTCAAAAACACTTGTGTATCTACTCAAATGTGCCTTGTGAACACTGATCTCTCTTTCCTATGGGCTGTTTTAATGAGATATAGGATATGCATGTTACACGTTCAAGTTGAAAGAATCAGTCACTGGTGGCAACAGTGCTGATCCATCAAGGATAGCACCTTTTACCCTGAAAATTCTGCCAACTCAGGAGGGCAATTAACACTTCGGCAGCCTGGGTCAAAAATGAGCTGAAGATTTCTCCCCTGTGAACGGTGCGGTTGGCCGCAGAGCCGCAACGCTCTTTGCTGATGCATTGGCCTAAGTATTTTGTTTGTGTGTGTGTCTTTGTGTGTGTGTTTATATTTGTGTTAATGTGTATGCGTGTGGTTGAGACAGAAAGAAAACAGAAGATGTTTTTTTGTGACTGAGTATATGAGAGAAGAAAACCCAGTGTATATCTCTTATCCTGTGTGTATATGCATGTGTGTGCAGTGCTGACAGGCAGCAGGAGGTGTTCAGGTAAGGTGTTCCACAGGGTAATTACATACAACCTCAAGAGATTTAACACTTGGGCATTGAGGGTATTTTTGTTTGTTTTAGCCATTTCCTTTTTTTCTGTAGTTGTTCACATGAATGAAATATCAAATGTACCTCAGAGGCTTGTGTTAGGTTTAAAAGAGCATGCATCTGCATATTAGGATTGATGCTAGAGGGAAATGTGATCACGTCTCTGGACTCCAGACACACGTTTCTGATTTTAATATGCACTCGATAGGCCCTGAGATGAGTTTTCATGAATATTCATCAAGCTTAATGTGGATGTCTGCAACTGATATCACCGTCGATTAGAATAAAACTTTCCTAATGTTCTTAATTGGCTAAAGTCCCATGACTGCATCAGATTTTCATCTTATAAACATTTGACATGTCCAATTCAAATCCTACAGCCTAACCTCAGAATATTAAATCTCCTGACCTTTGATCAAGGTGATTAACCTGCTCTATCAATTAACAAATGAAGCGTAAGATAGTAGATTCATATTCACATGCAGAGCCATAATACCAGCTTTATGGATCTCACAAAGGCCAAAACACATGGCACAAAACCTCCAAACTGAACCTATTATTACATTTTTGTTAGTACCAAAATGTATTTAGTTTTGAAATACTTTTCAAAATTGACCTACAAAACTCTTACTTTAATCAAAAAAATCCAAAAAAAGGGAATTTTTCCCCTTTAAAAAATGCTTGTAGGGTTCAAATGAACACCTGCTTTGATCACTTCACTGGAGCTGGAGCACTCTCTATTTTGACCCTTAGAAAAACTGAAAGAGAGGTGGGGTCAGAGAGGGACTGCTGGGGAACGCCATCCATCATGACTCCTTCACAGACCAAAGCAAGCCGAGTCTCGCCGGATGAGTGGGAAACCTGAGCCGCAGTAAGACAAACACATGCTGCTTCCAAAATAACAATGAGCTCCTGTGACAACGACCACAGCTCTCTAGACGGACTTCAGGCATGTTGACTCCGAAGTGTGCCATGATGGGATTATTTTACTGAGAATCTGTTGTTCAACCTACGAACAAGTCTAACAGAAGAGGGTTGGGCATAAATTTCAGACAATTACAAGCAAGTGTGTTGGTATGCTTATAATATAATGTGGGTAATAAATTACGCTTTTATCAAAGTTTTGAAGCCAATTTCTGATCTCCAGTTTTTGTAATCTCTGACCTGCTGATTATTTCAGCCAATGCTGATTTCTCTTTAAGAACTGTAATTACTTTTCAAAATATTTCCTTCTGGTCTTCCTGCCAGCAGTCAATAATTGTTCGTTTTAGCAGCAGTAAGGGAGTCGCATTAAGTAAAGATTACAGGATTTTATGGCTTTAGGAAAAGACAAAGTGATATGGGGTTAACATTTTAAACTTCTTTTTGAACCTTATATTAGAGATTAGTGTGCATCACAAATAAACTGTGTTTATTCTCTGCCTTAACTCTGAGATTTCCAGAATCCTGCAAAAATGTGCAAATTCCAGCAAGTTCCCTGACATACTGAGGATGAAAGTGTATTTGGATAAATCAGGATAAATTTGTTGGAATATCAACCTTCCAAGTAACCCAGACTTGGCTTTAATAATTCGCCCCTTTGCTAATTTGAAAATGCGTACCCAACATACCCAAGAGGAATACAAATTGATGGCAGTTACTTTTTGTACCTGAATAGGTTCAGTACAAAATGGCTAAAGTGACAAAAGGATGAAATCATGATGGAGCAAAATGACCAGCACATGTCCAAGTCTTAACTCACTGTATTAAAAGCCTGAAGAAATTCAGATGATACTGAAGCTATGTTTGTCACTAAAAGAGGCATGTTATCATGAGCCCACCTACAAAAACACTCAATGTCTCAACGTTCTCTGCTTGCCATTTGAGGTTGTTGGGGGCTGAGAGGAGGAGCAGACTATCTGGTTGGAGTCTGGGCTGAGGATGGACTTCAGGCCTTGGGGTGTGGTTGGGGGCAGGGTTGGTGCTCTGGTTCTCCTTGGATCATTCAGATTTTTGGATAATGGTATATGTTGTTTTGTGGATGGGCAGGCTGGGGTTGCAGTGGTCTGCGGTTTGCCTGGGGTGGCCGCCGGGTTCCAGCAGGTGGTCGGTTGGGGGGGGGTGTGCCTGGCTGTTGGTGGTGTGGTGGTGATCGGGGACGTGGCTTCACTTTGGCGGGGGGGTTGGCTGGTGGCCTGGTGTGGCATTTGCAATGGGAGTGGGCTCTATGGGGAGAGTGTGCTGGCGGCATGCTTGGATGCCTCTGGGTCAGTGGTGTGGGATTGGTGGGGTACCTGGTCTTTGGTGCGCTGGACCAGCTTTCCTCTGATGCCTCTCCCTGCTGCTTTGGCCCCCGGCCGAGGGCAGTCACTGTCAGGTGGGCGGAGCAATAGAGAGAGCACCTTGTGGTGGTGCTGGGGTGACTGGCGGGTTGTCTTTGGCCTAGAGCAGTTGGTCACCTCGGGTGCGGATTTCTGGCTGGTATGGGCGCATATGTTGTTTTGTGGATGGGCAGTCTGGGGTTGCTGGTGTGGGCCAGGAGGTTTGGCAGGCTCCCTATGCTGTTTAGGGGTTACATTCCGCTCTGGGTGTGGGGCTGCTGACATTTTGGTTGCTTGAGTGGAGACAATGGAGCTGGAGTTGGTGATGGTTGTCCCTGGGCTGACCATGCAGTGATGGTGATATGGGTTAGTTTGTATGGGCCTCTTGCCGGGGATCCGGGGATGTTTGCGGGGGGCAAGTTGGGTGTGGTTGCATGGCTTGATGGCATCTGCTTGGTTGTATTTGTGTACAGGGCTGGGATGGTATCATGCAGGGCCATTGCCTTGGCATTGGGGCACCCTGTGTGGTGGGGGATGGGATATGGTGGGGGGCTGCTTGTAGTGGGTAACATTCAGTTAAAACACCCAAGCATCAGAGATTTTGGTCTCACCACTGGTTTATTGAGTTCGAACAATAATTGGAAAGCTCCCGCTGGATAACTCAGCCAACACTTTTTCAGTCAACAACCACTTCCTTGCAGCAGGAGCTCCAACATTCATTGAAGTACAACTCACACACATCCTAACTTAAAGGAGCTGCAACAGTGCAACAGAAATAATCAACACCTAACAATAATCCATTATTGATCATTACAATATGTTTAATGTAGAATAGGAATGAACCATCTTTCAGAAAACTCAAATTTCAAATGGAGTGTTCCTATTGTTACATAAAGCTTAACCTAATACCAAGGGAAAATGTTCTTTGGAAACACAGGGTTTAAAGTCTTACATGAAAACTAATCGAGTTTAACAATTAACATGCCACAGATATACTACAGCTCAGCAGTTGAAAGTGGATATCATCAATAGAAAGCCTACTAACCTCAGATGTAGTAAAATGTAGGTAATAATTGTGTTCTTATGAAATGCATTTTTCATTTCCAGGGAATTCCTAGTGTTAATTTTTGAGAAGTAGTGCTTTCTGTCTTAGCCTGTAGAGCAGCCGCTCTGCATCAGACATACCAAAGGGGCAATGCAGCCGTCTTCTGTGCATTTGCAAAGTCACTGTGGATACAGTGTGTCAGCTAAATGTGTACATAATTTGGAAGAGGAAGTGTTCTGTCAGCTCAGAGCAGGTATCTGTCAGCAGGTTGTATCCTTTAGGGCTGCAGGAGGAAGAAGCAGCCTTGACCAGGCCCTTCTCTGCCCCGCGCTGCTATACAGCTGCTGTGAAGGAACGAGCAGTAAATCTATACATGCAGAACAACTCCACACAAACACTAGGATGGATTACACACAGATGTGTCTGCACCTGCACTTGGAAAAACTGTCCAACTAAATATGGAGACACTGATTGAGTTGTTAAATCATTTCTTAAATTGTGTGGGGGTTTTTTAGTTGTTTTTTTTTTTTTTGTGAAACAATAGTAGCAGTTTGCTACTATTTGTTTGCTCAACTTATAAAGTGCTGCAGTTTTCAACTTACACAACTTTACAACTGCATTATTGATTATTCTAAACTAATCAAATGAATGTAATAAAAATGGATATTTAAAGATTTAAAGCAGGATTATTATTTCTTTTGAAAAAGAAACATTTTTTCTGTATTTCTGAGGATTTCTGATGACAAGTGGATTAGGTTTTTAGTTAATTTTGTTGTCAGTGGGTTAATAAATGCACTTTAAGTAGGCAGGTCAAGGAGAAAGTCAGAATAATTTAAGGAGTAATTTGAATTAGTATGATACTACCTTCCTCAACTTCCACACTACATATTTAAAGCTGCCTCTGACCTTGTAATCATAGAATCATAGGAAGTGCCCATAACTGCCTGAGTCCCTCTCTGTCAGCTCACATTCATCTGTCTGTTGCTCCTCCTACTAATCTTTAGCTTCAAATCCAGTCACTCTCCTACCAACAAAAAAACCTTAACTGCAATAAAGCTAGTGATATTTCCTATTAATTCAGTCTTGTTGAATAAAAGTAGAGTTCAGAGCACTGCACTGTATTTTCCCCAATACTCACGGCCGCTATATTAGATTCACCGTGTCTGAAACTGTGCTCTGATATTTTGGTCTGTATTGACATATTTGCATCACAAAGTTGCTTCAGATTTGTCAGCTGCACGTCCATGGTGTGAATATCCTGTTCCACTACATCCCAAGGGTGCTCTATTTGACTGAGATCTGGAGACTGTGTAGGCCATCTGGAGTACAGTAAACTCACTGTTATGTTCAAGAAGACAGTTTGAAATGATTTGAGCTTTGTGACATGGCCATTATCCTGCTGAAAGCAGCTATCGGTGGACACACTGTGCTCACAAAAAGATTAACATAGATGAACTGCAGCAATACTGTAGTAGACTGTGGTGATTATAGAAGCTCAGTTAGTACTGAGGGGCTCAAATTATTCCAAGAAAATATTTCCCACACCACCAGCAGCAGACTGAACCCTTGATACAAGACAAGATGGAACCACGCTTTTGTGTTGTTCACGTCAAAGCCCGACCCTACTATTGGATTCAAGACAACATTTTTCCAGCCTGTTATTATCCAATTTTGGTAAGCCTGTGTGAACTGTAGCAGTTTCCTGTTGAAAGCTGACAGGAGTGCCACCCCTTCTCATCTTCTGCTGCTGTTGCCCATCAGCATCAATCTTAAGATGTTGTGTATTTAGTAATGGTATTTAGTAATACTATTAAGACAAACTTTTATATTTATGTTAACTTGAACCAGTCTGCCCATTTTCCTCTGACCTCTGATATCAAAAAGGCATTTTGTCTGTACAACTACTATTCATTGGATAGTTTCCCTCTTTTGGGTGATTTTCTATGAACTCGAAAAATGATTTGTATAAAAATCACAATAAATCAACATTTATTTAAATAAATAATACCACCAAGCCTTCCATGTTGAAAGTGATTTAAATCTGAGCCTTCTTTTGCAGGCTTAGTTTGAACCTCAGCAAGTTGTGTTCCCATGTCTAGATGTAAATTGAACAGGTGTTCCTAATAAATTGCTCAGTGAGTATAAATTGTCCACCAGCTCTCATTGTATCCCATATTGGAATTCTGTTTAGAAGGTGTTGGATGATAAGACACCTGCAGTTTTGTAGACTTCTTATTCAGCCCATTACTCTAATTAATTAACCCCTTTTTGCTTTTTTTATATTAATAGGTTTTGTAGATTTGAATTAATGGCGTCATGAATTATAAGCACTCAGCAGAAATTTGGACTTTATGTTGCATTTAACAAAAATGAAATCAGATGGAAAACCAGATTGTTTCTATTTAAAATGTTATGTAACTGACAACAGGAACTGCCAAATCTTAACATTTCAGAAAGTTTTACTTTAACTTGATTTTGAATTCATTATTATTAAAAACATGCATAACATGCCTCCAAAATATGAATGCAGATCCATGAATTCTTTTCTTAAAGGCTACCAATTATTGGCCTCTTCTGCATATTACTCTGTAAAAAAGAAATAAACAAATTGTATGTTAGAGAAGGAAATCAGAAAACCAGTTCCAGATTTCTATGAAATCAGAATAATATCAAATAATATTTAGATTTTTTTTTGTTGTTATTGTCCCAACTCACAAAATTTTGGGGGACCTTTTTAAAGGAAAACGGGTGGTGGGGGGGTAAGTTTTAATTATTATAGCAGTAGTATAATTCTGAAATTTGCAAAATATGTTGCACTGGATCATCATCAATAATTTAATATTCAAAAAACTACATTTTAGATGGCTAAATATTTCTTCTGGTGGTTCGTAGTGTCAGCCCGGCTCTGAGGCTGCAACAAAGATGGGAGACAAACAAGCATGTCTAAATGCAAACACATTTTATTTATACAAAAATATTTAATCTGTGGAAGACTTTTCACATGTGTAAGTGAAAAGTCTGCTTGCGAGGACACTTGTACAAGCACTGCCATCTGCTCCAACCAGGTTTAATGTGGGAACAAACACATGTGGCCCTTAACTGGCTGGAAGTAGACCTTTTAATCCCAACCCAGGTGTGCTCAATTAACCTGACAAGCCCTTCCCCTTGCTCCCTGCAAAAGAGGGAAAAAAATGACAGAAGGAGGCAAATAGTGGACTGGAAGGGGTCATCACAGTTGCAAGTTGAACTTATATCATCTACTGTGAATATTTTAGTTGTTTTCCTAATAATTTATCAAAGGTATTTTAAATGCTCTTTGTAGAATTAACTGCCTCAATGGCTTCATAGTCAAAGGACAGAAAAGGTTTTCTTACCGTGTCATTTAAGGTGATCATTGCCATCTTCAGAGTAGATATATTAGCGTAAACAGGCTCTCTCATAGCTGGAAGCCAGTTATCCCTCAATTGTTGTTATAATGAACTAATGAAATCAACTTTATTGGAAAATACTGAAAGGCTGAGATCAATATTAGTGGAGTGGAAAGAATGGGGCAATGTGAGATGGAATCCCTGCAAAGCAGGAAAAGCACAAACTTGAATTTATTTGAATGTCAATAAGTTCCCTGTAAAATCCATCTAGCTCACCCCCACCCCCCAATACCAGCTCTCCACCTGCATTGCTTTGTACCTGTAATTGAAGCACTTGAGTAAGACAAATTCAGTTGCTTGAGATAGATATTGACTCCTTTCTACTCTGGATGTAGTGGTAATGGCAAAGTAATTAATCTACTTTTCAGATTCTATCTTAGAATTGTGTATAATGAAGCTAATTGTTCTTTTGACTTGAACCCAAGGAGCCATGTAGATGTCCTAAGAAGAAGAGTGTGGTTGTTTGTTACAAAGTGACACTGGCAAACACACATACACACAAAACTCCTTATATGTTACCAAAATAAATAAATAAACAAAAAATGCAAAGCCTAAAAATAACACTTTCAGGGTTTTTCCAAAATGGCAACAGAGTCTATGAATCTCTATGCATTATGCATCAGGAAGGCAGGTTTAAAAGATAGCGGTCAGTGTTAAGTAGGGATTCAAAATTATATTGATTTTGGAGCACCAAATCACCCAGATCAAAGCAAATACATGTAAGTGCTAAGATGTTTACTTGACACTTCTGTATTACCCAAGTAAACGACTGCAAGTTTTGAAATACAATGGATATATACTGCCAGTATCAGAGATAAATGATCATTACAAGTCCCACAGACATAAAGCAAAACATTTAAAAAGCAAGATTGCGTATCCTATCTTTTTGGTTTTGATAAAACTGAAAATCACTTATTTTAACAGGAAACTTAAATCCTAACTCCAAATCTTGGTATTTAGTAGAAATTTTTTGTCATTTTCAGAAGGTAAAATCTGAATCTAAAAATTGCATTTAATTTACAGAAACAAAGGCAACTGTTCAAATAGCTCTTATCAGGGCTGTATCTGCTAAAGAAACCTAAATCGCTAGCTAGATTTAAAATTATTTTCATCCAACGAAACATTTTTTACTGTAAGGAAATCAGACAGGCATTTCAGAAGATAACAAAACAATGTAAAAGTTTTTAGTTTCTATCTGTTTATATTTAATTTATTTTTAAACAGCATGTCAAAGATTATTTATACCATCATCAACAATAATGGAAAAATCATTATTAATAGCAGCTATTAATCCCATCTTTCAGTTTTTTACATGATTCCGCTGGCATTTTTGGTGAGTTATTACTTATTATTATTATTAGTCTTTGAGATTGGAAGTTCTCCTTGCCACCACTGTATTGTTTATCTCCCACCATAGAATTTCTGTCAAAATCAAGCTGGGACTTTGGCTAGGTGACTCACATGCCCAGTTGGAAGGAACAAATTAGAAATATTAAAAGATTACTTTAAATGTTTGAACTGTTTTAACATTTTCACCGTTTGTTGTCCACATTTAATACATATCCTCCATGAAAAGCTCCTCGGCAGATAATAATATATGTTACTAATAGTTTTATTAGAATTTCATACCCCACATAAGTAGAGACTTCTTTCCCTTCCTTTCCTTGTGAGTCCCTTTTTAATGAGAAGTGGAGTTGTCTGCCAAGATTTAAATGGGTAAGTCCCACAAACAGCATTGTTTTTCTGATGTCACAGTTGTACTCATTTTGTGCCAAGAAACCAACTGACACACCTCAGTCACTTCAAGGAAGGCAAATGTGCTGATGCTAACAGATGTCTTCTTTTCCACAGATTGTTATTGCTACCTGCAGCATTAAAAGACAAGAAGTGGTTGGTTCATAAACTCACTACGTGTTGTTAACAAGGTGGCCCATGCCCACAATGAGGCTTCTCTGATGTGGACGTTTTTGTGTGACTTGTCCCTTTTCCTGGAAAACAGAGCTGTACCTGACGCCTTTTCCCTGACATGGGGATAAAGGCACGGGATCCTCAGGATGAGACGTAACCGCTTTCAGCACTTCCTCACATCACCCTCTTGCTCTGAAGTGCGGTTGTTGCGTGTTTTATTGCCAGGCCAGGGTGAGCATGAAAACAAACAGGGGCCCAACTCTGAAGCTTTGATCTCCCATTTCCTGGCCCATTATTTATGTCTGTTTCTCACGAAGCTTTTTTTTGCTCTCTTCAGTAGATTATTATGCGTTTCCTCACACTTGGTCAGTCTGAGATGATGACAATGTCATGCATTGTAATGTTTTTTTGTTCTTTCAGGAAGCTTTAAAGGATTTTGGGTAGTTATTGTTCTTATTGACCCCTTTATTTTGGTTTGATCAGCATAAAAATAAAAGTGAGGAGGGTTTTTTCTGTTTAATTTTGCATGTTGAATGCACACAGCACTGACCAAACTAAAGACACATAGCTAATCAATGAGCAGCTGGGGAAAAAGGGACAAAGGAGTAAGCTCCAACTAACCCCAAGTTCATCTCAGGTCTGATCAGTAGACTAGCCAGCACATCTCTCACCCTGACCTATGAGATCCACCACCTCAGCAGATAGATCAGAATGCTCAACTATCAGAGAAAAACCCTTCTCTATTTTGACCAAGATTTCATTAGGGACCTTTCCACTGAGGGTCACTGAAAGGCTACATTTTTGTCCAAAACTGATTTTGATGTATGATCCAGAAGTTTTTCCATGTAGTGCTGAGTGCTTTTGAGCTGCAACCCACAGCCTATATATTCATTCACTGGGGACTGTTTAGGACAGCTTCTCCCATCCATTTCAGTGTACTGATTGGGAGTCGTGTTCCCACATTTGGTCCTTTTTGAGGTCAACTTAGATTTTTTTTAAGCTGGGCTCTGGAGAGTTGTTTTAGCAATCAGTAGCTTACCTACAGTAGAACACAGTCTGAATGAACTCAGTTTAGAAAATCTCTAGACAGTGAAGAAGAACAAGAAAAGAACTATTCCATCTTAAAAAAGTACATGCAACTTTATACAAGTACTTCATATTGTACTCCCTGTTTCATGTATTTTTTAATGATTATTTTCACTGAAGACTATGTTGGTTTGCAGTTTGTTACCTGTAATTATCCATGTAAAATGTGTCTTGTAATATCTTTGAAATATGTGTACTGCTTTTGATGCAGTGCCATTGTGAAAAGTTTGTTTATACTGGAGAATCTGTAGAATCTACAGTGCTCTGCTCAAATAACTATTACCCAACTTAACAAGACAACAAGCAATGGCTCAAGCATCCCACATCCCCAAGTGAGTTAAGTGTCTCCATAAGCTTAGCCTGAGATTATGTGATGTTATTATTGGATCATGACAGCAACATTTGAGTCAAAGTTGTGTTATTTCAGTTGTAGTGGTGCACAAGTGCAGATAGATGATATCTGAGAACAGTAGCACTCATGTCGCAGAATCTTTCAACATGTGAGGCAGGTTGGTTTATCTAATAAACAAATTTTGTATGCTGCGGTGTTCAATTAGTAGGAAGGAAATGTGAGAGCATTATTTTCCCATGGCAACATGTCATAAGGATACAATGTTCTACCAGTCATCCACAGATACATTTGTTGTTACAATATCACATATTGTATTATTTTTAAAAAAAATCCAAACAGACTCCAAAGTCAAAGTTTTTATGCTAGAAGACATTGCATTCTACACGCCATTTTACCTCAACAACATGGTTAACTTGTTAACCATGCTTTTGACACAAACAAGTAAAAAGACATTGTCTGATAAGGAACCATTCTCCTATGTTACCAATATTCATTGACTTTTATCTACTCCTGGTAGCGTCACGTAAAGCTACCGTACAAAATATTTACAGCACAGATTTAAATTGCTAGAAGTTTCTTTACATGAAAATATTCAAAAATTTATAACCAGTTAAACAATTTCTTGAATTTATGCTTATGTCTGCTGAGTAACTTAATAGTTCACAATCCAGGGAACAGCAGTGTTTAACTTTGACAACTGATAAGCATTGTTCAATTCAGTGGCTTGAATTAAACAGCACTGCCACGTTATACCAGTAAAGGTGAAGGAGACGTTATCCCCAGTTAGCAATTTACTGCATTAGCAATGGTCTGGAAGGTTGATTTGAGCATGAACAACTAAAATTTTCCAAATGCAACACATTTTTATTAATGGGTAGTCTGTTAAAATGGATGCAAATTCTTCCTAAAAGTATTTACCTAGCATGTTGTAACTGTTAGCAGTAAATGGAATGCTGGTTATGTATTATGACATACATTAACACATACGTATTAGTTTTATCATCATGTTTTTATTTGACTTGTTTACAGCTAAGCTAGCTGGCAGTTGTCCATAATTATTCATCATCACTGGTTAAAGTAAACAAAGATATGAATATTCTTTTGATTATTTTTCACTGCATTGCTATTGCATCAATCTTTGTCCAGCTTGACGAAAAAATTACTTGAAACCTATACCTCATAATACTCACAAAAACCTTTATATCACAGCATCCTAGAAAATAAAAAAAAATCAACAAATAAACAAAATGTTAGACCACTTTACCGACAAAATAGTTTTGATGGGCTAAATAATTAAATTAGATTTCATATTCATGATTTCATATTTGCTTACCAATCTATTGTTTTCCAACAGTGTCACAGTGTGCTTTTTTATATGTTGCAAGTCTAAAAAAATCAGAATGCACACTGAATATTTGCACAATGGTTTGTCCTTTAATGATCAACACCATAAGGGTGACCAATCAACCAGTCATCTGTCATCATGTCTTTCCTAGTATCCGCTAGACAGATTCCAATATCAGAAGCACTCCAATGCATGGACAGACAGACTTGAGTCTTCACACTGACTCCCCCTTAACTCCTCACAAGTGAAATAATTGGAGTTTGTTTGAAGAGCATTTAAGGAAACAAAACTGATAGGGAAGTTCACCAGGGAGGGGTAATACATTAAAGGAATCTGGAGGAGAGAGTGAGTAAGAGCTAGGCAGTAGAAAGAGCAAGACTGGGAAGTGAGTCTGGCCATTGCATGTTTGAGAGCAGCAGTTGGGACCCTGATGACAGAGTGGTCTTTGGGAATTTAAAAGCAAGAGCCCAGAAGTGGGTGTTTCCCCCCGCAGAGGACCAGGCCAGGAAGGAAGGCTTTGGCTTTCAAAGCATCCACAGCTTTATTTATATTACATATTTTCATCGCCAGGACTTTTTCAAAGGAAGGAGAGAGCTGTTTTCCAATTTCCAATACTCGTTGGCCCCTGTCTATTATTTTCCTGCTCTGACCCCAACAATGTCTTTCTTTCCGGAGCAACATTCACTGTGGGCCTGAATGTAGGGACTATGTTTACCATTGAAAGATACAAACAGATTGTTATTGTTACATGCAGAGAGAGTGATGGGACGTTACATGATTGTTTTGCCTCACCTGTTTTCCAGTGGGGTCCACCACCAGAGAGGAACAACCAAAAAACAATGGTTAGGAGGCCTTGGAATAATTGTATGATGAAAGTTACACTCTGCAGACTACACAGACCCCAGGTCAGTATAAATACTTCTGGATTTTTTTTTTCAAGGATGAATTAAAAGTTAAATTAAAACCTGAATGGAAAGTTTTTACTTTGAGTTAAGTCCATGATTTTATTCTGCTGGAGTAAGAGAAAAAAAGCATTTTTTATACCATGTGAAAAAGTTTCAAACAATGCACATCAGCTCTCTTCTGACAGTTAACCCACATAAGTCCACTTGTGGCTTCATTTACTATTGTCACTAAAGACAGCCACTGATAAATTAGTCATCCATCAAAGGACACCCATATCTCTGGAGTTCCAAGATCGTTATTGGAGGCAAACACTGGTGTCATTGCGTACACTGTCAACCTCCCTTAGCTCTGTCTCCTCCTGGGAATGAACCATCAACTACTCCCTGCTGCCATATAAGTCTTACAGGAACTCAGGGAAAAATGTTGGCTTTTTACCTCCTCATGCCAGGGAGGGATGCTGACAGAGTTTTGATCAGGATTTACATAGAAAAAGCAGAATAATTTAGCTTTTTAAGTTTTTCTCTCAAACTGAGTAGGTGTAAACAGCTTTGTGAATTGTCCTCTAAGGGATATGTTCTACTCGAGTGACAGGAAAGTGTAAAAAAAAAGTATACCAAAAAGTGGATGTAAATCATGAAATGCTTGACATTATATACATATAGAGAAAGCTCTCTTCAACAGTGAAGGAGAAGCTAGTCAGAGTTGATGGAAAGATGGCTTGAACTAAATAAAAGGCAGTCCTATAGAAAACCTGTTAGAGGCTGCAAAAGACTTGAGACTGGAGCAGAGATTAATTATCCCGCAGGACAAAACCCCCAAACACACAGCAAGAGTTACAATGGAATGGTTTAGATTAACACATATTCTTGTGATAGAATATCCCAGTCAACGTCAAGACCCTACTCCAAATGAGAATTTGTGGAAAGATCTGAAAATTGCTGTATACAGATGCTCTCCTTCTAGTCTGACTGAGGTTGAACTATTTTGTCTAAAGGAATATGGAAAAGTTTAGTCTTTGGATATAAAATGTTGACATAGACAAACAAATAGCGTTACAGTTGTAATTGCAGTGATGGTGGTTCTACAAAATATTAACTAAGTGGGAGCGGAATACAAATCCATAGTACACTTTTCAGATTGCTATGTGTAAATATTTTTTAAAACAATGTATCATTTCCCTTCAACTCTACAATTATGGCCAACCTAATTTTGGGATATCACATAAAAGCCTATCAAAATGCATTAAACTTTGTCATTATAAATGAAAATTTGTAAAAAATAAATAAATAAAAAAGCCTAAACAATTTTGGATACTTTTGCAAGGCATTGTATGTATATGATGTGGTGATATTCTTTTGTCATTTACCCAAAAAATAAAGGTACGTGGAGATTTGCTCTTGAAATATCACTACACATTTATCACCACAGTTATTAATTTCCTTTTCCATTCTTTTCTGGTCAGTGCAATGCCATATACAGTAGACCACAATGTTATAGTACAGTACTAACTAACAGATTATTGTTCATCTACCTTTTCATACTGGTTGGGGATGTTTCCCAAGTGGCACAGCGCTTAATTAATTAAGAAACAGAGGTGCCAGTCGCCCCTTGGACTCTGGGGTAATCATACAGGGCAAATTACAGCACACTGTACTGTGAGCTGGGACAGAGAAGCCATCAACACTTGTCATTGTTGATTAATTTCTCCATATAGATCCTGACACTGCTGTGCATGTGTAACCTGTCACACTGCACCCTTGTGTCTATTCATCACTGTTTGGAAGGAGTGGGTATCTGGATGCGAGTTGATAAGGTGTACAAATTCATTTTACAATATGGCATGCTTCTATATTAGCATATAGTAAAAGTCACAAGTGATCACTTACCATGCTCACATCACATATGTAAGGATTTAGTTAATGTAATGTATCAGCACCTGCAATTTATATTAGAACTATCTGTGTATCTTGCTTGCTTTTCCAATTTGTGGGGACTTTAATTTGCGAGGGGGGGCAACTTCACTTCATAAACAAGATAGCGATACCTGATAAGGACAAGTGGTGTTCTAAATGACAAATGGCTGATAATGTTTTGGGACTGCATGGACAGGGAAGGCTGTAGGGAAGTATATTGATTTGCCTTATTACCCAAAGCATCAGTCTTGGGAATGAGAGATGGAGGAGAGGAGGGGTGGGAAATTAGCCAGGCTCCACCTGCGTTGACGGACTGATTGCTCAGGAGGCCCTGAGGAGAACAAATGGCCCCTGCCTGTCTACACAAGCACACACATGAACAGAAACACACACACACACCTATCACTCAAGATTATTGTAAATAATTTTGTCAATAACATATATTTTACAAACTGATTAATTAATACCTGCTTTTGTAAAACCTTCGAGATCAAATAAAGAAAGAAATGGAAACGTGTTTTGTTTGTATAAATTTGCTGCATTAGTTTCCTTTTTCCGTTAATTGAGTTTCTTAAAAGAAGTCAAAAGGCACATGAACAATCCTCTACTTTCAACTCTAAAAATGTTATTATTTTGCAAAATGGGGAAACTGTATCGACATTTCTAAGGTGTTTGCTTGTTCAGTATAAGCCAGAACTCTCCAATCTATAGCTTGAGATATACATTTTTTATTGATATTTTTAAACCCTAAAATCCATGTTGATATATATTCCTTCCTCTGTTCATGGTGAAACATAACTACATAAAATAAAAAGAAACAAATTTTTCTCTTGTAATGCATGTTATGTCATTTTAATGAAGAATCTGCAGCTTTATGTATAGAGGTGCACCAGCAAAAGTAATAACATTGCTTTAATTACTTGTTGATGAAATTATTTGCCACCTTACCAAGGAGGCCACATGCTTTTAGCAAACTCTCTAAAGTTGGCATTAATGCATCAAGTTCCATCGTTATATACAACTCTCTTCAATTTTTAATCAATAAACCGCCCCATGTAAATTATTCAGAATATATTATTTAATTCATTTTCCCTGTATGACCTATAATGCCTTTTTACCACACTACCCCTATCATTTCTCTGTTAATCACATTTCACTGTAATGATCTACTTTCCTAAACATATTGATGAAACTGCTGCAATTACTTAGCTCAATATTTTGCACATTAGTCGGCCTTAGAAGTGTTTCACACGCCCGTTTATCTGAGTGGGGTTTTTAAACGGCATAAAATTGGCCTCAAAGTGCATTCATATTTTATTCAATTGAGATATTGCCTGGCTGCCGGTAATTCATAAGCCTAAGTAGGAATAATAGCTCAAGCCTGAACTTTCCTGACAAGAAAGCTGTTTCCAATGGAACTGTTTTATCCTCCTCTGCTGAAACTAATTTGTTCAATTACCAATTTCCTTGTCAAGAAGCAATGAAATATTGAGACTGGGTTCTTATGGACAAGAAAAATGATGAGGACCTTCTATTTCTTTTTTTCTTACTTCTGCAGTACTTTTTTTAACCTTTTTTTACAGATTCTGAATCATCACTTCTTGTTCTGGCTGGTGTGTTGAAATTACTCCTGTGAAATGCTGAGTTCTGTAATGGCCCTGGTCTATTTGGGTCACTATAGTGTGACCACCTTGGTACAACAAGAATGAGGTCACCTTTTTCTGCTGTTTCACAAAATTTTCTCTAAGGTCAGGACAGGGGTATGTGGAGCTGCCTGGCCTCTCTCTCTTTCCATTACAGCCTTTTTCCATTTTGTTTTCTATTTAGTGAGAATATTCCTTCAGCTGTTGACTTCAGAATAAAAACTGTATGGTTGGGGGAAAGTGTTAATGTTTTTATTTTATTGCTGAAACATGACCACTAATGGCCAATGAATACTAATTACAGCCCCCTAACATCTCCTTGCCATCCCCCTTATGCGTGAATTAAAATCGTTATGTTTTCATCTGTTTTCTGACTAAACCATTCTTGGTTAAGAAAAGCTTCTGCCTCATTAAAGCACTCAGCTAAGCTGGAGTGGGAAGACTGTGATGTTAGTGGGATCAATCAATAGCTATCTTCCCCTTGCCTTACTGTAAATGTGCTAAAGTATTTATGAATTAATTGACTTCCTTCGTCAAACTAAGAGGAATCTACCACCGTCTCCAGAGCTGTGGTATGGAGGTCACAGGCATTCTTGGTAATAAATAGAAGAGTGATGTTTTCAACGCAGTGGAGTTGGTGATTAATGTGACCTGAATTATGATGAAGTGACAACTAAAATAGCTTTAAAACATTTATGATAGTTTATTCTCAGTCCTTTATTATTTTGATGCTTAGATTGTTTAATTATCGATTTGACGACACTACACTTCATCAGCAACATGGAGATAAGTTCTGTTTTTAGCATTGTGAAGAGTTGATGAGAAAGGATTAGTGGGCTTTTTGATGCCACGGTTTGACTGATTTGGGGAGGTATTTGAAGTGTAACTAACCCTCAAATCAACTGTTTTTGCTGATAAACTGTTGGTTTCTGTGCGAATTTTGACATTTTCATGTAAATTTGTTTAGTTCTGCATTATTTTGCCTAAAACCATCTCAGGGCTGGCCTCCTTAGGCTGAATGGTGCCTAAGCAGTTCAATTCTCCTATTAGTTTAAAACGGTACAGCTTTACATCACGTGGTACGGCTTTTTATCACTCAGCCCCACATTCAGGTATAAAAGCATCTCACTCAGACACACTGCCCCACCAGGTGGTGAATCAGGAGTTGAAGTAAGCATGGCCAGGGCAAGCACTGATCGATAGCATCATTCAGCTTTACAAATATGTGATTTATTTGCAATGTGGACATGGAGTGGAATGGGTTTCCTCTTCTCTGACTATTGGTGACAGTATGCTGCAGGACTGTCAGACTGACTGCAGTGCTTGGGAAGTGGGAAGTGCTCACCGCAGCTCTTGCTGCTAACTCAGGACACAGTTGAGCTGCAGAGTGTTCCTGCCATAAAAGTCTCCAGCGACACAGAAAAAAAGTCATTAGATTTGTCACTTGTTGGTTTTTTTGATAAAAAGTCACTAAATATAGTGACAAAGTTTATAATTTACAATGCTTATTTCTTCCTGACCACAGCACCTCTTATCCTCCACCACTCATCCCCTCACTGAGGCTGTGCCTCAGCAGTGTTGCCAGATGTGACTGATATTTTCCAGCCCAAACACAATGTAAAACCTACCCAACTCCAAAAAACCCAGTCCAAATCTCAAACTCATGCTTTTTAGTGCCAGGTATGGTTTCTCTCTCTCTCTCTCTCTCTCTCTCTCTCTCTCTCTCTATATATATATATATATATATATATATATATATATATATATATATATATATATATATATATGTCCTATAGGTCATGGACTGCAACTATAGATGTGTGACAGGCGATAATCCCCAATTTAAAATGTTTTTGGTTGTCCAAAACAGAAGATGCTAAATTTAAGCAATCAATTCAATAAAAAATGTACATTCCATTTTTGGGGCTGCACAGTGGAGCAGTTGGTAGCACTGTTGCCTTGCAGGCAAAAGGTCTTTGGTTTGAATACCGACCTGGGGTGTTTCTGAATGTAGTTTTCATGTTTTCTACTCTGCGCATGTGTGGTTTCTCTCCAGGTACTCCAGCTTCCTCCCACAGTCCAAAAACATGACTAGTCATTCTAAATTGACATTACATGTGAGTGCTTGTGTGCATAGTTTTTTGTCCTGTGTGTCTCTGATTGCCCTGCAATGGATAAGCGACCTGTCCAGTGTGTACCCTGCCTGTTGCCCAGTGACTGCTGGAGATAGACACCAGCCCCCCATGATCCTTCAAGGATAAGTGGTTAGAGACGATGGATGGATATTCCATTTTTTTGGCAACTAGCTAACAAGAGTTTTCCCAAAAATATCCTGGGATGAAAGTTTTTTGCCTGAAAGCTGAAAGGGTTTCCAGAGTAGAGAACAGGTGCTTTAAAGTGTGTTAAGCAGTCCTGATGTTGTAAAGTTTTCTCAACAAAGAGAAAAGAAAAAATATATATTACAGCCAAAGAGTTCAATTTCAGTTATTTCAGTACCTGCCTGATAAGACCTTGGTTTAAAATAAATGAAGGCATAAGTCCAGCACTGGCGTTATCCGAACAGCAACATGCTACACATGCATGTGGAATAAACACAGACAACTTCTCTCAAACATACAAGAGTTTATTATTAACAAAATGAATTTAACTTCACATTTAAGACATTTTATTTAGCAAACTCACTACGCTAGTAACACAACTAAACTACTCAGAAACAGATAAAAATTAATTAAACAAAAACTACTAGAAGTAAAAACATGGAAAATAGATAAGAATGGAACCAATAAAATGATGCAGTGATGTCATAGTTCAGTATGAATTAATGAGGAAAGTGGAATGTACCTAAATAGTTTCAACTAATCAAGGTTCGTTTACACCAAAATATCAAAAATATCTTTCATACAGCAACACCAGAAAACATGCAGTAATAAAACATTATTCCAAGGAGGTGATGTCTCATTAAAACCTGACAAATAGAAATCATTAACCCTTTTGAAAAGTTGATTCTTAATATATTTATCAGTTCACAGGCAAATTTGGTTAAGCGAGATGGCAGAATGGGAGCGTTTTGCCACTCACAAAATGACAAAACAAAAACATGTTGCCACTCTCAAAATGATGTCCTAATCGGACTGAAATAATCAGATGTTTTCCTGTTTAAATGATCTTATTTAAATCTAAAACACCGTGAATAACAATATTAACCGTTTTTAAATGTCTTCGATCCACTGTGGTAGACTATGCCGGTAGAAAAATTGTGTTTTGGATTGGGAGGCCCTAAAATGTCTTCAGCATCTAAAGCTACATGCATTAGCTTGAATGAAAACACTGGTAAACATACATTACATGATTGAAAATGACCCTTTATGGGTCGAAAGTGTAAGAAACAATAAAAACACATAAAATGAACATCCTAAACTATTATTACTGCCCAGGTGAACAATTTCGTTGAAAGGAGCTTGTGGTTATCAGGAACAGTGAGCGGACAGCTGACAGTGTTACCGGTTAGCGCACGTTTGCTGCTGGCTCGCAGCTAGTAGCGTCCAGGTCAGACTAGCTCAGGGCGCTCAGCAATGGTAAATGGTAAACAGCCTAGAGGCGTTGCATCCTCAGCTCCAGGAGGGCTGGAGCGCTAATCAGAGGTTTGTTTACAGTTAAAGGCTGGCGGTAGAAAAAGGCTGCGGTCCAGGATCTCTTCCTTAACTCTGGATCATTGTCTGCTGCCATGCTTCTCCGTCAGTGTGGGGGCAGGGGGCAGCCAGCATCGGTAGTGGGTGAATCTGTAAATGCAAGATTCTTTCTGCATAAACTCTTAATGGACCAGGATTAAGGTTTATTCCATCAGCCAGTCAGTGCAATACAGTTCACCTGCATAGGTTTCAGTTAAAAAAATCTTGCACTTTCAGGGGTGGGTCTTTGCCTGCAAGAGAAGTGCGGAGTCTTCCCCATGCTGCTCTGAAGAGCAACGGGATGGAAGAGAAGAGGATAGAAGAGAGAGAGCTTCCTGTTTGGGCTGGGGATTTTAAAGGGGCCTGCAGCATTACAGAGTTTCCTCCTGAAGCATGTCCTTTTCTGGCCAAACACAGTTATTCCAGAATAAAAGTTGAATTAATAGTCATACCAGCTTTAAGTCTGTTTAAGCCTGTCCAACAGAAGGTATGCATCTAATTTACCACAGTGATGGAGGTGGGAGTTTGCCCTGCAATCACTAGTTCGAGCCCCCGCCCCATACGTCTCTGTTGTTGTGTTGTTGGATAAGACACTTCACCCACCTTGCCTCCTGGTGGTGGTCAGAAGGGCTGATTGCCTTGCATCTGTCAGACTGTGTCAGACCAGGACACCTGTGGCTACGATCCAGTTGCTTGCCATCATCACCGGGTGAATGGGAATGACTGATTTCATTGTAAATTGTCTTGAGGGTTCTGAATTGCACTGTATAAGTCTGAAGTAATTTCTTTTCAATAATTAGTTGTAACCATGGAGAAAATGCCCCATCA
Organism: Anableps anableps; assembly: GCA_014839685.1. Lineage (NCBI taxonomy): Eukaryota > Metazoa > Chordata > Actinopteri > Cyprinodontiformes > Anablepidae > Anableps > Anableps anableps. Next base: position 24,762,861 of record CM026070.1, read on the forward strand.
TCATGTAACCTATCATGTATGAAAAAAACTGGTAAGCATTTAGACTTTTGTACGCTTTTAAGTCTCCTCTGGTGTAAGGGGAAATCCCGTTTATGACATATTGGCATAAATCATGTAGCAAAATTCAAGCAAAGTCAATGAGGGAGAAGGTATGGGTTGGTTTCTAAGCAAGGTATTTCCAGTTTTTGTAAATGCTGCTGTCTATGAGCCACAACTAGGTATGCTATTTCCACAGACACATTGACTTGACTTGAACAAGTAGAAGCCATGACTATATTGGCAAAAACAACCTGGGAAGACTATTGCAACCACTCCATTTAATAATGCCGTTGTCCCTCACTTCTGATGTCATCATGGTGCCTCATGTGATTAAAGGGGACCGATTATGCAAAATTCACATTTTGCATGTCTTAGTTTTTCTATTCGGGTCTCTCATCTAGATTAAAAATAACCCAAGCATATAAAAAACCACCCAACTGTTTTTTAGCATTAAGTTATTGTTTTTTGTTGTCTGGAAAATGATCCGTTTCATAAACCTTCCAAATGTACCATCATACTGCGTTGTTCCCTCGCAACCCCAGCCGAATTTGGCTCTTCACCTAGCAACCCAAGCAGAGCTCCAGCACGACTGGTCAGCTGGTTTTACCGCTGTATTCATTGTATAACGGATGCTGGAAAAGAGGTGTTTTGGTGTTGACTTACCATTCAGAAATGACTTGCTGCATTCTTGTTGGTTGTGCAAGAGGCTCTACTTCTTTCTGCTTTTCAAAGTTGAACAGTTGTATTACTACGCATCTGTTTGCAGCCATTTTCACATGCGAGTGTAAACATTGAGTTGGGGGGCATGGCCAGCAGCAATTTATTTGGATGCAAAGTGACAGGAGGCCCAAAAACAACTCATTCTGAAAAGAGCTCAAAATAAGTAGAACTGACCAGACTGAAATCTTATTATCTCAGAATGATATTGTGCAAAAAATGGGATGAACATGTTATGTATAGCCTAAAGACTTATCCTAACCTGTTCAACGAAGCATAATAGATCACTTTTAAGTGACATAGTTGCAAAGGGCCAATAAAACCAGCTCACTCATACACACATCCCATGGCAAGTCACAAGTCAATAGCTAGCTTTTCTCAGCTTTGCACATGTGATTCATTTATAATGTGGACATGGAGTTGAATGGGTTTCCTCTGCTCTGACTGAGAAGCGGTTTGTTGCAGGATGACTGTGTGAGACTGACAGCAGTGCTTAGGAAATGGGAGGAGTTCATAGCAAGACTTGCTTTTGGATCAGGATATAGCATAGCTGCAGAAGACCTGCAGAGCGATCGGTGCTTTCACATGTCGTTACTTTAAAAGTCTCCAATAACACAGGAAAAAGTCACTATATTTGTTGCTAGTCACAACAGGGCTTTCCCTCATCCTGACCACGGCTCAGCTTGACACCCCCAGCTCTTGGCACCTTCCAATTTGGTAGAATTTTTCAAAATTTGGGCTGTGCTTTCACAGGGGGTTTAGTTACACTTTAATTGCTGCCAATAAAAATAACGGTATTTAATTTTAGAACTTTATTTTTAAAAGCAATGGACTCTGGCAAAAGCCTGGCTTTAAAACACACGTTCTGACCACTCATTTCCTGATCATTGTAGTCATGCAGTTTTCACTCTACATATGATCATCAGCTACAATGCACCATCTTAAGTGACTGTTTCTAGTATGTAATTGTTCTTGGTAGAGGTTTGTTATTTTCCTGGAAAGACTAGCATGCTGAAATGAATTTTTGAGGTAATTGACAAGAATGGTACAGACACTCATTACTGAGTCCTTTTTTGAAAGTTTTATTTCTACTTTAGAGGGTTTGGAGTTTTTTGAGATATGGTCTTAAACTTTTGATCAGCTGATGAACAGCCTATTTCAATTTAATGGTTGTTTGCGATAAATTGTTACCAACTCCCATTTCTTCTTTTTGTATTTTGAAGCTCTACTTTGAACCTTCTTAAGATCCAACAGTGCAAAATAAGAATTCCTGTCATTTTTTTGACTGGACTTAAAATTTTATTTAAGAGCATATTTGCAATTCAGGAAGTCTTCTCTCTTATGTGTCTCACTCTGAAGAGTTGTGGACCAAAGTTCTGGCTCCTGGCTGGATTTTACTAATGCTTTCCAGATTACGGACCACCACTGTTTGAGGAAGAATTACATTTTGAGGCAAGGACCAAGGAAGCCTATACTTGAAGCAGTGTAAATCATGTTATGTCACAAGATTCACTCTAAATGATATTTGCCTCCCTCCACTTGGCGTCAGATGCTATCCAACACTTGGGTGGTATTGAAGAGGGAGGGAGTGCATACACTTTTTGGTGAAAGGGAAACATGTTGAACAAGCTTCTTGCCCTGCCATGGTCTAGCAACCACGGGTGGAGAACAGTGTAACCAACCACCCTGAGAAAACATTGTGGTTTGACCACCACTTATGATGCTGGACGGGATATGAAAAGATGCTGGTGGGGGTTATTCTCAAAGGTTTGACTGCAAGCAAACGCTCTCGATAACTGCCCTTTTTGCAGATACAATGCATGTATGAAAAGTTGTGCCTCTTTCAGCAAAACCATATCTTTAGCACTAAATTGATTAGAGTTCTTTTTCACTTCGATACATAGGTTTTCCTACTTTCCGGATGTAATGTAAGCAGTGTTTCTAAAGGTTAGACCACACGTGAAGCCCTCTCACCTCTGGCAAGGGAAGCAATTTATTTTTAGAGAAAAAGCTCCACCAGTTAGACTTTTTTGGTTGAGATTTATGGTCCCCTCTCTCAACGCAAATAAAAAGAAACATCTGAATGAACTAAGAATACCAGCCACCTACATAGAAAATGATTTCACCTAATAAAACAGAAAGCTTAACCAGTTCCTTTTTTACATTTTATGTGTAAACTTTGATTTGGAAAAGTTGTAGACATCCACTTATTTAAACTGTTATCTCAGATGGACAAATTCAGTAACTATTTTACGAGTGTTTTGGCTGAGAGGAAATTGAAGGAGTCAAAGTAGATCCTTGCAGAGTAACTCTTTTTGTGAATGCTTTGTTAGTGTGGGGCAGCATAAGGGTTTTCCTCATGTGAGCGTGTTTGGGTGATTGTATTAATATATTTTTGTTGTTTGTGGAAAAATCCAACCAAACCACAATGTAGCTTTACATTTTTTTTCATATTGTAGAGCAATTGTTAAAGTGTATGAGTCTGTTTGTGTGCATGAGTTGACAACCCTATCTGCATCCTCTTTGAGTTCTGTCTCATTTCCGCCAGGACAGTTCCAAAATAACTACCCCCTCCTCCCTCTTTCCTCCACACACCCTCCAAAACACACACACACATTGCTTCCTTCAAACACAGGAGCACATTCATCAAGATGAACTCGGGTTTTCTATTTACTCCTGCGATAAGGAGCAGGAACTAGACAAACTAAATGTACATACAGATTTACATATGTTGCTCCTAATTGCATATGCACACATCCAGACACATGTAAAAACATAAGTGCACAGACATACCATCAACCTATTATTCCTACTTATCCTTTAGCCCTGCTCTCAAAAGTTTCCTATTTACTGACTGGTGGTATTGTTTAAGCAGGACAGGAATATTTGCCAAGTACTGAGTCATTTACTTGCTTTGATTTCAAAAAAGGACCTCACATAAACAACACCAGCAACATAAAGACACAAAAGACATATGACCTAAGATGTATATCTATGGACTGTGAGAGGAAGTCAGAGTACCCAGAGAGAACCAATGTATGCAGTGAGAACATGCACACTCAATGTGCAAGACCCCAGGTCAGGACTCATACCCAGGACCTTCTTGGTTCAAGAGAACAGTGCTAATAATTGCACTATTGTGTAGCCCTGACACTAAGCATTCACAAGAAATATGTTTATTAGCAATAAAATCAAATAAGAAATATGCTTATCAAAAACAATCAGATTTCCTTTTACAATCATAAGAGTCACTCCATATTTGCCAGGAGAAATGTAATACAAACTACATATGGTGCACAAAATGTATGTTAAATCTGTGAAAGTAGCCAAAATGTGGCATCTTGAATTAATTATGTAAATAAATAAGTCTGATAAATGGTAAATGTCCTGTACTTGTATAGTGCTTTATCTAGTCCAGAGGCCCTGAAAGTGCTTCCCATTACATTCACCCATTCACACACACCTTCACACACTGATGGAAAGCTACTACACTGTAACCATAGCTGCCCTGGGGCAATCTGACAGAAGTTGATAAAATATTTAAATATGACATTCTGTGTTAAAATGTTGAACTTCTTGACTGCTGCACTTATGAAGCAAAATAGTGGATACTGGTAGACTGAAACACATCTGTTTCTTGTATGATAACAAAATGTTTATTTTCTAAAATTTAAAAACTCCATCAAGGAATCCTGTGTGTGTGAGTCTATGCTTGTATAACTTTTGACATTCATCCACATTCATATATTTGCCTTTCCAGGTTGATTAAGTTTGAAACACTGAAATACAAATGTAATCTCCCACTTTGTCCCTGTGTGATCAACGAATGTGAATTCCAGAGTAATTTGCTGCAATCTGCACACAGTAAAATTACAGGATGCTCACTTCTGCTGATTTCTGATCTTTTTACACAAATTACAAATCTGACAAGAGTGTTCATATGCTCTCAACTCATGCAAATTCACACCAAACAAAGCACATGTCTATCAAATGGCCTTTTAGAATGGATATTTTAACAGATTCCATGGAGAATAGTATTCATTTCTTTGCCAATTTAGACTTTCTCTCGTGAATGTTTTAAATATTAAATCTAAAACCAATAAAATACACAAGTTGCAAAGACATTGACCTAATAATGTTGACTAACTATTCAAGACATTCAGACTCATCAGATGGGCATAATTTTTGTACCACGAAGAGAGCACTACAATTAATTTCAAATAAATTCAGATTCCTCTCGTATTTATCATTCAGTATCCATACTATTTTTTTTTCCCCCCAGAGGTTCCTATAGTTTGTGGTGGAACTATTTTAATATGTAAAATGTTGAATGCAAGTCGCATGCTTCTTTTAATTGGACATGCTAAATGCCATATCCTCACACCAAATATTCAGGGTTAAATTGTTTTATTTATTTTTCACAAAGAATTAGTTGGATCATATTTTTTGGCAGAATCAGTCTGCACACAAATATAGAGCAAGCATGTAATAGAAAATTATAAAATGACTTACATTTCACCGCAGGGTTAATTCTCAAGATATCTATTACCTGGTTAAGCTGTTAAGGTTTTTAACATTATACATTGTATAAAATAATCCTTCAAAGTCAGAAATGCAGTGCAAATTTGTCAAGATAGTTTGCTTGCTTTTGTTCCATAATAGAAAATTAAATTTACATATATTCATCTGAAAGAAATTAAATCAATGTGTTTCTATCCAAAATTGTCAGAAACATTTGTGCAACAAAATAGCAACTGTGTCTGATTTCAACTAACCACTAAACACCCACAGAACATATACCTTGAATGAAAACAGTTGAACCCACGTTATGTTGGACCTCTGAGATTGAACCTGGCTCACTTTACCCCAGGAAGCAAATCTTTTCCTGGGGCAGCACTTAGCCCTTACCGCGGTTCTCCCCCAACCTCCCCCACTCACACTATCCCTGGCTGCGTGCAACCAGCAGGGCTCCCAGTTCCAGATCTACAAACCTCCACAGATATTTCCTGAGGAAAACATATCACCTCAGGCTAGACCCGTCGGCTCACTGTGCTGAGGCAGCAGCAGCCCCAGCCCACAATCCACCGCAGGCCTCAACCTCATACTCCCTTCACTTTCTCTCCTCTCTCCCCCACTTTTTCAGTTATTCTATTTTTCAGTTTCTTCTCAGTTTCTGTTTGGTCATCTTTCTTTGTTGATTTATGTTTTGTTCACTCTAAGAAAAAAGAAAAATGTATATGAAATTGGACTGAACACAACTACAAATCAGCAAAATGCTAAAAAAAAATTTCCAAATTGAATGTATTACTGCTGCTTTAATAATGTGGCAATTGTCAGTTAATGCAAATGTATGCTACTGCAGGGTAAGATGCATTAAAATAAGCATAAATGTCTTTACAATGAAGAATAAGATTATTTTAGCAAACAAAATGACATTTTATTGAGACTTCTTAGTTTTAGCTGCATTTTTAATATTTTTATTGATTTATCGTTTATAAATTTTGTGACAACTTAGACTAACGAAGGCTATCTGATGCTGTATATGCAAAATGAAAAGCAATGTATCTATCAAGATTTAGGGACTAATTTGATAACTACAGAACATAGTCTACAGATTTAAGATGATAAATAAGAGAGCTGGAAATCAATAGCTCTTCACTAACATACTATACCTATTGTTTGTCAGTGATATAATAGCACTTTCTATACTTTTTGCTCACTGTGCAGCATCATTTAAAAATCTGAACTTGTTGACTGACAGCAAGTCAGTCAACAAGTATTTTTACTGTGTCGAAGTAAAATTATGTCCTTGCAAACTTTTGTGTTGTCTCCACCTTTGTTTCTCAAACATGCTTTAAAACTGATAAAGCTTAACTTTTTGTGAGCCATCCCATCCTCAAGCATAAATTAACATCCGTTAACATCTTTGCAATCTGCAGAGGAAAGGAAGGACTCGATGATGTGTTTTATGGGTAGCAGCATGGTGGGAACCCGATGTTGAGACAGTAAAACTGAGAGGACATGTTAAACTTATTGATAGCATCACCTCAGGAAATCCCCTGAACCTCATGTGTTTTCATCTGTCCTGTCTCTTTGTGTCTGTTCCCACGTTTTGTTTTTACCCTGCTTCTTTCAGTTTTCTGCATTTGTTTTCTCACTTTGTGTTGGTCTTTTTCATAAAAGTCCAATAAAATATATTTTATGTTTGTGGTTTAATGTGACAAAATATGGAAAAGTTCAAGGGGTATGAATACTTTTGTAAGTCACTGTGTATATATATATATATATATATATATATATATATATATATATATATATATATATATATATATATATATATATAATTGAATACATATCAAATTGTATACATATCCAATTGTATTCAGTTGTGTACATTGAAACATTTGTGGCATTGATGTTTATTTATTTTTTTCTTTTCTTTTCTATTTATTGGCATATATTTTGCTTTGGATCCAGACTAGTTTGCCTCTGTTTGACCCAAGTCTACTTTCTGCTTCACATTCTCATTCAGGCCAGAGGAAGTCAAGGCAAAAATGTCTATAACACCTCAGAGTCTATCTCAGCCCTTGTCAGGACAATCCCACTTAGCATGAAGGATGGCTCTATCTGTCTGGTGTCTCATATTGTCCTGAACATATGCCCCCACTGGTCTATTGCTACCTGCCCATCGACCACTGCAATTTGTCGGCATCCAATCCCAGGGAAGATAATTGAGTTAATTGTAGATGATGAATGAAAAGCTTTTGTAGAGCGTCAATCATAAGTTGGTGACAGTCTGGAGAATTATGTTGAAAGCTTGTGGGTCTGAAGGTGGGATTTCTTGTTTCGGATTTCATAGGTCATAACTGAAAAAGTTTAAACTGTTCTATTCCACCTATGTGGATATGGTAACATTTTGTTTCAAAATTGCAGTTCAGAGCATGATTCAGTCGTGAAGTCCCAGTTTGGGACATTTTTGGTAAAGTTACTGATTGGCCTTAAAAGGGCACGTTTTGTTTGAAACCAAATAAAATGTGTTTATTTTCTTATTTCCCAGTAAACAAAGTATGGAACAGAAAAAAATGTATTAAGTCCCAGTATACAACAAAAAAATGGCTCTTTATAAAACAAGCTAAAATTAATGCCGATAAAAGGCTGATCTAATTTGGAGCTGTTGAACAATGCCAATATAACCTTTTCATTTGATGCACCTTTCTTTTAAAAATCTCATATTTTTTGAGTGAGACGCATTCCCAAAAACATGTCTTTGCTGATCCATGGAGATTTTAAAGTTTGAGCTTTTCCATGCTTTCTGTTTAATATCATTTGAATGTGTTTCTTTGAAAGTTGGTCGAGGGACACGCAGAGCTCTACACTTTTGCACAGTAACCATCTAAATTTGTTAATTAAAAAAAATGCTACATTCTTTAGTTACACACCAACCTAAAAGGGCCATAGAAAAAAATGTTTGGTATATATCACCGCTATCAGTTAATAAACATTTCTGAGAGTTTGCTTTAATTTAAGCATACAAAGTACAGCATGTATGGAGAAACAGTAAGAGGAACATTTACATGAACAGAAGTACAGTGCCTTTTAAAATTATTCATATTCACAGAACTTTTTTTGTCCTATCCTTACCCTATCTTTTATGTTTTTTGACTGGGGTAGAAAGCTGGAGTACCCAGAGAGAACTCACGTATGCAAGAGAGAACATGCAAACTCCATGCAAAAAGCGCTCAAGTGAGAGTTTGAACCTAGGACCTTCTTGATGCAAAGCACCAGTGCCAATAACTGCACGAGTGTGCAACCAAACTGAATGGCTTCTCAAGTATTTTACAAATAAATGTGTGGCAGGCCTTTGTATTTAGTCCCACTGAAAAAAATACCTTGTAAACCCCTTTTGCTGAAAGCACATCTACAAATCTTTGAGGTTGTGTTTCTGTCAGTGTTGCCCATCTGAAATGCTTACCCACTCCTTTGGAAAAAAGCTTGGCTGAGCCCAAGCTCAATAAGATTGAATTAATAGTGTCAGTGAAGAGCAATTTTCAAGTCTTGACAAAAACTCTCAAATAGATTTAGGTCTGAACTTAGGACTGTGCTATTCTAGCCAACAAATGTACTTTGAAGACATTACATTGTAGCTCAGGCTGTATGTTTAGGGCTGTTGTCCTGTGTAAAGTGGAATCTCCTTCCCAGTCTTACATTTTTTTGCAGAATCTAACTGGTTTTTCTCCAGACTTTTTCTGTAGTTAACTTCTTTTAGCTTCCCATTCACCTCTGATCAATGTCCCTGTCCCTGAAGAAGAAAATAATTCCAAAAGTATGATGCTGCCACTACCATGTTTCACAGAAGGGATGCAGATGTGGAGGGTAGGTTTTTCACCATACATTGCATTGTGCATGTAAAGCACCTTCTTCCACATTGTTGCTGTTTCCTCCACATGGCTAATGGCAAACTGCAAGTGGAAGTTATGGCAGTGATTGACTATAGGACCAATAATGAACCTAAATGGTGCTGTACAAGATCAAATAGTGGCAGAATGGGTTTATAAGTTATAATAAACCTTTAAAAATACCCATATAGACCAATTACTTGCATTACTACCGTCATTACATCATATGGGCTAAGACAAAGTTGTAGTTTAAATTTTTCTTTGTGTGTTTAGTATCCTTAAATATCTGTCTCTACTAGATTTCCTTGATATCTGCATTTATCTATTTTGTTGTATTTATTTTCCACAATTAAATTATCTTTCATCACTATATTTTATTACCTATAAAGTGTAGATAGGCTGTTAAATCTTTTTTAAACGGACTGCTTTAAACACAGTGGAAACACACACAATCACACACCACATGCACACAAATCCTGCAACAGGAAGGCCCCAATAAGATCTCATGTGATGGATAGGTTCCCATTGCTGTCACACAGGTTACAGATGGCATAATGAAGAATGTCTATGAATTTGGAAATATAGTGTAAAGACAATGAGAAAGAAAGACATTCAAGTAGTGTCCAAAGACACACAGCCAAACTCTCATGTTGTGGGGAAAAAAAAAAAAAGACAATTTTGGCAAGGGATTTTGTGTTCCAGACAGACTTGGCAGCTTTACTTCAGGTTGTAAAAACTGAAACCTTGGAAGAAGAAATTAGTTTTCAAAAAACCCAGACTTTAATTTAAGTGAAAGTTTGAGCTACATTATGTCTGGAATTCCAGAATAAAGAACATTTGTGGAAGCTGATTAACTGTGTTAAGGATAATCAAAGGAAAATGAAGGTAAAACAGAATGTGATCCCCTACAATTTCTGCACTTTTACACTGGTTGTAATCTGTACCCTTGTTTGCCTTTTTTCTGCCTAAAGAGAACAGACCTTTAATTACCACTCTCCCTTTCCTTGTTGTCCACAATGTTTATCTTCCTAGTTCTCTCTAACTTCAACAAGGAACGTCGAGTTCAGACCACAGAGATGAATTAAGATGTGGAATTAAGACAAGATGAGTTTATATTTCCTTGCAAAGCTAAATTTAATGCATTTTATTGGGATCCTGTGATGGACTAAATTAGCATAATTGAGTGATACATGTTTTTTTACAGTATTTATTTACTACTAAACCCCTTTAGAAGTCACCTGATTAGTAAATTCTGACTGAATAAAAATCTGAACAATATGGCATGCATTTGCATTTGGTCCCCTTACCTCACATGCCCCTGGTACAATTTCGTATAACCAACTGCTTTTCAACAGACCAATAATAAGTAAATAGTCTTGTAGTGTGTAATTGAATCTCGGCAAAAATATGTCAAATTAAGGTTGCATCTGACATAAAAGTAGACTGGTCACATTTGTGAAATGGGAACCTGTGTTTGTATGGCCTTTAGTATCAGTGTATGTTTGTGTGTGTGGACTAGGTGTGTGTGCTATGCTATGTGCTGTTTTGTCACCAGGAAGTACAAAAAAAGAAGGGTAGAAACATTACAGCACTCAGTGCCCCACAGCAAGGGGCAGGTAGCCTCAGCACCCGGAGGCCACAGCAACCCCAGGCAGACAGACACTGGGCACCACCCCGACAGAGTAGCCATACACCTGACATGGAGGCAGACTGCCATTGAAACACAGGATCAGCAGCCCCCAGATCAATAAGGCACAGGGAGAGATGTAAGGTACTGTAACTCAACAACCCAACCCTGTCATCATGTCCTCCAGTGCAGGTCAACCCCAGAACCCAGTCATCATCAAGGCTAGGTTCCCACACAAACCCCTAGCAGCATTACCACCCAGCTTTGAGGAGGACAAATGCCCCAGATCCACACCTTGCCAATCAGACATCAGCAATCCACCATAGCCCAGATCAAGAAGGACCCATGACGGAATGGCACACTGATCATCCCCCAACATGCCTCTCTTTCCTTCCTCCTCACAATTATGCATGAGTCAATGTTGCTTTACCTTATAAAATCCCAGTAACATGTGGTTGGAATGTGACTAAAGTTGCAAAAATTTCAAGGCCTATGAACACTTACATTGCACTGTAGAATAATAAAATTCTGGGAGGATGTAGAGAAGGCATCAAATTATCTGGGAGGACAGGAAAGTCAGTTGGGACAGAAGAAAAATGGCAGAGGACATTTAGGAAAACAAAAAAATGTAATAAGAAAGAAAGAAAAGGATATAATTGAAGAATTAGGTAAAAAAAAAAAAAAAAGTGTGACAGGAAACAGCAAGAGTAACATGTTGAAATTAGGAAATAATAAGGGTCAAAAAGAAAGAGAACGTTTGTAGGGTGTACACGGAGAGGATCCAATTTCCACATTCTTCCTATTGCCACACCTAAATCCTTAATTGTGTGGCCACAGAGAAAGTATTGCAGAGACCACAGCATTGCTGCTAGCTGGTGTTTAGCTGCCGACAACCTTTCTGTTTAAATTGGTCAGGAACCCAGTCTGCATGCGACTGGGGTTTTGGAGTGTGCGAGAGACGGAGAAAAGAAATGAAAAATAATATGAAGAAAGAAGGAGAAACAAATGAGAGAAAATCCTTTTCGGAATTCCAGCTTGGCAAGGGCAACTGAAAAAATAAATACGAACATTTCTGCACATCAAGTCACCACCACACTATCAGCATGTCAAATGTTTTATAGAGAGGCAATGGCGCCTACCATTTTCCTAATCAAATCACAGAGAAAAGAAAGTTTAAACTTGATTCTACCATGTCAATTGTATGTAAGAAGTGATGAAAAGCTCATAGATAATCATTTCCTGTTCACTGAGGTGGTGAATGTTCTCATGTAGGAATTTACCTTACAGTTATCCAAATGGCTAAAAGAAAAACAACCAAGAAAAATCCCTATGCCTTTCACACAACTAAGCTGCTCTAAGTAGGACTAATGTGTCTCTTTAGGGCTGCAGCCTGGCTGTTCTGTGTATTTGTGTTTTGGGAGTACACAGAGCACAGATGGAGGATGAGGGGCTTGAAACGTATGTAGAAGGTTAGGCTCTAGCTGTCTGTGAAATAGAAAACTCAGCGAGAACATCATTTTCCTACAGGATGACAGGCCTCAACCCTATCCCCACCTCTCCACCAACCCCCTCCCCACACCCCAGCCACTCCATCTGACATGCTGTTTCTGATCAATAAACCTCTATTTTCTCCCCCACACAAGGTTTTCTATTCAATACAGCTGCCAGTGGCTTTAAAAACATAGAAGCATGATCCATTTATTATTGGCTGTTACTATGATCTATCTGCTCACCTCGATCTCTCCCCACCACCCAACCTTTCTTTATGCTGCTGCCTATTGGGGAGAGCGGGGGTCTCTTTATTTCCTTCTCATGCTGCTTATTGACAAGCCATCACCAAGGCCTATCATTCACTGCACACTGTACATGAATGTGAAGACATATGGCATATTGTTTGGAACTGTATGCGATTTAGATGGTTCGGTTGAGGTTTATGCAGACCAAGCTTGTGCATTTCATGATGCTTTATTAGTGCTAAAGAAAGAAAGAGTAAAGGACAACAGGAAATAGCAACTTTGAAACAAGTTTACTTTTTTCTTTCATGTTAGGGTGATGAATGATAAAGCAACATGAACAAAAGCTGTTCCAAATTTCCATATTATTTTATTTTACCATAAATAAAACACAGTTCACTGCTGCAAGTCTAAGTATAACTTGAAAACACATCGCGTCACAGTAGCAATATGGAGACTGCAGGGTGAAATATATTTGGGCAGAAGCTCATCTAGGTGACTTTCCAGAGTTATTTTGTCTGCTTTAAATGGATCAGCAGATAATCTGCTTCATTTGTGCAGGTGTGGAAGCCCATCTAAACTCTAGTGTGGACCAAACAAACACTCTGTTCTGCCTGAAAACAAAGGTCTCTATCCATCTCTATCCAAGCAACCCTGATGCAGTTTGCTTACAGGGGGAATACAATCAGCAAACCAAAAAGAGGAAGTGAACCGATGAAAAGAAGTTATGTCTCCTGCATTCATCTCATTTAAAAACCACATGCTGAATATGTAACTCCCTTGCTTGCTCCTCCTACTTGGCAGCTTCTTGTGACTGTACCCCAAAAGTGCAGGTGTTGTAACAGCAGAACATTGTCCAGGCGGTTTGGTCTGCCTTCAGAAGAGCAGAAAGTGAACCAAACCACATGAAATGTTGAAGTTTTTTTGGCAGTCCCTGTAAACAAACCAATTCTCTGTACTATCCTGGTGTGAAGACACCCTTAGAGAGACTGATGAAAAATGTATACAAAATATTTACTGTCTCTTGGTATTGTTAAGAATAAAATAGATGCACAATGACACTTGTACATAGATTCTTGCTAATCCCGAATTGGCACATGGTTTTCTCCTGAGGAAAACACTGTCAGCCTCTGGCTTCCACAGGCACAACAAGCTGACCGCTCCAGCTGGAGGTTTTCCTTAACGTTTTCCTCATGCCAACTTTTATTAGTTCCACACAAATGTTCACTATCAAGAACATGGGCGCAGAGAAGCTGTCTAACCATAACCAATAAATGGTGCAAGCAATTTGTTTCTCCTTCTCTGTGCTAGTGCCAGTCTGAAATGGATGCATCTTTCTCCTAGCAATGAAGTACTATTAAAAACTGATATGGGGGAGGAAAAGTGAAACATGGCTTTTATTTTCAGGAATAAAGCACAAAATGAAAAAATGAGATACTTACTATACCAAAAAGAATATAGTTAACAAACAAATGTTTGTAATTCTGGCAATTTGATGAAATCATTTGGAGGAAAAGTAAGAAACAGGGGGGGAAAGCCTATGACACAAGCACTTAAACATTACCTTTAAACTTGCTTACCACAGGATGTTTTAGCTGGTCAGCGGAAAAAGACTAATGCAGCCATTTTTCCCAAGATGATATATGGGCCGGGCTTGACGGGTCACTTCTTTCTCTCCTTTTATATTTTCTCTTTCTCCTTCGTTCCTTCAGTCCTTTCCTCTTCCACTTCCCTCCTCTTGCAAAAGCCACCATTTGTTCCCTTCTGCCGCAACCAAAAAGGGATTCCACCAGGTGACAGATTTATCAGTGTCAGGATGACGTAAAACCGGTGCAAACCTACAGGAACATCGAAAGACCTATTGTCAGGAAGATGAGTAGTGTCATTTATATCTACTGGGGTCCCATTAAAAGAGGGCTCTTAAATATCTTCACAACAGTGGACTCTTTTTTTTTTTTTCCAGTTATCTTACAAGTTCTCTAACTCTCAAGAGCCAGAGTTCCTTAATTCTTCAAAATGTTGGCTGATTTCTTTTTTAGACTTTTGACTGAATACGTATATGAACCATATGTGGATGATATCCCTCGAGCTTTTAGGGTTGAAAGCTGAGAGTCATTTTTGCTCTGGCTGACATTTCTTCTGCGCAAAGTGAAGGAGCTGGTTTGAGGTTTGCAGGGACGAGTTCACAGGTGTAACAAACCAAGCCCCACTCCTTACCCAAGCAGCCACAAAACCGCCTCATAGGGGCACCATAATTCATTTAGCTCCAGGCCTCACCCAGTGATGCTAAATGCCTGTGTGTGGTCCACAATACAGTATACCAGATATCAACATTTGCAGTCTTTACTCTCCAGAAAATACATTAAATATACCTCTACGCTTCACTTGTTCCTGTATTTTCACCACACAGGGCTACAGACACATACAATACAGCAAATAGCAGCATAGCATATATTCCTCTGTGCTGGGGGGAAAAAACGTTAACTCTCTTGCTGTTATGACAAGTTGATCAGGATATCTAACCGAAAAATCTGCAAGATAAACAAGCTGTGTGCTCACTGTCCAAGCACATCAATGACTACATGTTTATAGGAAAAATAATTGTTTCTTTGACAGTACAGCTGTATTTTTAAGAATGAATAATCTTATTAGCTATCGTAAAACCAAACCTGAAAGAACTCTCTCTCTAACAAGCTGACTGATAGGGTCCCCAGCTAAAAATATGAAGAACAGAAAGAACCTAAAAGAGAAAAAAAATAAAGTCCCATCCTAACTTTCTCCCCACTTTCTCCCCAAACTTGTCAAAAAATTCTCTTCCCAATCATAACTCAGGTCAGCTATAGGTGAAATTGCTGCTCTGATTTCTGTGCAGACTTTGACAATATTTAACTCACACTCATGTATTGAGAAAACTGTCTTCATTATGGCAGTTTTCTCAGCATTTTCAATCAAGACCCGGTTGGTACAAGCATCTTTGTTTCTCAGGTCTTTGTCCCCGTGTGCATTTCCAAAACTGCAATTTGGCTTTTTTATGTTTCTTTTGGAGTAATGGCTTCCTCCTCACTGAATGGTCTTTATGCCATGTCAATACAGGACACATTTCACTGTGGACAATGACACTGTCTTACTGGCTTCAGCCAGCATTTCCACAATCGATTTGCACATTTTGGACCAAAACACTTTCTTCTCTGAGACACAGAACCCATCTCTTTCGTGACCAGTATGATGGATGGACATTTCAATTATGTCTATCAGTATAATTGTTTGAACAGAGCATCTGGAAATTTTTCTCAAGGATAAACCAGACTTGTGCAGCTTATCAATTCTCTTCCTGATATCTTGGCTGATTTCTTTTGACTTTCCCATCATATCAAACAAGAAAGCAGTGTTTTCCAGGTGCTGCCTTAAAATACACCCACAGGTGTGCCTCCAATTAACTCAAATTCGTCAGTTAACCTATTAGAAGTTTCCAAAGCCATGGTATCATCCTCTGGGCTTTTCCTCATTGTTTAAAGAGACAGTGATAATTCTGTAAATAAACTTCTGATTTTGAAGACATTCATAAATAAATCTCTAACATATTCTTTCTTTTATTGTGGCATTTAGCAAATAGAAATAATTTTGGTAATTCTGACCTAAAACAAGAGAAGTTTCTTCTGATATCACTTCAGACAGAAAAAAATGTGTATGTGTATTTTTATTCTGTGTATGTAAACTTCTGGTTTCAACTATACAGCTTTCTAATAACAGAAGTGTGATACATTTGATGTTTTATTCATTGGTAAAAACCTTGAAACATTTTTATTCATATTTAAGGTAACATTCTGAACATATATGTTACATTGCCAATATCAGTGGACATAAACCAAGGCTGAAAAATAACGCATTACAGTGTTTGACTGTGGTCTACAAATCACTAAATCATCCTTGCTCTAAACACTCTAAAGCTGAATTTCTGATGAAACTCTGATGATTTAAGGTGGAATTCATGGATGCATCCTGTCTGCAAGATGGACATCTCTGTGTGTAAGCCCCAGGCTGAGAACATACATAGTCTAACCTTCCTTAGATATCTACACATGAGCTGTGCTCTAGAAAGTTTGTTTTTTATGTCTATGTACTCATTGTAAAACAAATGCATACTGTCTGCCAAGGGTTTTATCATAAAAAAGATCTAACATTTGATGAGATCAAATATTTTTTTATTAATTTAACCATTATTGCACAAAGCAAAATATCTCAGATTTCATCATGTGATTATTTAATACACATAAAATAAGCATAAGTGGAAAAATGTGAAAGTTTGAGTATACCCCAAAACCACTAGATCTGTGCAAAATATGTAAACTTCTAGAAACTAAACAGGGGTTTACTTTTTTACTATTACATTACTATTGACTTTGTGTGCTGAATTTTAGCTGGATCTGTTGAATCAACAACCATCTGTTGATGGATTGGTTTCTGATTGTATATTTGTTCAAGTGTTCAGAGACAACTGCCACTCATCATGCACGTGCAGTCATTGGGGAAAGCAAAGGTTCCGTGTGTCAATGCAGTCATGGAAAAACTAGGGCTGCAACTGTTGCTTCCATATGACATAAGAGAGAAAGCAGTATCTAGGTGGTGCTAATCAAAAGCACAATTTGATGATCACCAAATGTGACCTTGTGCACCAGCACAGCAGTTTTGGCAGGTTGCTGATATCGTGCATGTAGCTGTGTGTTAAAACATGCCAAGGATAAAAGATGTTTGTAATTGTTGCTGCCCTTCAATCTGGGAAAGATTAAGAGGCTATTCAGAGTATTCAAAGCCATTCATTCTAAGGTGGAAAAGAATATTGAAAAAAATTCACCCCAAGGTCAGACAAAATTTTAATCTTAATTATTCATAAAAGGTCTGGGACAATGTCCTTTGAATAGATGAATGGTCATACAAAAACAAATAGTATATAGGAACAAAAACCTCTCAACATATGTCTAGCATGGTGGTAAAAGGGTACTTATTTGAGCCTAATTTGCAGCAACAAGCCCTTTGCACCATGCATAGATTATCTTGCTTATAAACCTTTCTGCATATACAGTCAAATGTGAGGTGATCTGTTTGACAACTAAATCTTTGTCATTCAGCAAATCTATAACAGAATGACTGAAAAACAGATGGTGGAGGTCACACTTTAAAAAAGCTGTGAATTAACAAATGCTCAATAACCTCTATAAATGGTGGAAGGGGAGTGGACCAAAATTGGGGTGCCGTGGCTCAGTGAGAAGTGTAGTCAACTGGCAAATTAGAATTTTTGTTCTTCAAGATTCAGGTTCAAAAGTTATTTAAATCTAATCTCAAGTGTACACAGTTGCACACCCCAAATTCCACTATACTGATATCAGAAATGAACACATTCCTAAAATCCTGTATAGGTCCAAAATGACTTAAATCTTTTATGTATTGCGAAGTGAGAATTCACAAAGTGAGTAATTTCTTTTTACCATGAGCACATGACTAAAGAAAATTGTATGCTGTTTGTTATATTTTCTTATAATTCCTGGTCACCTCTCACCTATCAATTCCCTCATGTGTCCTCTTTGTAAAGTTGGAAGATTTGGAGAGGAGAACAAAAGAACATAAATTTCCAGAAGCAAATTCCTTTGGTCAAAGACAGGAACTGGCTACAGATAATGTTTCCTTGTGTCTCCGAGACCAACCATTATGTCACAGTTAATGGTTAGGATCTCAGTATTTACTCTCCATTAAGTCTTTGCACACAGCAAGACACACACACACACACACACAGAGAGAGAGAGAGAGAGAGAGAGAGAGAAAGAAGATGCCATAATGAACAAGTGACCTGCACATCGCCCGCTTCTTTCGGCCTGTTACTTAGAGGTAAGCAAACACACACCGCGAAGCATGCCATCAAACACTATATATCAGAGAGGTAAGCAAACTTACTCACACAGTGGACTAGAGTAAGACTTTATCATGGAGGTAGAATACCCACCCCCATCACCTGTTTTAAATCCATAAAACAGCTCTCACAGTCTATTCACCTGCCTTACTTTATAGATCTCTAAGCTGCAATTAGGCTTTATTAGCCATTCTGAGAGAGAACCAGCACCATAGCATCCCTAATTGAATAGTGGGGCATTGATTAGATGTGTTAGCCTTTCAAACTGGAGTACTTTGTGAAATTAGGTTTACGTAATCAGAACAAATACATAAAATAAACGAGCTGTGATAAGTTTCTATTGTCTTGTTATGCTAAATAATGAAATCACATAAAAATGTTTCTTTGAACACATATCATAAAGCATCTCTACTAAAGAATAAATAGAATGTGAACTTATATGTAAATATTCTATGAATACTAGTTCTTATAGACTTAACTTGAGGCTGACAAGAGAGTACAAATGTTTGCCAAATGTGAGAAATGTGATTGGGTGTATTGCATTTCGGTAGAAGTAGAGGTGTTTATTTCATTGATGGCCAGTTAGCTGTTCTGTGTCATTAACACAGTGTTTGATGGGATGGCAAGTTTGTTAAAAGGGATACAGGCTGGAAAAAGGGAAAGGGGAATAGTCCATTGGGCACCACTGTTGTGTGTGTCAGTGTGTGTGTTTGTTAATGGCCAAGGGTCAGTTAGAGGGGATACCATGTGTTTGTCACAAGTGACCGCTCTACGACCACAGACACCAGTCGTCCAGGCACTGGTATTCGTAAGCAGGTATTTCTGTGTTAAAGGTAGACAGAGTAAGAGCACTCCATCCTCCTTAACACACTTTTTCTTTTCAATGTCCAGACCGTTACAGCCAACCGCACTCTGACCCTGCAGTCATTCTGGTGTGTTTGTCTGTCTGAGGTAAAGGAGCTAGGCACTCCGAATCCCACACAATAACCCAGGATTCAGTCAGATGAACAGCAAAATAAGCAGAGGGGAGATTTTATAGTCAGGTGTGAGCATTTGTATGTGTAAAAGCATGTCTGTCATGAATGACCGCACACTCACCTGGTGGCTACGATTGGCCTTGTGATAGGATTCTTTCCTTCTTTTTTTGTCTAGATTGCAATGTCTATACAGCATAACAGTTCAATTATATTGATTATGATCAACTTAAAAACCCAAATCTAAAACTCTCAAGCTTCATCCTGTTACTCAACTTATTTGAGTTTTCCAAAACAATTATGGAAATGATAGGAATAGAAACCCTACATAAAGTATAATGTAGTGACAATGAAAGGTAAGACTGGGACTTTTAATTTTGAGAAATTCATTACAATAAAAAATTATTCTTGAAAAAAAATGCATTCACTTGCACCTTTCTCAGTTCCCTACTTCCTGTCACACTGTTAACTCTGATATACCCAATTCAGTAGGTGTTAGCTGTGGAGCTTACGAACAGTCCCCAAGAAGATGGACAAGTTGCTCTGATGGACGCTCGGACACAAGAAAGTTTGATGAACAGAGATGGAAGATGGAAGACTGCATTGCTGGTGAGATACTTTTGTTGAAGTTTTTTAAGATAGCATGAATAAAAACATGGTTGTGTGCAAATTTTGCAACAAAGAGTTTTCTTATTCTACCAGAACCTCAAGTTTGCTTGCATGTACCAACATTTATTGCCAGCTAGTTGTCAGAGTTATCAAGTTATCAGAAAAATCGGTCTTTCTACAGAGAACATGCTAAATTTGCTAATGATATGTAGTGAATGTGAATAGGGGCATTCACTGCACACTACAAAAATTTTTGCATATGTTCTCGACCATGAGATTTTTATTCTTACTAAAGGTGTCCACCCTTAGGAAATTTTGTAACAGTTTTGATAACGATAATTTAAAGTAATTTTCTAGGTTCTACTAGTTTACCATGAAGAACTTCAATGTGTAATATCTACCAGCTCAGAGTGATACTGGTTTGAATAGGGGTCATATTTTGTCATCTTCCACAATAATAAACTTTAGTCTGATAATATTTATAAGAGATGACATTTGAATATGAGGATTACTCAGAATCAAAAAATTTGGAAGAGTTAATTCGCTGTTCATTTTTATGTGAACACAGCTGGCAGTTTTTAAAGTAATCACTGTTTAATTTGTGACTCACATTATCTCAGCTGAAATGTTTAAACCATCAGCAGGAAAATTGTGACAGTACCAGGAAGTTGAATAGTGTGAATAGTTGAAACTTTTCAGTTCTGACTATTTGTTTTATCAATAAATGAATCAGTGACAGCTTTAACGCTCATCATACTGAGCATCTACAGATGTCGTCTGATTTCCTTAGTTGAGACCCTGCCAAACATTTACGCTATAGTGAAGACAGGGGCTTGGAAAAGCATAACTGGAACATCTCCTCTAGTTAACAAGAACAATAGCAGGGATAATATTCCCTCTGCAGATGTTTTTGGTACTTTTATTCCCCTGGGACCCTCCACCTGAGAGTTTCACTGAATGACGCTGACGCTAACTATCGTAAACAAAACCACTGAGATTTAAAAAACATGCCTAATATTAATGCTAAATATTCATGTAACTGAATGAACATAGACTGTATAACTAAGAGAAACCAACACTCATGCTTTTAAATACTGTATTAAATCTGAGACCAATATGGTTTGTTTATTCTTTTGAAAACTAAATATCACAGTGTTACTAGGTACTATTGTTGCTCCTCCTGGCTCTTGAAAATAGAACCCCATAGGAAGCAATGAACAATGACTGTTACATGACCTGCTAATAGATCTAGCAGTTGCTCTGTGCTTTTTTTGTTTTTTGCATGAATGTGTGTTTGTGTGTGAGAGAGAGAAGGTAAGGTGTTAGCACAGCATTGGAGGATGACAGTAAAGTGACAAAAATGGCAAAGAAGATGACAGTGTATATTTCTGCAGTTTTCCAGGGGCACATGTAAAAAATATTTGCATCTGTATTTGTCGGATAGTTGGATCACAATCATGCAGATCAAGGAAAACATTTCGTCTTTGAAGTGTCCCACCAGGTCCCTGGTGGTATGCATTCCTTTTACAGATGGACATAACTGGAAATGGACCATAGTGTCTGGTGTTTGTTATGTGAAAAAAATAAAAATTCACCCCAATTTTTGACTCCAACATCTCAGGTACTCAGTTGTTCTTTTTAAAACCTTTCATCCAACAGTAGTTAGTTCTTAATGGGCCACATTAAAAGCGAAAGCAGAAATAAGCCAGGGGTCAGAGAGGCAGTAGTCTGTGAAGAAGTGCTTGGAACAGAATCAAGATCCTGGCAGATTAATTATTATCTTGTGTATGTGTGTGTGTTTCTGTCTGCGGATGGAGATGTGGTCAGGCTGTGTGACTCATAACTACCGCAGCATATATTCTTGGATATTCTCGGAGGGATGATGTTTATGCTAAAGTGAACTTTACGTGTAGGTGTGCACTCCCCACCATTCCCCAAACTCACTCTCATTGTCCTTTTTTAAAGTTTTCCACCTGAATGGCTTCTTTTTCTTCAGTTGTTGTCTGCTGTTCTGTTGCACTTCCTCAGATGTAATGAAGATGAAAAAGAAGCAGACACATGTTCCACGATAAATGTAAACTATCAGACAAATCAACATTAGGGCTGTGGGTGATGAAATCTTTCTGGGGCATGCTTCAAACTAAGGGCTGCTGCTTGTGCTAGACAATGCACTCACAAGTAATTTTTGCTTCACTATGAATATTTCCCCCTGCCATTGATGCATTAATTTTGGCTTCATGATTCATTTTAATTAACCAGAGCAGATCAGATAGCCAGATCTGTTTCCATCTTGATTAATAGTTAGATGGTATATTCTTTAGTAAAAGTATTCCGGCTTCAATTGACAACATTGTTGGTGGGTCCCATTTTGTTGAGAGATGTTTTACCACCAGTTCTTATTGCTTTTGCATTGCTTTCTCCAATAAGGGCACTCAAGTATGAACTAAAATTTGGCTTAAAAATTACATGAAAAAAGATGCACGATAATAATGGGCGATAATTCAACTCTGCACTGAATCATCAGAAGATAAATGGTTTCTTATTTGATTGATTGACTGGAATTTTGTTTGCAAAAGGCACTAACCATGCCAAAATATTGAAACTATGAAACAAAAGCAAATTTTGCCTTCAAACAGCACAATGTGCAACCAAGGGTATGAACTCCTCCAATCAATCACCACGTAATGGACAAGAAAATACAGCAGTTGCTTGTCAGTGTGCCCTCCAAACTGCATTATTACTATTATTTCTGTAAACTTTTTGCTATTGCTAGGCTTGATGTTCCATTCATACATGTTTCACTGATGTTGTGGGGTTTACCTACTTAAGGCATACATAGCACCACACAATATGACGCTTCGGTTGCCCTGTCATTTACAGAGCTAAAAGTATGAACTATTTTCTGCTGTAACCTCAGTTCAATTAGCCACCTGTAAAAAAAAAACAAAACAAAAAACTCCAGACTTTGTCTCCTTACTCACCATAGTTTTAGGTACTAAAAATCTATCAACTTTGTCCTGGCAGAGGCTTGGTGAAGTTGGCTAAATGTTTGTAGTAACTTTTTCTGGTTTATTTTTTCCTCATGATTTTCATCATGAGCTCTGGCACCCCCAAGGAGAGGTACGTCCCACACTTTGAAAAGCTGTGGTGTAGCCCATTACATCGCTTTTATGCGAGTACCATTTGTTATCTTTCTACATAGGCTGTGTCAAACTGTCCTTCTCAGAAAGAATTGGATCCAGAATCAGAAGTGCATTGATGCAAATTTTATTGCTTGCATGTCATTTTTTTTTTCAAACTGTGACTGAAAACTAAAATATTGCAAATAGAACAGCACATACTGTAAATGTAAACCAAAATAAAATCAGAGAATTTAGAAAGAAAAACTATTACAGTAAAACAAATTCCCACTATTGATAGTCTCATCTGCCTTGAATCCATGCTGGTACAGCAACAGAACACAGACATGGCACCTTTTAAGCCCTGCAGACTGACTGCTAAGTGAAAATTTGTGGAAAGTAGAGTGAAACAGGTGCTTTACTGGATTCATATGGATCGAGTTAGCTAAAATAGTTAGGAACATGTGATTTCTGTTTGGTCACCATAGTTAAAACAATGGAGTTTGGACTACTTAAATGACATCTTTGTTAACTATTTTGCAAAAGGGTGAGCAAAATTTATCAAACAAATGAGAAAGGGTTAACACATTTACAAGAGGTGTCTTTTGCTCTGCTGAGATAGTGATGATGACCACTGAACAGATCCCAGTTCGTTTAAGCAGGTCAAAGCAGTCAAGAAAAGCTGTAAATATTTTTCAATTCCCATTAAACAGGTGATTAAAAAAAAAAAAAAAAAAAGTTATTTTATAGTGTTAGGACTCTCATAAAAGTGTCAAATCTCCATTAGTTAAAACATTGCCCCACTTCATCTACTGAGCTACTGCAAATTAGCACATATAAGCACAAGACTCAAAAAAGGTAAAGAAAACTCTCAACAGTAAAACAAGCTGAAAGAAAGCCTGGGAAAGACATTGCAAAATATGATTGTGAACTGGGAAAAAAGGGCTCCTTGGATGTATCTTAGAGCAACCTTTCAGATCAAGGTTTTGTACCGTAGATGGCTGTTGGTTCAACTCGCGTTAAAAGACTGAACTCTTTTCCAGTCAAAGCATTACAAGTCATTCATTCATTCACCCAGCCCCATTCCCAAACACACACGGATACACTTACTGGTAGGTATTTTCTCCATGGATACTTTCAAAGGGAAAGTTGGAATTGGATTTAAAACCTATCAAATGTGAGACAATTACTACTCCCACAGCTGCCTGCTGTGATTCTAACATTAAGCCTGACAAATGAAATGCATTATTTAGTTGAAAATGCTGCACCAGCAGACTGAAAATTCTGACGGCAGCCCAAGTAAGAAGATAATCACAACTCTTGCTTGTTACAGTAGAAACAATTTCTTTTTACAGTGTTGTTGTCATTCATTATTCAAATAAGGGACTTCAGGCACTAAACCTGCCAGTTAGGCTGGGTTGATTAGGCTTCGGTTATACTTTGGCATTTTTATCCTGCACAATATACAGTCCACATTTTAAGACAGTCATAACATTTTGGGGGGCAATGGAAAGACACAGTATGACTTTTCTAATTATAACTTCACTATCCAAAAATAAAAGTTAATAGAATTAGATTTTTAAAATAGTCATATTTATTGTAATTCTCATTCATGGTGTTTGAGTCAAAGGTCGTTTATGCCTCACCAACTTCCTCTTCTCTCCTTTCTTCAGGCTTTTCTTCCCCATGCTCATTCCTTGCACATAACTCCAGCCCCGCTGAATCATTTCCTTCAGTAAGAGATGGTAGCAGAACATTCAGCGTTATGCAGATCTTGTTCTTTCATCCTATTTCTCTCTCCCCTCCTTCTGCCAAAAACATTAGGAAGTTGCTCTCTAGCATCCCTTCAGTCCTAATGGATTGCTCGCTCCTTCATTTTATTTAATCAAAACATTAAAAGCATTACCTTTTTTAAAATTTTGTCATGTACAACTACAATGAATTTTATTGGGATTTTTGTGATAGACGAATCAAGTTGTGCATAATTGTGGAGTGGGAGGAAAATAATATATAGCTTTTCATTTGATTTATAAATTCTGAATGATCTGGTGTGCATTTGTACTCAACTTGCCATGACTCACTCATTGTAGAACCACCTTTTGCTCTAATTATAACAGTTGTTTAGGGTAAAATGGCCAGTACTTGTGTAACGTGTGAGCTGTGAGGCCTTCAAACCTAACAGAGTCGAAATAGCTTTGGAGTATGGGAACTCATCTCCGATTAATCTTAGACTTCTCTCTCTTACAATCTCCAGCAACATCAATACAACCCAGTCGGGGTAGGAGTCACCCCTTGCAAAATAAGAGCACACAACATAACCGGAACTTAAACTTGTATAGTGCTTTATCTAGTCCAGAGGATCTCAAAGCACTTTACACGACATTCAGTCATTCACCCATTCACACACACATTTACACTCCAATGAATATGTCTTTACCAGATTAGCACACATATATTTGCCTATATGTCTTTGCAAAAAAGCTCAAGCTTGGTCAGATAGGATTGGGAAGGTCAGTGAAAAGCTAATTTGAAGCCTTGCCACAGACTCCCTGGTGGATTTTGATCTGGACTATGACTGGGCCATTCAAACACATGAATATGCAATGATCTAAATCATTCCATTTTAGCTCTCACTGCATGTTTAGACTCATTGCCCTGAACTTCTGCCCTGGGTTCATGTCTTTTGTAGCCTTTTCTTCCATAATTCCATGATTATTTCATCTGAAGAAATAATATCCATAGCATAATTGCACAAATCTATGGCATGTTTGCTGTGTTCCTGACAAACTCCAAATGGAACTTCTTTATGGCTTTCTTTCAACAATGACTTCTTTTTTGCCACTTTTACACAAAGTCCAAAATTTTTAAGTGCATAATTGTCCTGTCACAGATTCTCCCACCCAAGCTGTGGATCCCTGTAGCACATCGAGAGATGCTTCTCTGATGACAGTATTGCTCTCCTTTCCTGGTTTGTTGATTTCAGTAGGTTGGAAGTTTTGCTATGCTTTTTCCTGGAAGATGAGTTGAACAATGCTCAAAGTTTGGGATATTGTTTACAATCTGCTTTAATTTTCTCCACACCTCTATACCTGACCTCAGAGTTGAATTCTTTGGTCTTGCTATTTGTTTTCTAACAAATCTCTGAAAACTTCACAGAATAGATATGTTTATTCTGAGAAGAAATGACACAAAAGTAGGCCTACTAATTTGATTACTTCTGAAAGTAAGTGTTTGCTTGGGATGTTTTTGGGGTACCAGAGTAAAGGGGGCTGAATACAAATGCACACATTCAGATTTTATTTGTAAGAAAGTTTGAAAAATCATGTTCCTTTAAAAATAATGCAGCACTTTGTGTTGGTCTGTCTTGTAAAATCACAATGAAATACATTGCATTTGTGGTTGTAACTTAAGGGATATGAAAATTCAACCTTATGTATATTATAGACAAAAGTTATAATCTGTGATGTTTTTATTTTCTCCAGAAACAAATTTTCCAAATTAATTATTTTTTTATTATTATTTCTTGACAGTTAGATTAAATTATGTTGAAAACTGTCAATGGTGTTCTCTTTGTGATTGACTTTAGTTTTTAGATTCCAGTCATGTGATACAGAGATAACCAAACCTCTCAGACAGTTTCAGGTCATCAGTGGTAAACTTCCAACTCGGACACAAACAGTTACGGACACACACTTACAAACACACGCTCAACTGCACACTCCTTTCGCTTGACAAAGGAGTCCGTCTTTGTTTGATCTCTGTGAGGTTTATCTCCTGAGCCCAAATGTCAACACTGGTTGTTGACAGACTCAGTTTCCTCCAATAATCCATTGACTGTCTACATCCAAGACCCGGAGACCAGCAGGTAATAGCAGTTTGACCTGAGGGCACAGAAGAAAGTTAAAAGAACTCGAAATATACTAATCTTTAGAAAAAGAAACAACCCCTACTAGAAAGGAACAACCAGAAAATAGGTAAGAAAGACATAGATTGCCGCAAAAAAGTATTTGCCCCCTTTCAGATTTTTTTCTTTTGATTTTTAAATATTTCAGATTATCAGACTAATTTTATTATCAGGCAGCATGAGTAAATACAAAGAACATTATTCAAATGATGATTTCATTTATTCTCTGACCTGGCCATTTGTCAGAACCAATTTCTTTCTAAACCTAATAATTGGTTGTGTAACTGCCATTAGGAAAGTGCCATAACTGGATATGATTCTTTGACATTGCTCTGAATTATGGAATTACAGCCTCACTCTTCTTTGCAGAATTGTTTAATTGAGCCTCACTGGAGGTTTTTCCAGGATGAAAAAGCAAAACTATAGCATCTCAATCAGATTAAAGCTGCAATATGTAACTTTTATAAAAAAAAAAAAAAAAAAAAAAAAAAAAAAAAAAAAAAAAAAAAAAAAAAATCAACATATTTGTTGAAATTGTCACTATGTTGTAACAGTATGGTATAAAACAGATAATCTGTGAAAAAAAATTGAACTACTGTGCCTTCTCCCAGTGCTCCCAGTGCTATCTAGAAACAACCAATCAGAGCCAGGAGGCGGGTCTTAGTGCTGTTAATCACCATGCCTGTTGCTGTTCACTAGGGGTAGGATGTTCTTTTTTCTTAAAGACCATATTAGTTTTATACCAGATATAATGACACACAAACCTTCCAAAAAGTTCACGGCTTGTCTCATCTGCTCACAGAATATTTTTCCTGAAATTTTGCTGTTAATCAACTTGTTTGTTGACAAACAAATGCTTATGTTCATTTTTTGGTCAGCAGTGTTTTTTTCCCCCTTGAAATTCTCTTATGAATGCCCTTGTTGCCCAGTCTCTGCATCCCCAGAACTAGAACCAAACATGGAGAAGCAGCATTCAGTTTTTATGCTTTTTATATTTTATACTAATCTGGAACAAACTTCCAGAAAACTGCAAAACAGCTGATACACTGAGTTCCTTTAAATCAAGGCTAACAACACACCTGTTTAGAGCTGCCTAGAGCTTTAAGTGGAACATTGATCAATAATTTCAAATTATATTTGCTTGATGATCTTTATGATTTTGATGCATTGATATTTGATCGATGATTTTGATTATTTTAATTATTTTAATTTTGATATTTGGCTGATGATCTTTATGATTTTGATGCAATGATATTTACTCAGTAATGTTGATGCTTTTGATGTATAATGGTTTTGATAATTTTACTGTATATTTGCTCAATGATTTTAATGATTTTGATGCATACTTGATTGATGTTTTTTTGATGTAAAACACTTTAAACTGCCTTGCTGCTAAAATGTGCTATACAAATAAATTTGACTTGACTTGACTATGTGGAATCATGAAAAGTGACATTACTTAAGGTTAAGTGGGGTCTGTGGTGCATTAGAAGTCTTCCAGGTTTTTAGAGACTTCCTGGATGGGTCAGTGTGCTATTGGAGTGTTTTTGGCAGGCTGGTCACATCTACAAAGGCTCACCACCAGTGGCGGTTCTAGACCGGCACTAATGGGGGGCAGTACAGGAGCCATGACAGGGGCCAGGACCAGTTCTACAGGGGCATTTCAAGTTTTGTTTCTTCCAAAGTGTGAGCTTCTAGTGTTCTCTAAACTTAACTAAACCTCACATCCATGAAGGGAAAGTAAAAGTTAGCAATAACAATATTGCAAGTAAGAACAAAAACAATGTGTACCATATGTAAATTGAAACATAGATGAACAATATCATGCAGCCATAATACCTGTGGAGTGTAAACAATTGTAGGCACTGAATGAATTTACTATAATGTGAACTATATATTTACAGTATGTAAACAAAGCATGGAGTGAGAGGACTTCAGTTTACTGCATTTTTATTAAAATAATATGAAACCACATTTGGCAACTTTTACATAAGCATGACTACAAAAAAGAGGCTAATGATACTGGACTGAGATTTCACTGTCCTAATTCTTTTTGTGATGTTACGGGTCTAAAACATGGGGTTTTTGGATCCATTTTACCAAAATAAAGAGATTTAAGACATTATTTAGTTCATATCTTTCCTATTGATTTACATTGATCATTTCCTTTCTAAGGTTGGATACAAAGGGTTTTCTGATATTCAGTAATGTCTATGGGAGTTTATCTACATTTAAAGGCTAGTCTCAATTGGTTGTCCAAGGAGCTACAGCTTTTGTATATTCGGCTATATCATCTTTATTTATGAGGTGACATGTGGCTTGAGTCTAAAAATCTTGATGTGAAACTCCTGTTCATGATTTAAGATGGAGAACTAGTCATGATGCCAAAAGTTCTAAACCTGTAGTCCACACATAAAAAATAATCTATTTAAATGAGAGCAACATTCTTTTATCTCACTGCAGGTGAGCAGGTTACTTTTTATAGCCAGCAATGTTGTGATCCCAGTGTCAGTAAGTCTGTTTGTCTTTGAGCCAATCAGATAAATCCAGACTTGACAATCAAACATGACTGCTGATTAGTCCAAAGTTTCATTTTTGCTGAAACACAGTTTGCCCTTTTCTTTCTGACATTTACTCTCTCAAACAGCAAGCAATAAAACTTATTTATCTATACAATATCACATACACACATTGATTGCCACATGTCTTAATCTATGTTTTCAGTCTTGAGTTTCATGTTTTCTTACTGCATATATATCTCTATGTTGCTTACCTTTTGCAATATCTCCCTTTTTCTCCATACAAGTTAATCATTCTTCTCAAGCTAGCTTGCCAGAGAAGGTCTTATCAGTCTCTGTGTCATTTTATAACCTGACCTACACCCCTAGCTCAGCTACCCCCCAGCCCTCACAATTGCTGACAGCTCCCCCATCAGGAGTTGTCAGAGATTCTCTGACTCCACCCACACATGTTTGCAAATAACCTACTTTTAACCAATCTCAGCCTAGAGGATGAGGTTCTGGTGACAAGTGGAGTCTCATGAGTAATGACAATAGTAAGGTTTATCTACTGCTTATAAGATTATGTTAATGATACCAGAATCATTAAAGAAACATGCACTTTATAAAATTTAATATCATTTTTTGCAAATTTTATTGCAGTGAAATTAATAGGACTCTGTGTGATTAACAATAGTAAAATGAGAAAAGTCTGCCCATCTACACACAAAATGGATTATATATATGTGTGTGTGTGTGTGTGTGTGTGTGAGTGTGTGTGTGTGTGTGTGTGTGTGTGTGTGTGTGTGTGTGTGTGTGTGTGTGTGTGAAATGATGTATAAACATGAGTAAGCCAACTGAAGTGCAGTGAGAAGATCATTTCAGATTACATGAGAACATGAATCTGTGGTGACATGAGGAGAAATATTTAAGTCTCCTTTAAGTTGAAATCCACAGCTCAGTATACCGTGGGCTAATGTTGAAGTAGAACTGGGGAAGAATATTGCTCGGTGTGCATCCTGTCAAAGACAGGAAGAATAGATTCAAAGTAGCGAGCAGGTGTGGTGAGGCTATTTTGGGAAAAGAAAAACATAAGCTAAGTAAAGAGAGAAGAAAGAGAAAGGCACTGACAACTAGAACAAGTTAGTTCCATAGAAACGAATTCGTATTTCAGCCAGAGCTGAACTTTAGGAAGAGCTTCTTTTCTTTAGAAATTTACGTATAAATTGTAAATTGTATGCATTAAGGAAACTTGTGTTGCTTGTGCACTAAAACGGGCTCCAACAGAGACCCACAAACTTCCTAAATTCAGCCCTGTGAATTTACATAAGAATCATGTGTGAACATCAACTTATAAAAATGTGTGACACTTGGAAACTCTAGAAATAAAAACGGTGCAACAGGTTGCTGTGTATTTTAAAAAGTCACGTGATTTTGCAGTTCTATATACTCTATACCTATGTTGCTTTTCATCAGATTTCAATTTAATTTGGGAAAGAAGCTGGCTGTACTGGTGCAAAATCCTCTCAGTGTTCCCAAAGTAGCAGCCATTTATTTTTTTTTTTTTATTTTTTTTTTTTTTTATCCTGAAGTGCAAATGTGGGTAATTATTTTGCGGCCTCTCATTTCTGCCAGGTGACTCTTCTTGCACATTTCCTATCCCCTTTACAGGAAGCCTGAAATATAGTGAGATCTCTGGCTGTTCAGCCACTTAGAAGGTTTACAATAAATCACATGCAAAACTGCTAACTTAAAGAGCAGAGGTTGCTTTGATCGGAACATAAAGGCGATTTCAAACTTCAGGCCAAGATTGCACAGGATTTTTTTTCTGCAAATTTTTGGAGCAAACAAATCCAAACGCTTCAAATGATTTCATTTTCATTTAACACCCCACTTATTTTTTATTTGTAGGTATAAACGAATTAAAGAAATGTTGCTACAATTTTAATCTAACATTCTTTGCTGCAAATAATTAAGACATCGTAAATTAGAATTTTTCAGAATAATTCAGCAGAACATAGACAACAGAGACAGCAATTGTGTATATATATATAAATATAAAGACATAAATGTGCAGAAGCAGATGAACGCGTGCGCTTTTCTTAGCTTGTTTCACATGTTCCAGTCCACATACCTTTGCGCTCTGACTCTGTGTTCCGTGGGCTAATTGGGAGTCTGTAGTTGCATCACTTCTTTTTTTTATTTATTTTCCTTGTCCCCCCCACTACCCCCACCTCAATCCATCCACACAGCTTTTTAAAGTCCATCATTAACGGGATTAAACAGCTGAGATTTCATAGCGGTGGAACTACTGGCTTTGAGGCAATGCTTCCTGGTCTCCTTGCTGATTGGACCGATGAGACATGATGTCAGATGACCGCATGCGCCTCGGATTGGAGAGACAGGCGTAAACAAAGCCGCGAGGAGGGGGTTGGAGGAGGAGGAGGAGGAGGAGGAGGAAGAGGACAGGTCTCCACATCTCCAGACAGTCCGACCAAGACACCGAAGCCGACTTTACGCATAGGGGAGGGCTGCCCCGCCGGCGCGTGCTTGTCTGCTCAAGGCTTTAACTTACTCTGACAGCCTCGTGTTAATTGGTGACGTGCTTAAAAGAACTCTGGAGGAGATAAAGGGGAAACTTGCCGTCGTCCTTCCATCCGGACGTTGCGCAGTTTTTCATTTAGTAGAGAGAAATGTACCAACTTAACGCGCAACTGTCCCTCGATAAATAGTTAAAAGGGGAAGTGTTATTGTACCCTTCTCCTTCTCTCAGACATAGTTAGTTAAATTTAGTGAGTGAAGTTGAGTAACAGCGAATAGGGATCGGAATATATACGCGACTCGATCACGTTTAGAGAAAGTCTGAATCGTCTGGGTCAGCCTCAAAGCATGGTCCAATAATTTGGAAGACAGAGAGAGAAAGAGCGAGCACTCGAGCGAGACAGAAAGTAAGAAACAGAACACGAGAAACAGACTTTCGGGACACTTCGAGGTGTGTTTGGCTCACACATCTAGGTGCCCCGCCGAGCGGTGCGCGGTCTCCAGCTCAGGTCGGGAGCGCTGACATGCTGCCCAAAGTCGAGACTGAATCTTTGGGACTCACTCGATCGTATGGGGAACAGGGGCACATGCCAAGGAACTTGCAAGGTAAGAATAATCACTCCGCCAATCGTTTGTGTAGCTGCTCGATAATGAGGTCCCCACTTTTGCGCAACGCATCAGGCTGAAGTTCTCAGCGTGCTAACGTAAAAAACTTTGGTGCAAGTTCATTTCCGTTACTTTTATACAGGTAGACCCTGCCACTTTTATAAAAGTAGTGCCATAAAAGTGTTTTATGGTTAAATATATTTACTTGTTATTATAGTTTTACTGTAATGGGTTTCCATAAACTTTGATACATTTTTTTTTTTATCTTTGTCTTAAATTTTCTTTGCAACCCAGGATGTAAATTTAAAGGCACTTCTTTACGTTTTGCCAGTGAACAATTATGATAACCAGCTGTCAATTAACCAAACATCCAAAAACGCGCAAAAACTGAAAGAAGGCAAGAAAACCTTACCGAAACGTTTATCTTGTTTCTATTTCTGAGGTTTTGTAATTAAACCACGTGGCTACATCTTGCTACGCTTAAATGAAAATTGTCAGGATGATGTGTCGTTTATAAACCTAACATATTTAAGACAGCAATTTATTACCCACGGAAGAGAAGTTGAAACTGCAGAATGATGGTCTGATTTGATGACATGATATAAAGTTTTCTTACCCTTGTAAAAATGTGAGGAATAAATCGAAACTATGTTCTTAAATTTGCAGTCTGGTAATGTCTTCACTTCAAAGTGACAATCTCCTTGCAAAATAATATGCAACTAAATTGGAAAGCTAACTAGTAAAATCGAAAGTCAGTGTATTTTATATTTGCCAGATATTAAAATGACATTTTTCCATTAAAAAACGAAAAGAAAAAAAACAGTCATAATTTTCCCATGTGAAAAGCAGAATTAAGGATCTGATTTTCTAAACCATCTTTGATGGTTAGCGGTTTTTTTTAATTTTTTTTAGAATGGACATAATTATGCATATTTCCCTCGGGCTTACATTAATTTTTTTTCTTGATCTTCCAGCAAAGCGGACTACACTTGCAACAGCGAAAAAAAAAAAGACTGACTCATTGTCAAAGATAAACACGTGTAACCCTGCTTATTCCACACGTCGTTCCACTTCAATATAAGCGGGCAATCAATTAGCCCGCTTTTAGTTTTATGGCACACTGATAAGGCTCACAGAAAGAGAGGTTGGCTAGGGGATTATTATCTGATTATACGAAAAATTAGAAACGAGGTAGCGGTGAGTAAAAAATTGATTTGCTCACGAATGTATTTTTTGTCATTCTTCTTTATTAATATAATTTTTGAGCTATAGGAGCAAGTGGCCTTTCACTACTTCCGTTCACAATAAAACCATACAACTTTGGTGTAGGGCCAGAATGAATTGCTTAAAAAGCCAACGCTGTTTTCCCTTCATTCAAATGACTTCGTCTCAATAACTTACCTGGTCAAACTTAAATTTTTTTTTTTTTACCTATTTGCAGCGTGAAGTTTTAACTACTAATTACTTTTTGTTTCACGAGTTTGTTGCAGAGCATAACTGCAACCGCTGTCCTCGTAATATTTGTTGTCTCTATTCAATTGTGCAGCGCGCACAATGCAAACATATCCTGTAAAACTATTTCTTTTATGGACTTTAAAGTAAAAAAAAAAAAAAAAAAAAAAAAAAAAAAAAAAAAAAAGTATTGAGAGAGCGTATAGAGGTTAAATTTGCTTTGAGCGTCTGAGAAAAAATAAAAAGAGAGTGAAAAAAAATCAGCAGTCTGATAGAACTTGTTGCTTCAACTCGAATATTCAGCGCGGATCCCAGCAGGGCAACGCGTTAACAAACTACAAATCTTGTCTAATTAACGGATCTCAAAGAGCAGATGAAGTGGATTTTTTTAAGTGGATGGTGCAGGAATATGGATGTGTGCATGTGTGTGTGTGTGTGTGTGTGTGTGTGTGTGTGTGCGTGTGTGTGTTTGTATGAAGGCCACGGAAAAGGCGTCTGTGACTGACAAAATATTTCCACTTTTACAGCCGCATCCACCGAGGTTTTCCTGTTTGATCTTGGCTGCTTTGCTTTTTTATGATAAGTACCATAAAATGCTTTTGTAACTGTTGTAAATGTAAGCCTGGCTGTTTGCTCACACACAAACACTCCTACACATGCAAGTATTTCTAAAACATAGTGAAATCAAAGCAACGGTAATTATGAACAACTTTAAAATAAAAAAGGTTTGTTTTTAATATTTTATGAGCTAAATTTGTGAAAATATAATCGAGACATTTTACACGCATCTTTTGCTAAATTCCGTCCTTTCCAGATTCACAATAACAAGTTTAATCTTTCTAAAACTAAATGAAATTTGGATTTAAGAACTTGTTCAAACATATAAAACCCCGCTGCTACTTTTTCCACAACTTTAAAACAGAAATAAATCTACATGAACTGGCCTTTGGCGTTAGTGCTGATTCTTAGAGAATAAAAAAATGTTGGTTTTAGATGGGGTTTTTTTTTAATCGCCCGCAAAGATAAGGGCTTCTCTGTGTGTTTTTATTTGTCTGTGGGCGGTAACATTTTCTCATCCAATCCTCAAGTCTAATATCTCCCCATTTCCGCCAGCGATTTCACGACTAAGACGCATGCATATTTATGAGACTGACTTTCATGCACTTTTTTCCTATTATATATTTTTTTGGCTGCAAGAGTGAGCAGTAAGAGGGAGAAATGGTTGCGTCCCTCTAAACACTCTTCAAAATCGACCCTTCATAGTGTCTGCCTCCACGATTTCAAGCTTCAGAAGGGGAACAGAAGTTTCACAAAATCTAATTCAGTTGCGACGTGGAGTTCCTCCGCGGTTCATCTTTGATGGATGAGAGCAGGCTTTTGGGCGAAAAAGAGCCCTGAACACTGAAATAGACTTCACTCTGCATGTGTCTCCATGTGTCTTCTGCAGCCCCCCAGTTAAAAATGATGGACTACTCCTATGACGAAGACCTGGACGAGATGTGTCCCGTGTGCGGGGACAAGGTTTCCGGGTATCACTATGGACTGCTGACCTGCGAAAGCTGCAAGGTTGGTGCCCCTCAAGATGAGAAAATGTTTACATTTTTTTGCACTGTAACCTCAAATATAATTAATGTTTACATTGTGCCTTTTGTCATGTCTAAAACAGGTTAGTACTGTTTTTGGTAGGAAGGTTGAAGCTGCTTGAAACGATTCAGCAACATTAATATAAAGTCATGTCAGCATTAGGCTGTCAAGTTCAGTTATTCTTTTATGATATGGGCTATTTAGCATCTAAGTCACACTTTTAGTGTCTTAGTATTCTTCCTGGAATGCCTTCTACTGTTAGTTAGGGTTTATGTTGTTGTCGTTGTTGTTGTTTTGGGGGGTTTTTTGCTATTAAAGTGTTTGCATACTATACAGTTGTATTCTTCCCCCAAAAATGTGTAACAGAAGAACAAAATCTGATTTCCTTACAAACAGTGGATAAAACAAAACCTTGAATATTTCAATATTCATTTCAATATTTCAATAAGGCAAGAAGATGCAAAGTATCTGTCTGGGTTTTTTTTTTTTTTTTTAGTTGTTTTTTGACATTTTTGCAACCAGATAGATAGATAGATAGATAGATAGATAGATAGATAGATAGATAGCTAGATAGAACTAGAGACAATCAAGTACCATCTACATTCCTCAAAAAGCAGTGAAATAGACCTTAAACATAGTCCAGAATAGGCCAGTTCCAATGCCCAATCACTTTTTTCTCTTACAGTACTCCCCATTGATTAGACATGACAATACACAATAGGAAACTATTTTGGGGTGGAACTGACAGAGAATTTTTTTGTTTTTCCAAGTTCTCAAACCTTCTCCTAACAGAATGCCACCCTGGGCAGTGAGCCATATCACCCATATCAAAATCCGAAATAGCATAGACCGCAAAACATGTGGGAGGTTGCAACACTTGAGGCAAAATGTACTCCAGTGATGATGCTGTTTGAACAAGCTCATGTCGCACTGTCTAAAATTCTCATCACAACTTCATTTAGAGCTCATCCGCTTTGCCTGAGCTACATGTTTCCATGCATGACAAGACAGGAAGAAAATAAAAGGTACCATACTGTTAAACTTGAACTCTGTCAACAACTTATTTGTCCTTCTCTTCCTCAGCACAGAGCAAATAATCGTTTACTTTTTTTTCCAGTTCAGTAAAGCTGTCAGTGCAAAATTAAGCCAAGACAAATGTCTCCACATTAATGCTCTTCAGCGTAAAATTGCAGTTCGCAGTATTGATGCTGCAGTGCACATTTCTTGCCTATGTGGTCATTATTCAAAGCAGATGTTATAGATTTGATCCCATAGTTTGACCTTGAGATGCTGAACATTTGCTTGAAGGGAGACGTCAGTGGCATCTCTGGTGCTCCTCAGCCTCGGCGTAGCCAATCTTCACATTTCCCGGCTGACTTTAAACATTCTGATGTTGTGTGTGTGTGTGTGTGTGTGTGTGTGTGTGTGTGTGTGTGTGTGTTCTGGATGCAGAGGTGTTTTACACAATGTTGTAGATCCTTGGTAAAACATTAATGATATTGATAATTACCCAAAGCCTGTCATTGATTGTCTCTAAAATGTAGCAGTTTGTATGATCATCAGGGCTGGGCTGATAAATCAGTCTGCTGACACATTACAGGTTCATTCTGCCATTATATATATATATATATATATATATATATATATATATATATATATATATATATATATATATGTGTGTGTGTGTGTGTGTGTGCGTGTGTGTGTGTGTGAAAAGCCATTCAGGTTGATTCAGGTTTGATCCATCTTCATTTCACTGGAAGCTGCTTCCTGGTTAATCAGTGTAAAAATCAATGGTTAATCAATGGTTAGATTTAATCACTTCTAATTATTTTTGGCTAGACTTGGTCATAATCCACTTTTATTTTCAAATAACCTCACTATCATCCCACTTATGCTGTAAGTCGTGTATAACACGATTGTTAATAGGGCCTACTCCTCAGTAGTCCCAGAGCTTGATGTGGCACAGAACAAACAGAGATTTTGGACATCGTGAACAACAGAGCAAGTTGCATTTGCAGACGTCAAATGTACCCACACACACACACACACACACACACACACACACACACACACACACACACACACACACACACACACACACACACACATCAGCTGTCATTCAAGTCCAAAGATCATTTTTGTTCATATGCTTCACCTCAATAAGGTAAGCATGTTATTGCATCAAACCTACTGGAATAATGACAAGAATCTAGGCTGCATGAGATCTTTTTTAAAGTTTTTGTTGAGAAACTTGAGCCAACAGAACAACAAGAGAATAATATCTGAGTCCTAAAATATACACACTCAGTGCTCCTGGCTTATGGATCAGAAAAATAAGAGTTAGACTCATTCACTGCACACAGCAACAGTGCTGCCCAAATACTACAATAAAGTTATAATATACTTTTTTTCTTTGTTTAAATCTGAAGCATTGCAGTGCAAATGGAATAAATGCTGTTTCTATCAATCATGCAAAAAATAAACAGTGATTTAAGTCTTGGCTTGTTGTGCCTCTCAAAAGAGCAGTTCTCAGTAAGATGTTGCACACTTAACCCACAAAAAGCATGTTGGAATCAAGTTGAGTTCTCATATGTGAATGCTGAGGAGAAAGTATCAGCGAAGCACAAATTGTAAACTAGTGAGTCAATTTTCCAGAAGGCAACGCTTTGCCTTTTTTCCTATGTTTGGCTTAATCAGGCAATGCAGATTGTCAATTAAATATGTGTTTGGTGAGATATTGACAGCAGCATGTTCTTTTTTATTTCATTTTAAAGAGCAGGTTTAAGGATTCTCCTCCTAGGTTATGGATCTAGAATACGTTAATACCACCTTCCTCTGTTTGATTTTCACTGCTGCTGCCAATAATAAATTCAGTGTATGAATCTTTGTAATCCCGGAACTTTAAATTATGGATATAATTTATTGGATTTTTTTGCTCTCATGTGCCCATATTATTCAATAATTAAGTATAGAGTGGGAAAAAAATTACTTAGTTCCTGGAGTTTTTGTGTGAAAAGAGAATATTGAAAGCAAGTACCCAAATATTTCATGAAGTTGTTTAAAATGCAGCAAAAGACTGGAGAGCAAATCATAAAAAAGTTTATGTGTTGCTCCTCTGTTAAAATCCAAATAATTGCAGTAATGGTGTGTAAAATTGTATTCTATTACTAAATTCAGTGTGAAATACCAAGCATAAATGAACTTGAAATAACTTGTAGAAACACCAAAACTGAAACATTGCATGAATTTGAGAATATCTTTAAAAACTCCCCTCTGTCTGTGTGTGTGTGTGTGTGTGTGTGTGTGTGTGTGTGTGTGTGTGTGTGTGTGTGTGTGTGTGTGTGTGTGTGTATCCATTAAGCCTGTCCCTCTCCATCTGTCTGGGAGTGTGAATGGGCCAATTACTATCGCATTGCAGGGGTCAAGCAGGTTGACGTCTTAATTGGTTCTCTCCACAGGGCTTCTTCAAGCGCACCGTCCAGAACAACAAGCGCTACACGTGTATAGAGAACCAGAGCTGCCAGATTGACAAGACCCAGAGAAAGCGCTGCCCGTACTGCCGCTTCCAAAAGTGCCTCACTGTCGGCATGAAGCTGGAAGGTACAGGAACTCTTTTTTTCACTGTTCAGCTCTTTGTTTTATTTCAGAATGACTTAAAGTGGCATCTTTTCTATTGAATTTTGGCTTCTGCAGTTAGATTTGTTTTGTCTTTGTACATGAGGTTATGGGAGTCAGAGCACACACTATGCCCAGCAGTGTCTGCAGGTGCTGAGGGTAAATGTTTGATAGATGGAGGTGCAGCTGTTGGTTTGGAAGGTAAAGGGTTTTTATATACAGACAAGACAACAGCAATCTTCATATTTGTTTCAAAATAAATGGCAATGCAAAGAAAGGATATTTATGTTGAAATGTTAATCAAAATGGGTTTTTTTTTTTTTTTTTTTGCAAAATATACATGCAAAAACATGTTTAGATAGATGTAGTGTAACTAGTGGAGAAAATATCTGATTGCATATGTTGATTTACATTGGTTACTTTCTTGTGGTATGATTTTTTGAGATTTTATTTTAGAATCCTTTTATTGAGACTTTTAGTAATTACAGAAAAATATCAAGACATTTCTATTTCTCACTGTGCTGTGTTTAGAAGAGCAGTGATGATCAATAAAGTTTTGAGCAGATATACACTTTATCTGTCAAGAATAAGTCACATTGTCATGACTGTCACCTAAGAAGAGGTAAAATATATTTTATGCATACACGTGCTATGGGCACGTTAGAATATAAATTTAAAAAAGACTAAAAGTATATCACCTAACGTGAACTTAAGTAAAAATGTGGAAGTAAAAATATTCAATGAGAGCGTTCCAGTACTCAGCATTTAACCTCTTAAATTTATAGTTTTATGAATAGTTTACATCAGATTCAGTTCATTCTGGGATTTACTGTAGATACATTTTAAAATTATTAAATTCAAATCTGACACAATGCATCTCCATCAGTAAAAAGGCAGTGTTCTCGAATTATCTGCTGAGCATAGAAGGCATGCATATTCATGGTATTTTTCTATACCTGAAACTCAAAGGCACTGTATTCTTACATTGCTCTTATACATGTAGACAAATTTCTTAGTTGGTGCTCAGAGAAAAAACTTGCAGCAGGAAGAAGTTATTTGGACAGCATTACTTTGTCTAATGTAATTTTGCTTGCAAAAATAAAATGTTTTTATTAGATGAAATCCATCATCACTTCTTGGTATGCAGTAACAGGTCGGAGGAGAGTTGTCTGGTTGCTGCTGTAAATGTATAGGGAAAGATAAAATATTACAGTTCAAAATATTTTGAGAATGTTGTCATTCTTTTGGCTAAATGTGCTGAGGCTGCTATTCATCTCGAAAGCTATGATTTATTCCATACATTAGTTTCAAAATTATATTTAGAAATCAGTCACATTTGATGAGAAAAAAAAACAGTCATTAAAGTCCATCTACATTTTAAATGAATGTAAAACCACTTGAAACCTAAAGAGCTGATTAAAAATTACTTTTTTTTCTTGACATTATACTAATTGCATCTATTTTCTCCTAAATAAAACTAAAAGTTGTGTCATGGTTTCTGTGAAAAGATCACAAAGACATATTCATACATCTATATCTACAGTGAAACTAAGGGATAAAACAATAAAAACAAAGTAAAAAAATTAAAACCAACAAAGACAAAACTAAAATCTCAAGGTGTCTCCATCTACCTGCCATTATGGTTTCATTAACAGCTATTAACTGTGAATGGCCTATGGGCAGAAAGTCCCGGCCGGTCATTTGAAAGCTAACAGGGGTAGGGGGAGGTTTAGGAGGGGGTGGTTGTGTTTGATTTGTTTTGCCGGCAGTAACTTTCCGCTCGTAGGCAAGATGAGGCCCTGCAGCGCTCTGTCAGGTGCCAGAAGCTCCAGTGGGCGACTCCTGCCACATTCAGTAAAGACCTCCCACACAGAAGAGCTGACACCCCTTACCACACACACACAGACACACACATACAACTGTACAGACACACACATACAGCTCTGCCTTCTAAACACATACATATATTCATGACAGGAAAGTTGTTCAGATGGCCACAGGCAGTAGGAAGTAGCTGTCATTTAATCTAAAAAGAGAAAATGATCTCAGTCATGTGCTGTGTTTCAGCGCATGGTGGCCTTCACAGCCATGTAAATTCAGGAGATAAACCAGGAACCAAATCCCCAAAAAAACTTGAACGGTGACTTAAAATGCAACTTTATTGTGTCTTGTGAGTTTACTTTTTGTCGTTATTTGTTTTAATTTTTTGAGCATTTGTAACAACCAGTGAGGCAGTATGTTTAGTTTTAGAAAGAAGGGGGAAAAAACATGTTGAAATGTCTGAGACAGTACAATAACTCTCCGTCCAAAATTTTCTTTACAGTGCCTTTCATTGCACCTTGTTTTAGTATGTTAAAGTTATCAAATTAATGTCAATAACCCCAGAGACACATTTTAAAAATAGAAAATGACAGCAGTTCAGTCTGAGAACACAAGCTAACACATAAATGTACAGAATTACTTGAATACTTGGCATTGGTATTCTTAAATGTGTGTATTGGTCTCATCTGACAAAGTTTATACTAATGTAGTCTAAAAATATTTACTCTATCCAAGCCTCCAGAAGCACATCCAGGCACCTAAATTGCATATTAGCTTAATGAATCAAGTGCTTCTTGGTTCTTTCATGCTTTTGAGATTCTGTTGCCTGAAGTTTAGAAACGGCAAAATAATTTTTGTACTACTTAGGAAAACTGAACTGGAAATGTCCAACGTATGTCAGAAGAAAATTGAAGGGCAGGTCAACAAGCGGTCAGCTTTCCTAGTACAGATGTAAAATCTTATAACAAAAATTGTTTGAGCAATTTATTTGTTAAAAAAAAAAGAAATAGGTAAAAGAAAGAAAGAAAGAAAGAAAGAAAGAAAGAAAGAAAGAATTCCTGCTCCCATGGTACAGTAAGCTCTGC
This sequence comes from Anableps anableps, assembly GCA_014839685.1. Taxonomy (NCBI): domain Eukaryota; kingdom Metazoa; phylum Chordata; class Actinopteri; order Cyprinodontiformes; family Anablepidae; genus Anableps; species Anableps anableps. The sequence continues at coordinate 24,805,086 of CM026070.1, forward strand.
ACTTATGATGCTAATACCACCTGCAAATCTGAACAGATTGCTCACTGACATATTTTGTAGAGTTAGGTAGCTAAAAACAAATCCAGTAGTGTTCCTTTTGATTTTCAAGAGAGATTTGCTCGAGCCTTACAAAACTGATTACATTCTTTCAGGCTAAAAAAAAGCGTACTATTTATGTTTATTTATAGAGAAGTGATTGAAAGAATTTTGTATGTTGAGGTGTGTGGTTATTTTGGTGAAAGTGGTGTTTCAGTTTATGAAAAGTGGCTGACTGACAGTATATTATGACATTATGGTTTATCGTTGTCATCTTTTATTATCTGTTACATATGTGTTCACTGATAAATAAGTTTTTGATGTTACAAAAACTGAAACTGTGTTAATTGGTAAATGTGGATCTATCCCAGTAAAGTAGACATAATGCTATTACATTTTCCCAGTTGGATTGTCTTGTATGGATTAAAACCAAAAGGCCAAGAACATATTTGTTTAATAATAATAATGAAACCTAGATTAGGTGTGAACAATGCTGTCAAATCTTTCAAACTTTTCTTCAAAAGCTTTTTAGTAAACATGTGTAAAACAGTAAAGGAAGGAATCCAGTCCACCCACATACTGCAACCACACACACTTCTTGGTATGCTGTGCAGCATCTGCCAGCATTGTCCCCCTGAAAAAACAAGATTTGATTCATTAGAACATCACTCACTATAGCCAGTGAAGCGTGCCATATTTGAACAGCTCCCACTGGCATGATTGTCTTTTTGCTTGCTAATAGTTGTCTTGTATCATATGCTTCACTGAGCTGCCTAATATTTCCTTCACTTGTGTATCATTTTGAAGGCAGAGCATAACATTAATATCTTGATTCTGATGTAAATTCATTTCAGAAACGATGCTCTCACGAAGACTTTTTTCCTCCTTTCACACCAGTTTTTGCTTGCATGAAGTTAATCGTTCATAAAATTTTAACTGATTGATTACAACAAATTCAAAACCTCTGAAGAGCCACTTAGTTGAAATTAGCACCACTGGCTGTGTTTGTATATTCCTTGCTGCATCTCTCCCGCGCTCCCTCCACTTTTTATTTCCTCCCCGTCTCCATCTTTCCAGCTCTGATTTGTCTTCCATCAGCCTCTCAGTACCTGCGGTGGGAAAGCCGGGGAACTGTCCCATTACTTATGCATAGGTATCATAGGTATTCATGTGTGTGCATGGGATAGGGCGCATCCAGAGCAGGGGCCGGGGCCCCAACATGACAAACAGGGTGTCAGCAAGGCTCCACGGGACCCATTAATATGCCGGCAGCCGACAGGGATCCTCACCTACGCACGCTTAATATTCCTGTATATTAAACAACCATAAATCAGAGGATATAAGCACAGAGGGCTGTGTGTGAGAAAGGTGTTCAGTATTTGTTACTGTCTATGTGTAGGTGAGTGCTCAGAAATGTTGTATTGCCATAAAATGAAATTTCTGTGTGTCTCTGCTTGTTTGTACAAGTTTGAGGCATACAGGGAACACTGGACAATTTTGAGGAATAGGAACAATTGTGTCAGACTGTAAATGTATGAATTTTATGTAGCCAAGTCTTTGCATTTTTGCTTTAAGAACAAAAGTTCAGAGTGTATGGCAATATCAATTATATAGCCCCAAAGCCCCACTATTAACTTACTATGTGTCAGTAGCTTTTAATTGGTTTAACTGTAATAAAAGTTTTTTCCCCCAATCATTTTAGGGGAAAGAGCATTGCATTTTATACAAATATTTACTCAAGTATTTATTGATAGTCACACATTATATCATTTTTGAATCTGGATTTTTTTAGATTGCAGTTTTTCATAACAAGTTTTTAGTTTCGTCTTATTGTCCCTGCCTTTATGCTGCATCTATTTACTGAGAGAACCCAAAATGTTCTGTTGATTTGGTTTGAAAATCTGTATGTGGCTGTTTTTATCCTCCCAATCACTGAGTTCAGAGCCAGCTCCAGGCATAAGAGAAATAAGCTGCTGCTTAGGTTTTTAGTCCAGCAGGGAGATACAGATATCAACACTGTTTATGGATATAAAACAAATTATATTTGTAGTTTTGTTTATTAGGAATGAGCCTTTTTTATTTTATTTCCAAGGTTTCAGAATATTGAATTAAAAAGAATTAAAAATTCTTTCAAAAAATCTTCTGTTATAGTTTGTTTATAAGTCATATGTTAATGCCAGCAGTTTAAATATTTCTTTTGCTTGTTTTAGCCTCTCTGCTAAGGGTCCTAAAAATCTTGAGCCAGCTCTGACTCTTTTTACACAAACCACAAAACATAAAGGCATCCTTTTCTCAGCAAAGTGCAACGTAACCTTGAAAGGAAACACAACTGTGCTAAAGCTGCTAATGGATTAAGTTTTATATTTGATAAACTAAAATCTTTATTCTTCTTATTTCTGTTGGTAAAGAGATCATATGAATGTTTTCTCATCAGAAGTTAAATTGGTGCAGTGTCCAAACACTTATCATATCTCCACCTTATTCAGACATGCACATTTCTCTCTGCCCCCTTATGCATGCATGCACTCTTTCCCCCATGCCCTCCCCCTCTAAATTAATCCATGTTACATGAATGCAAATCACCTTGTTTAATTAGAGACAAAAAATGTGTGTGTGTGTGCGCGTGTGTGTGTGTGTCAGGATGCATGTGTATGTAGTCGTAAGATACCCCCCACCACTACCACCACCACCAACTCTGGTATTCATGATGTGCTGTGGGTCCCTTGGTCTGAGGCAGGCGAGAAAGGCAGTCAGGGCCTAATTTTGTTTTCCCAGTAGGGCCAACTATTAGTTTCTCAGCTCATTAATTACGCTGTTGTGAAGAATCATTAATAGTTAAAGTTGCCCTACAATAATGTATAATGAATATATTTGACAGGGATCCAGATTTCTTCTTTATTTCTTTTGATGTGGGAGCGGTTTTTCAGTGGTCATGATCATCTGTTAGTCTAGTTGAGTGGACATTGTGAGGATGCATGCTGGAAAGTAGCTGTTGGAGTGTGAGTAAATCACTGCATTTAAGTCACCAAAGCCTCTTCAAGGTGGTATACCGTCTGGCGTGCTCCCATCTCTCTGATGGGAAGCAGTGTGTAATGTTTTCCATGTTAACCACTGTGTGTTTGTGTGTCGAATCTATACATAAGTGTGTGTGTGTGTGGGTGTGTGTGCACTCGTGTACCTATCTTGTGTGTGTGTGTGTGTGTGTGTGTGTGTGTGTGTGTGTGTGTGTGCGCGCGTGTGTGTGTCTGTGTGTGTGTGTGTCTGTGTGTGTGTGTGTGTGTGGCTGCCCTCTCGGCAGTGCTTGCTCAGATCAGTGACAGGCACATTTTGTGAGAGAGGTCATTAAAATCCCTCCCAAGGCAGCTTTGTGTGTATATGCATGAATGTGTGTGTGGGTATGCGTATATGTCTTTGTACGAGTGTCTACCCATCTTTCGCCCCTGAACTTAAGTCCTGCTCCACGCCTTCTCCACACCCCCACTTCACTTTCCCTCTTCTGTTCTTTCATTCATCTGTCTAAGCATAAGGAGTTTGAGTGGACCTAAAAATATTTGCTACAGTATCTGATCACTCCTTGCGTATGAAAAGGACAAATGTATGTGGGCTTCAAAAGTATATTTGCCTGCATTTTGATGCATTTAAAAAGATGGAAGCACTTTTCAAATTCAGGATGATCTGGTTCTAATATTTGTGAATATTAGCAGTGAAAAATCTTGTGCATATTTTCCCTTTTTTATGCAGCATTAAGTCCCAGACGTCTGTTGGCTTTTTGCACGCTGGGCCCTGCAAAGCCTTGTCAGAATAAGACGTAATTAAGTATGAATAATTAACACCATTGCCCCCCGACTGAGAGATAGTAGAGCAGCTTCCCTGTGGCAGCAGTCAGCCAGATCACACACGAACCTCATTGCAGTCCACTGTGTGCCCAGTTTGTTCATTAGAAATACCCACAGCACACACTCGTTGTGATCCTCACCACAGGATCCCTGCGCTGAGGGGTAGGGGACAACGGGGGAGCATCGTGGGTGCATTTGTTTCATCAGAAAAAAGAACCCCAATTGAATTATTGTCAGCCTGATCAAGTCTTTGGTCTTTATAAAGAAGTCCTCGCTAATTGACACAGACATTTTAATAGGTTTTAGAGATTGCATAATCAGAAAAGTAGATTTTTCATCAGAGTTTATGTTTCTGCCCCCCCCCCCCCCAAAAAAAAAAAACAACTGTTGCACTATGATCTTTCTGTCATTGGGTTCATACAAGTTTAAAATTCTGGTCAATGAGTAACATCGCTATCACTTAGGTCTGTGGTCTTTAGCAGTCAACAGATAAATGTCAAGTATAGTTGTAATGGATAAACCTTTGCTATATAGACAAGTAATGGTAAACTCCACCCCTCAAAAGTTATATGTTTGTACCAATGCTTGAACATTTGGGGTGAAATGGGACATTGGCATCACAAGACAAGGCAATATTGGGTAGAAGAAAAATAAGCAAAAGGATATTTTAGTAATAATTTTGAAAAACTGTAGAATTGCCAATTTTTTGCTTTGACAAAATACAGTAAGAGGTTAATAAATCTAAAAGTATTTGAAAGAATATCTATTCAGTTTATAAATGATCAAGTTCAGCTGTGATCAGACTAAGTCTAAATTCATATTTTCAACTAGAGATCTTCAGATAATCAAACTGTCAAATAACCTGAATTACAAACCAACTTTAGGACTGCTAGCAGCTAATGGCTAGTCAGTTATAGTATTATCATGTTGCTTTCAGATCAGTTGTATCTCATCTGTCCCTCTGTAAATAATTCTTTTTCTCTGTACCTAAACAGTGAGAGCTTACACTGCTTTCATAATCAATTGATGGTCGACGGGAACTCTTTTAATCACCTGTGTCAACACAACAGTGCAACTCAATAACTACTTCCTTTCTTTCTTCAAAATAATAATTTCACAACCATACATCAATAGTGCAGGGTTCCAAGCTGATCGTTCTTATATATGGGGGCTAATTTTAGTAGCTTTCACTGATTCCACCAATTGAAGTCACATGCTTACAGCATCCCTCTTCTCAAGACAGTCCCCATTTTGAAGAGAAATATTGTGCTGTTTGATCCAGATAGGATCATGTAAACATGCATTATCTGGTATAATGTTATGACCACGAGAGGCCTTCTGACTGGTTTATGGGTATGCAGCCCCATAAGTGAAATGCATTATGTATAGTGACATCTTTAAATCATAACCAACCTTAACTGATTCATATGTTGGATCGGACAAAACAGACCAAACTTCACTCCTCATGTGCATCAGTGAACCCTGACACTAGTTCACCACTGTTCCCTCATTGGTGCTACTCTTCATAGATATGGCCTAGTGTAGAGCAGGAACTACAGGTTTGGAGAAGATCCCATTCAGTCTTGTAGACCTCCCTGGTTGGCCCTTATCAAATGTGCGTAAATCCTCACGTTTTTCCATATTATAATACATCAACTTTATGGGAAAAAATGTTCACTTGCTCCCTAACATATCCAAACTACCAACAGATGCCATGAACAGGAGATCATCAATATTTCCTTCACCTCTGATGCATCATAATGTTATTCCTGAACAGTATCATGGAACAATTAAAATCTAAACTCTTGCACCTTTTCTTCTCAATAAAATCTTTGCTACTTTCTTTGATACAAGTTAATATTGGAGGATGGCTTTATTATTCTAGGTGAATTATTTGGTTTTTAACATTCACAAGTACAAGTGCAAACATTGGCTTTGTCTTCATAAATGCTATGAAGAAAGAGTACATTTTACATACTTCTGAACTAATTAAATGTCTGTTTTTCTCCTCTTTGTCATCTGTCTTCCTTTCAGCTGTGCGAGCAGACCGCATGCGTGGCGGTCGTAACAAGTTTGGCCCAATGTACAAACGTGACCGTGCCCTCAAGCAGCAAAAGAAGGCGCTGATCCGAGCAAATGGCCTTAAGATTGAGGCCATGAGCCAGGTGATGCAAGCTGTACCCACTGACCTCACTATCTCCTCAGCCATTCAGAACATCCACTCTGCAGCGTCCAAAGGCCTTCCACTGAGCCACCACGCTGGCCACCACACCAGTCACCACCACCACCATCATCATCACCATCATGCCACAGCTTTGCCTCCTACAGACTACGATCGTAGCCCTTTTGTTACTTCTCCTGTCAGTATGGCGATGCCACCACATGCGGGCAACCTGCAGGGCTACCAGGCGGCCTATGGACACTTCCAGGGCACACGCACCATCAAGTCTGAGTATCCAGACCCCTACACCAGCTCACCAGAGTCCATCATGGGCTACGCTTACGTTGACGCCTACCAGTCAGGCTCTCCAACCAGCTTCCCTCATCTGATAGTAGAACTACTAAAATGTGAACCCGATGAACCGCAGGTTCAGGCAAAGATCCTGACCTATCTACAGCAGGAGCAGGCCAGCCGAGGCAAGCACGAGAAGCTTAACACTTTTGGGCTGATGTGCAAGATGGCCGACCAAACACTCTTCTCTATTGTGGAATGGGCACGCAGTAGCATTTTCTTTCGTGAACTTAAGGTAAGTGTGAATGGTCCACTGCAATGATGCTGTAATTTGGGTATGAGGACATGTTCAAAATATAGGCATTCACTTTTTTCAACGTTAGACTGAATACAGTCTTTCAAATTAGAATAATGACTTTACTGGGCAATAATAAACCTGACTACATTTTGCTTCAGTGCTAAGCTTTTCACCACATTTCCAATCATAGCTTGGGATTTAACACTGCTCCCATACATAATTTGTTCTGTTCTTTATGTTCGACAGTACCTTAATATCCTTTTTATGTTGCTTTTCAACACTAACGCTGAGTGTACAAGGATGTGGGCAGTGAGCCAGAATTTGCTCATTGCTGGCACTGCTCTCTGTCCTAGTGGCTAATCAAAATTCAGCAGCCAGTTGCTTTTATCAAGTGTATGATAGATTGTTTTTTTTTTTTTTTTCTTTCGCTCTGGGTTTTGAAAACTTTTAGTCTGAGCTATAGGCACGCTGAAATGTTCCACACACAATGCCCATTAAATAGATACCTTGAATAGGTTTTTGTACAACATTGAAATTGGTATGTTTTTAATATATAATTATTTGTATTAATTTCCAAATCATTTAATTTTAGGGGTAATTTATTTGTTTAGAAGCATTTTTAATAGGTTTATCTTACAAATGTGTCTTTTAGGAGTGTATTTTTTGTCTAATGTATTCATCAGGTTTCAGCTAAAAGCACCACACAGAACATTCAGTTTAGAGTACATGAATAGTTCAGATTTTCTCAGTCTCATATGAAGTTATGATGTTAAAAGACTTTTTTTTTCTTTTCTCTCACAAAGAATACTTTCTTATACTTTTGAACTCATCCCTTGCATATCCTGGAGTAGAAAAATGGTTTTCTGAGGTCTTAGACAGAGACTGTTACATTCTAAATGTGACATTGCAGCCCTATAAGTCCTGACTGCATTTTATAGCACAATTTTTAACTTTAAATATTTTTGACATGAGCTTGCATAAAATTTCTAATCAATCAAATGTGTTTGAAAAGGGACACTAAAATCACGCTTTCTGCATTACACGGTGTGTAAAACAACAATAAGTCTTCTAAACATTGTGCCATTTGCTATTGTTTGCCCGACTCAATCCCAAATGACCAGTGTTTGTCTTTGATACATCACTCTGGATTCTTCTTTCTTACCATCACAGAACCCCAGAGAGAGCTTGTGGTGTATGTTTTACTTACAGCTTTATTTGTTCTGAATGAAGGTTAATATTCTCAAAGCGATTTGAAAGGCATTTGATTAGCCTGCACTCACCTGGTTTTCTTCCTCGCCTGCTTCTTTTATTTCTTTGTCTCACAATGTGTCGCCACAGGCTCAGCTGCATATTCATGGGCCTGCTGCCAAATCCCCTCTAAATAGTTAGTATAATTTTGTTTTGAAAAGGGAAAATAACAACCAAAAAAATGTTATATTAAAAAAAAAAATGTGCCAATTACTAAACAGATAAGAGTCCTTGAATAACACATGTCGACATTTAGCATGCACTGTCCCCCTCTCTTGACCTTTTTGAGATATGTATTTGCATTTGCCATAGATGTTCACTATACAGAGGCTCACACACACATACAAAAGGGCTTACTAAAGGGTGTGGCTAGATCTAATAATTGTGTGTGGTTTGCTCATTAATTTTGAATGATCAATTCTGCTCCATTGTGAAGCATCTCTATTTCTCACACCCTCCTCCTAATTCAATTATGTCAACCACTAGTGTTTGTCGCTCCCCGTTTGTCGCTGTGAATGAGTTGTCATTATGTTTGCCTAATGACTACCCATATTACTCTATCTTAACAGTAATTGACGAGTGCTTGTTACAAAGGTACAAAATGACCTAAGCTCAAAGCTTTTCCCACTGTTACACAGGCCCCATTGCTTTCAGAGGGAAGGGGAAACTACAGCTCACTCAAGTGAGGGAGATAATACAATTTCCCTTACTATGTTGGCCCCTCTGTTGTTAAAGCATCATCCAAAGCACAAGGGGTTTTGATAAATAATATGCTAGCTGTGGCTCAGATAGTTTTTCCCACATGCTTGACCATCCTGTCTTTCTGGTTTGTTTCTCACTACAAACCCCTGTAATAATCTGAACTAAGATTCTGTGAGATTATTTACAGTACAACATAAGTAAGGTAAACTCTATGATTTGTCTAAAGAGTACTGTTTTAAAAAGCATTAGGAGAATTATTTTAAAACATATTGTCTTTTGTAACTTCTCAGATGTTTTTTTTTCAATACATTTGAGTCTTCTTTGTAAAAGTATTCAAATATACTTTGAACATTTCCACATTTTTGCTATGTTATAATCAGTAGCTTCAATAGATTTTTGGGGGATTTTATGTGATATATCAAAACAAAGTTGTGAATAATTGTGAAAAGGAAGAAAAACGCAAGTTGATTGCAATAATTTCTACAAGAAAAAATCTGAAACGTGTGGTGTACATTTACATTTTTTCATGATGAGTCAGCACTTTGAACAGCCAATTTTCATGCTACTTAAAGCTGCACATCTTTAGGTTTGCACAGCTAGAGTCTGAATTCACTGGCCCTTTTTTATGCAAAACATCTTAAGCTTGACCAGACTGGATAGAGAGCACCTGTGAACATCTGTCTTGAAGTCTTTGTACTTGGATTTAGGTCTGAACTTTGACTAAGCTATTCCAACTCAAGAATATGCTTAGATCTAAACCCTTCCATTTTAGTTCTGAATGTTTTTATGGTGATGTTGACACATTTAACTTTTTGCAAGAAAAAGAAAGTTAAAGTTTTTGCCTCACCTAACAAGAGCCTCTACATGGCATGTGGCAAACCTACTGCACATACTAATAATGGGACCCTTCTTGCTGCTCCTTTATAAATGCCAGATGGAACGCATGACCACTACTTGTGCTTTCAACAGATTCTCCCACCCGAGCTGTGGATTTTTGCAGCTCCTCCAGAGATATCATGGGCCTTTTGATTGCTTCTCTTATTAAGCCTTATCTTAGCAGTTTAGGTGAAATGTCATGTGTTGGTAGGATAACAGCTGTGTCATAGATTGAGCAGTGCTCTACATCCCAAGCTCTGAGATTTAGAGCTACTGTATTTAGAGCTTGGGATGTAGAGAACTGTTCAATTAATTGTTTATGAACTAATGCTACTTAAAACTTCTCTACAACTTTATCCCTCCTTGTATGGTGTGATCCTCCGTCTGTTTGTTCATTATGTTTGCAAGCACACAATTTCAAGCTGGATTTTTTAAAATATTATGTAATAGAAGTATAATTTTCCTTCCATAATTGTCCTCCTTTGTATTACATAAATCTCTTTAACATGCAATGAATTGGATTCATGACAAAATGTGAAAAATTCAAGGGATATGAATACTTTTGCAAGGCACTATAGCTGTTCATAATCATGTATGCATTTTAAACAATGTTAAGTGACTGATCTTCATAGATCATGAATGATGAAGATAAAATCGTCCGCAATTAACCTTTATTGTCTCGGCAAACTAAATATGAATTCAGCTCAAAGAGGCTGTGCTTGTGAATCAATCTGAACTTTGACTTCCTCTGCTAATGCTGTTTGGGGGGTTAAATGTGAGGTCAAGCTTAAGAGCAGAAAGACAGGAAGCAGAGTGGAATTAAAAGTTTGTTACAACAGTTATTTGCCACTGTAGGAAGTTATAAATACAGTTTCAACTAGTACACATGCACATTCATATGCACACATAGCCAGATTAGAGCCCAGCCCCTATCACTATTATTAGCTCTGTAAGAACAAAAGAATTTCTTTTGTAACAGAGCCAAGCTGGAAGGGTGTGTGCAAAGCATCTGCCAGAAATGTGTTCAAAGATTTAGTTTCCATACATTGGCCCTGGTCACAGTACTTATAACTGTTTTGCTATTAGAAAAACCTACAACAGAGCACTTCCCATTCTTTTCCAGCATGGCACGCTGCCTTCGTTTTTTCCCCTCTTAACCTCTGGGTGTGAGACATGACGTGAGAAACATTTATTTCTTACACATCACATCCAAGAAGTTGTGCTTTATGACTAACTTGCCTTTGTTTTGATTTTTTTTAGCATAACGACAGACTGTGGCAGCTCTGTTGCACTGGTTTTGAAATTATAGGCATAATGAAATAACATTTTCAGCAAGGTTGAGGCCATGGGCTTTTTGTGGTTATTTTATGAAATTTTCAGTGAGCTGAGAACAGGTGCATCTTTGGTGAGCATATTTGAATCTAGAAATGACTTTTAAGATTTTTTTATTGAAATATTAGGTAGCTGCTATTGTGTGTGGAACCTTGAGTCTTGGTTGAACCCATCATCAGTGCCTTTTTAATTTCATTTCATTAATGCAAGCAGCAGCAGTGGTTTGGATTAGTTTAAGAGCTAGGGTTTTTGCAAAGAGTTGTGTTTAATAAACATTTATGTGGTTCAAGATGTTTTTATGCATTTTGCTATGAATTTAATTTAAATATTCAGATAGGTTCGTATACTTATACTTTAACAAATAGGTGACTTAAAATTAGTTGTTTGTGAGAAATTTGCCAGTCAATTCTAATATTATCCTACCTACTGTTGGAGGTACTCCAATTTTACTGTTGGGACATGGACGTAGAACATCTCCATTGTGTAGAAATGCTGAAAAAATCTTGCTCCTTGTAGATTTTTCATTGGAAACCCAATTCATTGGGCTTACATGCCACAGATGCCTTTGGATCAAGAGAGTTTGGAGGCTGGGTAATTGTTTCAGGAGTTGTATTTCATTCAAAACTGATTTCAAGTCAAGTCAAGTTTATTTATATAGCACATTACAGCACAAAGGCAGTTCAATGTGATTTTACATGATGAAAACATAAAACAACAAACAGCAAGAAACATTACATTGCAGTGGCAAAATAAACTAAAGTGATGCAAAGTTGGAATACAGAATACAATTATAGATGTTCCAGTTTTTATTAATCAAAGGCAGCTCTGAACAGATGAGTTTTTAGCCTTGATTTAAAGGACCTCAGTGTTTCAACATTTTTGCAGTTTTCTGGAAGTTTGGTCCAGATTAGAGGTGCATAAAAACTGAATGTTGCTTCTCCATGTTTGATTCTGATTCTGGGAATGAAGAGTAAACTTGAACCAGAAGATCTGGTCTGGATGTTGGTATAACGATAACAGATCTTTGATGTATTTTGGTGCTAAGGCATTTCATGATTCATAAACCAACAAAAGTACTTAAAGTTTATTTTTTTGAGCCACAGGGAGCCAGTGTAAGGACTTTAAAACTGGGGTGATGTGCTCTATTTTCTGACCTTGAGGCCCAAACCTGATGTAGAATTGTTTTAACCGCTATCTTGAAGTTTGGAATAAGGATATGTCTATGACTGAAAAGAAAAGAATAAGGAATAGGGTGGTTGAATGCAACCAATAATGTCATCACAACATTCAAAAAGAATACAGTAATTGTTTTTCTAATATCAGTCCTAGTTTTAGTGTATTTTTACTAAGTTAAAACTTATTTATCTCAAGTGGAAAAAAAATCTACACAATGGATTAAACTAAGGGATTAATAGTTAAACAAAGCTAAAGCTAATTTGACAAAAACAACAATAAATAAATACCCCTTAATACATGCAAAAAACAATGAAAACTAAAATGTACATCAAGCCCTAGAATTTAAAGATGTGTGTTTTAAATATGACTATTTGAAAAAGACCTTTTATAAATCTGAAGAGTGAGCTGCATGCAGTTCTCAGATCACTTAAACTAGTGGTCTCAGTTTATGGAATTTTCTCCAAGGACACATGCCAGCCAAGCCGCTCAGTTGCTAGTTTTAGAAATTTCTCAATTTAAAAAACGAAAAAAGAACAAAACATTACATTTAGAAGTGACTTTTTTTGTTGTTAATTTTCATCTTTCATGCCAGACTATTTGAATGAACTTATGTATTGGAAAAATTGCAACACAGTTTTGAGTTCTTTCTTTCCTTAGTCCTGAATTTCTAATGGAAACAAATTTATGCATAAATTAAAAAGCCAGGAGAATGAGATAAAACCAAAAAACAGAATAAAGTTAAAGGGCTTAAGTAAAGTAATTTGTAACAAAAATCACATCTCAAAGCTATGAAAACTTATTGCACTTGGAGGAACAGCAAGTGATAATTTTATCTTGCAAATGCCATTAAATTACACAGCTATGAGTAAATGTACTTTTTTTGCAATCAAAAAATTATTGTAAAAAATGTTTGATTAACTTTTAGGATTCCTAAAAATTTTATATAAAACTTCCAATTGTAGCCAACCACCTACTTCTATTGTTCCTGCTTGCATGCACTTTGTGAATCTATGAGTACATGAGTGTGTGATGGTGATTCATACTGGTGGCTGGTCCTGTGCGCCCTTCTTCCCCTTTGTTTCAAGGTAAGGATGACTCTCTAGACTCCCACTACAAACACAATAGGAAGGAGAATTTAGCAGAGCGATCAGGACTATATAAGTGATTCATATGTTTACATCTTACCTTCCTAACTCTATTCCCTTTTCACCCCACCCTCTGTTTCCTCTCTACACCCTTTAATAAAAAGGATGTATGATTGCTTTTAGGACAACAAAAGCTTTTGTGTACATTGTCAACACAGAATATGCAGTGGATAATATGTAAAACATCACAGCTGAAAAGACTTAATGTTTCACATGTACTGAAATTGCTGTATTTTTCACAGAATATTTTTATGGATAGTAAAAAATATTCTATACTTCAATAATTATCATTACTTCTTTTATTATTTATTTGAAAGAACTATTCTCTAATTTGCAATATTTCCTATAATTTCACAAATGTACATAATTCTTGACTTCATGCTCTATTGCTGCGCTCTGATCAAAGGCAATTTGAGCATCAGGGGCATCTGGTTTACACGCAAAGTTTATGATGGACACACGTCTAGGGGCATTGAGAAGTTTTGCGGCGCGTTTCCCACATCAAGTGCGGTGCATTTTGAAGTGTTTCCAGTGTTCAACGCACGTCAAGTGCATCCAGCGTGGCAGACGCTGGAGTTGGACAATCTGAACTTTTGCCGCTGGACGCAGAGCATCAACTAATCATAGGGACTCTGCTATGTGACATAGAGGCGCATTTTCCGATGGGATGGAAGGACCAAAAGCCCATCTATGACCAGTCAAGCTATCACTACAAAGACAGGAATAGAAGGACCTTGCCTGGAGGAGGATTAGTGTGGAGTCAGGATCTCGGGTCAAAACATTGTTACCACAACAAATATTTCTCCCCATTTGACGCGTGAAACGCGTTCGGTCTGAACGCAGCATATAACAACAAATATTTTACTTATAGCCTCTCTTGGCAAAGTATTTTTGTTCATCCTCACAAACAAGTTTGTCTATGCATGTTTTACAAAATGCATGATAATTTGTGGACCAACCAGTCCAAGTTATTTTTAAACCCATGTTTAACCCATGTGATTTGCAAATGTATCACAAAAAAGCAATCAATAACCAGCCAGAAATGATGGTGTTAGATTTAAACAAAGTTTGAAAAATATTGCAGAGCATTATTTTATAAAAAAAAATATTTAAAAATATATGTTCTTGAGGTCTCAAGAGTCACTCTGCTCTCTGAGTATCATTACAGTTAAAGATATGCATCACCCCAGGTCCAAATTTATTGGACCTGGTGTTTTGTCTAAATCTTGAGCACAATTACCACAAAACACAATGAAACTTCATATGTATGTTTAATTAATCTGCCTTACAAAATGAAGCTGAAGAAGCAAATGTTATTTTATAAAACATGTGGCTGAGCTGTTTAATTTAGTTAAAGGTTCAGATAGTTTTTCTTTTTTTGCTCTGTGGTGAGGTTTTTTTTTTTTTATTTCTTGTGTTCTACTCCGCATGTAACAGTTATGGCAAAAGCAGAACTGAGAGCCATTATGTTGAAGAGGAACTGTATTAGAAGTCTTGTTCCCTGGGAAAGCTCCCAGCTGAGATGGGACAGCCATATTGGATAAACAGATGGAGGGGGAGAGGAAAGGACAAGCGCAGAGAACAAAGGTGAAACAAAGAGGGGAGATGACTAGAGAAATGAGCAGAGGAGGAATGCGAATGGAGTGAGGAAGAGCAAAGAATATAAAAGAAAGAGAATAGTAATGAGATAACCTGAGGAATCTTGTTGCTGTAGGTCATCTCCTTGTAACGCAATGTAATAAAATCAAAAATGAAAAAAAGAAACATTTGCTGGATTACTATGTCTTCATTAAGACTTGTTTGATAAAAGTGTTAACAGAAGTTAACACTCGGTATGAGCTTGATTCAGTTCTTGGAATCCAATCGGGGTCCAGATCAAAGCATTTTTAAGTGATCAAGAGCAAAATCCCTGACTGTACTCATCTCTTGAGACCTTTTGTTGGTCTACTTTCTGTGATTTTATGTCAGCTGCAGCAATAGTATTACTCAGCCAGGCATGTAACCATGTTTTGTATTGCAAGTTTTAAAAAAATATATTTTTATGTGCATTGGTTGAAAACTGTCTCATATACCATGCACATGATTATCTTGGTCTAACAGATGTGGGTGAAACAGAGACTGTGTTGGCTGCTGCAATTTCCAGTTTGTCTGTGTCATGTGACCTGCTCTGGGTTGGACTCAAACAGCTATGTTGGATAGAGTTATGCAGAGCACAGCTAAAACACTTGTTATAAAATTTTACCTACAAAGCAAAGCCCTAATTTTTGTGAAGCAGAAGGGAAATTGTTACAGTAAGTTATGTCTGCAGACCATTCACTGGAAACACAGAAGAATGTACTGCAAACTAAATTATCAATGAAAACAAAGTAAACATGCTAGCATTATTGTAGCACATTAGTAAAAAGCGCTAATTCTTGAACAGGAACTAGACAAGAGTTAACTGAAGACTGTAGCTTGACATACGCTTGGAAAGTTGATAAAATAAATATGTGGTTTGTCAGAACATTTTATTGGGGTCCTTAATGTAGTTAATGCTGTAGTGAGGCAGCATTTAAAACTGCCTTACAGAAATTCTGGTTCGAGTTAAATTCAAGCAAATGTGTGAGAATGATTTAGTAATCTGTTACTTCATATTGGTAAATGTCTATTCTTAAATGAATCAGATCAGTGTAAGAGACAAAACTCCTGTTTGGAGACAGCAATTAAAACTGCCTCTAAAATATAGAATTTTTTATTTTTGTTGCAGAATTCTAAATAAATGTATGTGAACTGATACTTAATTTGATTTGACAGGCTTTAAGTTTAAAAAGTCATCCAAGTTTTTTTGCATTTGATGAGTGTACAGTTACAGGCAGATGTTATTCAGTTATATAATTTTTTTTAGTTTAGCTTTAGAGTCGGATTGCACAATATGTCACAGAATATATCATCATTACAATATCAGTGTGTGCAATATTTAATTCACAAAGGACTGTTTGGAGTGCAATAATTGTTGGCTTATATATTCCAAGTGTTATGAACTTGGATTTGTGATACAGTTAAATAGTCTCACGGCAGCAGATGCTCACACCAGACACAAATGACATCAAACAAATGACATGAGGTCACAGAGTGTAACACAGTTGACAAATAGAGGAAAAAATAAAATAGGCGTATATCACAACTGATATTGACATTCCACTATTTACCATTACTGTCGCTATTGCAAGATGTTCTAGTAATGTGCAGCCCTACTTTACAGTTTATTGTATTGATTCAACTCTAAAAAAAGGTTAAAACCTGTTTAGCAGAAAATTTACAGAAATCTACAAAAACCTTTAAATAATGAGATATTTAAACATTGTCTGATTTAGGAGGATGTGAGCCCCTGGCCCAGAGTCAGTTTAAATGTCCATAAATAATGCTTGTATTTGTCATTCCCAAACAGTTAGAGATAAAGTAGCCATAGTTTAGAAATGTCTTTATTCATTTTAAAAAATAGTCTAAAAATTATATAGTAACAGTCCTTTCTGTGGCAATGTAAACACACTGAAATACACCAAAAAGAAAGAAGGAGACATGGAGTATGTGCTTAAAACTCACTGTTGTTATTTCTGACGTGTTTGGAATCAAGGGTTAGGTTGGAGATGGAGGTGTGACGTCATTTTTAAATAGTCGTATATTGGTTGTCTACAAGGATATCCAACAAATTCAATCACTTCAACTGATATAGGCTTATGCATTTCTTTCAAAATTTAGAAACCACAGTGTTTGCCAAACATCTATTCATAAAAAAGACCAATTTTTGTTCCGCTAAAACATCAGAGTTAGCCCTTTCTAAAGTCCAGCCCTGCATGTTACTGAGGTAATGAAATAACTTATCTACAGTGATAATTCTATAGATATTTACTCATCTCCTCCAAGTGTCCTCAACTCATTCATTCACACTGAATGAGGTTTTTTTGGAGTTCAAATGGGATGGAGGTGGAGGTGTCTGATGTCGACATCTCACACTTGAATATTCTCCACTTATAGATTTACCTCAGTGAATAATGTAAGGTTTTCTGATGTTCTCCACTCTACCCTGCTGCATAATTTCACCTGATCTTCACCTCCATCTACACCTATGAATATTACATGAATTTACTTTGGTGAAATTATGCTTACACCACCTATCCAACCAGTTCAGAATGGACAGTCATTTTCTGCACATACACACAAATTTCCACTCACTGATTTTTTTATGCCCATTTCAGAAGCAAGTTACAATTCAAGGTGCCTGAACATATTTGTGTGTGTGTTGGTGTGTTTGGTATTTATTGTGAACTGCCTCTGCTCTGTGTTGACCAGTAATTGCACCTTTGCTCCCCCCCTCCCCTTCACGCCTCATAACAGTGTGGAAATTAATAAGCCATTTCAGACAGGATCTGTGATCCTTGTGAAGTGGCATATCTATACAACTGTCTACACACACACACACACACACACACACACACACACACACACACACACACACACACACACACAGAGAGAGATTCAGAACCTCATGCAGCAGTGTCTATCTTGTCTTAGAGGTCACTGGCCACTCCTGCAACAACCTCTACACCGGACACCCTAATCCTGACAAACTGCGAGTCTGAAGCGACTAGCATACGCTCGCGTGTGGCAGAGATTTGTAACTGTGTCCCTGGTCCATTGCATTTGAATTATTCTGCAGGTTGTGTCGCAACCCCCTGCACACACTCAGTCCATAGTCTGCTTGCTTTACCTTGGTTGTGAAAAAAAGCTGCATGAAGAATGTCAGGAAGAGAGAGAAGAGTGTTGGATAAAACAGGGATAAATAAAAGAAAAGAAATGTTAGAAGACGCTTAGTATAGATGAAAGGGAATAGAAAAAGAGATAAGACTGAAATTGATCAAAAAAAAGGAAAAAGACTGAGTAGGGGAAAAAAATTTGATCACAGGAGAGAACAAGAGAAGATTAACGAAAAGAGGAGAGCTGACAAAAGAGGTAAAATAGTTGAGACTGATGGACAAAGAAATAAGTAAGGTGTGTTAAATAGGAAGATAAAGAAGGGACCCTAAGAGGCAGTGACCAAGGACGAAATGCAAGAGGTGGCGCAGAAGACACAATATGGTGAAGGACAAGAGAGGTGGGTAAAAAAAAAAAGGACCGGTAGATTGGTGGGGTTAGATGGGGGTGTAAGGGGGAACAGGTGTAAGGTTAATGGGCCTGGAGAGGATCCACCAAACGATCTTGGGCTTGATATATGGCCTGTGAGCCCGGCGCAGGGCGTAAGCTTTCAAAGATATATTATTTCATTTGAGGAGCTGCGCCATTCTGGCTGACAATCCCCCTACAACACCCCTGCACCCTCCTCCCCCAAACTTCCCCCAGCACCCCCCACAGCCTGCATTTGTCCAGTGATAGATGACACCCACTCTCCACCACCTCACCCCACCTCATGAACACAGATGCAGAAATTCACCTACTGTTCTTGTAGACTTGTTTCATAAGGAACCAAAGTTTAGACTATTGGACTTTATTCTTTTTTCCTTTTTGTATTCCTTCCTTATCACTCGCTCCTTCATGCTGTCAGTCTACCAGGCTGAAGCTGGGTCTTACAGCTGGCTGTGTGTATTTCTTTTTTTAAGTTGCTATTTTAGGAGTAACAATATCTGTTTGATCAGCAGCGTTGGGTCAAAGCAGGAGTTGAGCGGATGCTTAAGGGGAGGGAGAAGGTGGTGGAGGTTCACTAAGGCCTCTTTTCATTCATGAATAATTTAACTTCATGTAAGATAGCAGGATCTCTCTTTTGTAGAAATACTATAAAACAAGTCCGATGTTTTTTTTTTAACAATGCCAAACAATGGGAAGTTCAGAAGATGTTTGGATCAATTTTAAGGAAAGATTTGAGACTAAAAAAAGTATAACTCATTCACAACTAAGGTACCTACCCCCCTTATGTTTCCATCTTTTAAGGTACTTCCAATAAATCCTATAATAGATATGTGAACATATACTGCACACACAAAGCGATTTTTTTTCAGAAAGAAGTTCTTACCCTACTGTGGCCAATATGACAAGATTACAAATGTGTTTCATGTCAAGCTCCTGTGGTTTAAGCTTATTCTTTATACGTAACATTTTACATTCATTGCCAGATTCTGGCTGTTTGACTGATATCACAGAAATTAAATGCTCCAATCCTCACATTTCCCTTGACAGTTTTAGACTAAGCCTTACAAATAAAACCAGTTCACATATTGGAATGGTATTGCAGGTTCAACCCCAGGGGATGGAGAGGGGCCGGAAGGAAGAACAGGAAACTTGTTAAAAGAAAAGATTTAAGGTCACCTGTCCCAGAGGAGCGGCAGCTTTAAGGAGACAACAGGGGTTGGGAGGTTTTAGGATGCACAAAGTCTGCATATCCACTTGTTGCTTTGATGAGGGATGAAAGGCTGTCATGAAGTGCAGGTTTACAGAGCTCGGAGCAATGATAGACTTGACTGTACTCAAGAACATTTCATCTTCCGTGAACTTTGTCTTACTCTCTTAAGACATTTTTGCCTGCTGTTTTTTTTAACTAAAATCTCCACTCCATTCTGACTGACCACTGACAAGACTTGCAGGTCTTAATGGACACTTGTTGTTGGATTACACTTTTGCTCTATCCTAAGAAAGGGGGAAGAGATTTATTCTTCATTTACTGTGTGTTTGTGTTTTTTGTCATCTCACCATTCCTGTACAACCCCCATCTAATAAACAGTTGTTTAGAAAAAAAAAAATCAAAGATTGCCTCCACATCCTCTCTAGTTTTCCATTTTGATGCAAGTTAACACAGCCTGATTCACATTTCGAGCACTTTGGGCATTTGGCAGGAGAAAGAGCGGGTTGTGTTTAAAGTCTTGTTTGAGCATGATCAGGGTAAAAGCCTTTTTTATTGGCAGGTCATGCTGCTTGTTAAGATGGTGACGTGGGTGACTTAGGCATTGCCGTTAGCCTCTGTGGTCCTAAAGCAACACAGTTGTTCCATCACAAGTTGGCAACAGTCAGTAAAACCAGCAGAGTGAGAAAGACGGTGAGACTGAAAGCAAAGGAAGTGGCAGTGAAAGACAAAGAAATTGGGCAAACAAAGTGAATATGAAGAGTTGATTCATTTTTCTGGGCCTGCTAACAAATCAACTAAAAAGCCAGCAAACAATTTAGACACTCTGCTAAAGCACAAAGTTCCTTCATGCCTGTTTTCTTTCTCTCTACTGTAATTACAGATGTGAGACAAGTAAAATTTACATTTTATTCTAGAAAATTGTACCATGTGGCCACATCCCAACAGAAACTTTACAAATAAAAGAAGGATGCAGAGACAAAACTGAATAAAACTACTATTAAATGCTAGCACATGATGCACAGGAACAAAATGTTGTTGGTAAATTGTTAAGAATACAGAAAAAAGCATTTGTAATTTATGTTGACGTGATTCCAAGCTAAAGCATTTCCAGGGGGTTAGAGTGGCTGCTGCTGTTGTATGCTAACCTTCAACCTCTAAACTAAATCTAACACTCAAAACTATGCAAACATTTTGAATGATTTATCATTCTCTTATCTTAATGTCTAAAGTAGTTTTTTTTTTTTTTTTCAAAAGAAGAACCAGGGTTAAGTGTGAAAATGAACAAAAAAAAAAATGTTTTAATACATTTGTAGACCAAGCCTTCCATTACTTACTAGTCACTTTAGGGTAAAGTATTGTTCACCATACTAATAATCACAGTGGTTCTGTAAGCTTTTTAAAATCTAAAGTGAGACAAAGCAAAAAATACAAACAGAGTGTCCTCGGGTTCTCATGTTTCCAAATTGCGTGGCCTCAATTATGTGCATTTAATCCAGCCTGCCTAGAGGTTTGTGCCTGTGTCTGCCGCTTTCATCACAGAGCTGACGACAGTTGTCCCTCGATGTCTATTTTTGACGCTTATTTACAGCTTTCTATTCTGGACTGGGAGTGGGGAAGCTTTGGGCTGAAAGTCTTAGTGGTCCGGGAGACAATAGATAAGACATCAGTGGAACAGAGTCGACATCTCCCTAGCTAGTTTTACCCTTTAAGAGCAGAAGTGTATTTATACTCATCTGGTAAGGTGGCTGATTGAATTTGCACACAGATGTCTGATGAAGGCAGCTCATAAGCGTAACATTAGACATTGTGGTTGTGTTGTAATGAAGGGTGAGAAATTTCAATGTAGTGGCAAGCCAAATCTAGCCAAGGAAATTGCTTCAGCTCTGTAGTAGGGCAAAGGCACCTGTTCTCTATTCCTACTTTAGGCAAATCTCCTTTTTGAGGTTTTAATCTTCCTTTCCCCATTTTTTAATGAGACATTTTACTTCCCTGACACCATTCCTTTTTTATCACCTCTCAGTCAGCCTGAATTTCTCTGTGTTTCACCAAGTACCATGACTGCAAACCTGGAATGAGCCATCGATAAACGATCCCATACAAGTGAAATAAAAGCATAGCAATAATAACATCCATTATGTGCATATGTTCCTTTAGGATAGCACCCTTTCAGAGGGGGATAAAAAGAGGCTTTTTTTAAGCAAGCTGAAACAATTACAAGCAATAAACCAAATATGCTGAAAGGCGACTTGTTGAGAAAGGTGCTGACAGCACCATTAAATTGCATGAAACAAACCAGTGCTGGACAAAAAAAGTCAGGCAAGGATTTCAGGTGGCAAACCACAGTCTCGCTTTCCCAAAGGCCAGAGCTTTATTCACCACATGTTGCACTGCACTTCCCATTAGCACCAGCAGCAGCTGCACCACTAAGCCTGCAGCAATGGTGCTGTAGAGAGACAGCTATTTCCTAATCCAGATGTATTCATGGCAGTTTCTCTGAGACAAGACCTGGAGATGCACTTGAGGGACAACCAAAGGCCCATATGTTGCGCGGCATTGTGGTTTTGATCCCTCATCTTCCCAGTAGTTGGATGATTTACATATCACAAGAGTTCTGGAAATGCTCAATTAGTTTAACTTAGATATTTAGCTTAATTATCAATTCCTGAGATTTGAGTGATCGCTGGAATTTTGCCACCCTTAGATTCACAGGAGTTTGTTTAAAAATCTAGCACCCAAACCTCCTACATCCATCCAGCTCCACTTAGGCCTGTGTACACAAACGCATGCACACACCTTGATAAAAATACCTTTAAAAATGCCAGCGTGTCAAATGCTAATGGGAATGAGAGTCTTCTACCCTCTCAGACAGAAAGCATCTCAGCGTCAGTCTCTGCATTTTAAAAGAGCTTCAGTCTTCTGCACTGTGTTAAGGTTTATTGCATATGTCTGTGTCTTTGTTTATAGGGATGCATGTTACAAAGAGTTCTGTTCTGAATTATACAAAAGGGCAAACCCTTTAGTCTGATGGCTTGTTTGTCTCACTTTCTTGTCTTCACTTTTAACTTAACACGTAGACAGCCAGACGAGAACTATGAGTTGAACTCTGTCTGCCAATAAAGTTGCATTCACTGACAAACTTGCACATAAAACATGCTCGTCTAGGTATGCAAATATGAATTCTCAAACTTACTCTGATTTGACAGCAACCATCTTACACTGAAGAATATGCTAATCCCACTTTTAGCAAGCATATGGATATATTTATTTTATTTTCTCATATTTCACCAAAATGAATTAATCAATTTTAGCATTAGCTCTAGTTATTCTATAGTGCATAAATTCAACAGTCTGACTATTACGGATTGAGAATACCTGTAGCATTAACTTCTGGATGTGTGTTTGTTTTGATTGAGAGACTCTGCAAGGGAGGTAAA
The DNA here is from genome assembly GCA_014839685.1 of Anableps anableps. Lineage (NCBI taxonomy): Eukaryota > Metazoa > Chordata > Actinopteri > Cyprinodontiformes > Anablepidae > Anableps > Anableps anableps. The sequence continues at coordinate 24,827,991 of CM026070.1, forward strand.
AGATTCTGATGGATCAATAGGAGTTCAATCATCAGGACATCCCATCTAGGAGTCTCCTAGACTGGTACTGGTGTTCCCTTTAAATTTGGATGGCATGCTTTTTTTCTGTCTGTGCATGATGGAGAAGGATGATCTGCAGAAAGGAGACAGGAACAGAAAAGCATTGCAAACAAATGTGTGTATGTTGGTAGGGATGGGATTTTGCCATGAATTTGTACTTGGGTGTCTGTGTAAGTGTGTAAGGCTTGACATGATTGCATCTAAGTGTGTGTGAATGTGAAAGAGGAAGGGTTACTTTTGGGAGATGCCATTCCCTCGGCTGCATGTGTATTAGCAGTCTAATGTTCATGTGAATAATTGATTAGGGCCTCTCTGTGTTTTTGATAATTAGTTGATAGCTCTCTAGCTCTAAACCCTAAGACTGTGTGTGTGTGTGTGTGTGTGTGTGTGTGTGTGTGTGTGTGTGTGTGTGTGTGTGCACGTGCGCTGTGGGGGTAGTTTATCTACTTCTAAGTTATCACAGAAACAACACTTTTAAAAAATGTTGCCTCTAAGCCATGTACATACGGATTAACTTTCTGAAGTAATAAAGCAGCAGTACATATACATACCTTTCTCATAACCTACATTTGAACAGGAGTTCTCATTTTCTTATCAGAGTGAATCTCATACTATCACAGTTAACTACATCGTGTTGCATATCAAAGAACTAACAGAAGGAACCACTAAACAAAGAAAATAGCCTTTGCTTCTCTGAATCATATATACAGGTAATGATGACACACAATTTCAAGGGGTTGTTCAGGATTTTTTTGAGTGAATTTGTGTTCAAATATAGTTGCTGCCACAGAAAACTTTGCTGCTGGTAAAAACGTTACCATAAAATGCTATGATGTTTTTTAGGTTAGCTATGTTTTGATCTATGGAATACCTGCTCAACTAATCAAAGAACTAAACTAATTTACACTAAATAAAGATGGCAAGAAATTATTTTCAGCAAGTAAGAAATGAACTGCTTTTAATATATTAGTCGAACAAAAACAGGTCAGAATGTCATGAAGAACTAAGTGAATTACACAGACAAATGTCTTGCATTGACCAAGTAGAACTTAAGATTAAAAATTGGAGTGAATGATTCAGCAAATAAACTGGTGAAAAACAAGTTGGAAGTAAAATAAGCTAAGGTGCTCAGGGAATACAGATGTCAATAAAAAAAAACCCTCAAAAATCCACAAAGCCCTCTGATGGGGACACTGTTGTTCTAGGGGGCTCCTCTATCATCAAGAGTTGTCTCATTAAAGGATGAAGCTGATCACTCAGATAGACTTTAATGTGATTTGTAGTTATCTTATTTATCTCTAGGTGGATGAGGATATGTAGACCATGTCACCATGGATGCACAGGATCCTCTCTCTATGTGTCAGCTTTCCTCTCTTATTTCTTAAGCACAGTATTGTAATACACCACAATAAACATTGCTTCCCTAAACATAACTCATTGAAATTCTAGTCTGGCTTCTTATCAGTCTATTCTCTTGCAGTATTGATTTTTCTATCTTTCATATGCTTATGTACCTAGTAAAAACAGAATATGAAAGTTTGGGTATGCTTGATTCATCCTCAAATCCCTGTTCTGATATCAGTCTTAGACGAGGGCTTGTTGCTATCATCAGCGGCCTTGAGAAAACAAGACGTTCTTTCCCTCTGCAATACTCAGGCCCTCTGAGGTGCTTTGTTTTTTCTTCCACATGAATGTAATGCCACACTTCTCCTAGATTAGAATAGATCTATTTTTGTGTACTTTATATGGGTGTTTATACTGACCAAAAATCTTACCTTGTGTGTCACAATACATTAGCTTTAACAGCTGCTAGAAGTTACTTCTGGTGGCATTTATGCTATATTATCAGTTTCCCATTTATGTTTTTATGCACACATATTTCTCTTGTTTGCTTTAGTGTTCAGGGACTACACTTCATTCACTTTATGTCTGTGACTTTTGAGAGTTGAGCACCAGGAACAAGCCAGACTTACTAAGTCATGTGTCCTGTTATCTTCGTGACTCAGCAAAGCTAAGTGGGTTCAAAAAAAACATTTTGAGGCAGGTAGAGGAGGAAGGCATCTAAAATACCTGGCTGGACTTTTGTTTTTCCTTTCACCAAGTCTGGGGAAAAAAAACCCCCAAAGAATACTAGGATGGGTAGACAGATTATGTGATGTTGGAGAGAGAAAGAGAGCATGACGAATCGAATATGGAGTGTTCTCAGGGTCAAAGGTCAGCTTGTAGAGTCTCTTAATGTGGTCACCGTGGGAACTGATCAATCCTAGTGCCTGGGCAGAATCGATCAGACCTGGGCGCGTGCACACAAGGCAAAATGCACAAGCATTTTTTGTGACATGCGCTCTTACAATGAACCATTCATTCACTGCTGTGAAACTGTTTGTGCTCCCTCTCCAACACACAATGAGTTTATGCTGTATACTTCTGAACACACAAGCTTTTTCAAAATCCAATGCCTAATGCAGTGGTGCTACCCCAACATAACAATTTTAACAAAAAAAAAGCTTTTTCTTTTTTTTTTTTTTTTTTTTTTTTACAACATTTGAGTGTCTTTTTTAGTAGAACAAGTTCTATCCATGAATTGTATGTGATAATCAGTGAAGTAATCTATGTGTATTTCTGTGACCATAGATCTAAATTAAATCAAAGATATCTCAACTACTAGCTCTAACTAGAAGAACCATGGGAACATGTTTTCCACTCACACACACTCATTCATACGTTGAGAGATGTTCACATTTTGATGTACTACAAAATCTATTGTGCTTTGATTATGCTGAACTTAACATATTTAAAACAATAAATGCAGGTATTTGTGTTTTGAATAATAACATGGTATCTGTGTTGTATAACATTCATAATACTGTAGACAAATTTAAGAGACTTGTATAATTTGTACATCTAGCCTTTACCAGAATCTACCATACAACAAACAACTACTTTTGTGATGGTTTTGCTTTTTACAATTGAGATAACCTGTAAAATTTCAATTTCCATTGGTTTCAGTTCTACTTTCTCAAAACATCTCAATTGCAGAAGACTTATTCCTTCTAACATACCCCTATCACTCTGGTGTGTATCTGTCTGTTGCATGCATGTTAGTAGAATACTCAGTGCCGTCACTCCTCACGCACTGCTTGTAGGGCACCAAGTGGGCAGGGGATTGTACGAAATCATTGTTATTAATCATAATAACAACATATTTAAATAGAAGTGCGTAAAGCATTTTAATAGCTATAGGGAATACAAAAGTAACATTTTCCACAGAAAGGGATGGAGCTCCTTCAGTCTCCCCAACCCCACCTCCCAGTCTTCTGTTCTATTGTGCTTCAATCTCAAATTTGGCAGACACCTATGTTTGAACATGGGATCAAAAAGGCATTAAGAGAAAAGCCCTGAGCATACTGTATGAAAATATGAGGTTTTGAGTTAGACAGTTCAGCATTTCCTTTCTACATGTCTGATGCTGTTACATATGCAGTTTGATCTCCAACTAAGTTAAGTTGCCACGGATTTTAGAGTTTAGAATTGTCAAATAATTTCTGTGAACATCACAACCTAGAAATGTCATAGATGCCACATGTATGCCACTGCTATGAACTATATGTAAATGTAACTCGGTGGTGCAGCAATGATCTGAGATAAGCATTACTTGACTTACTCTCATGCTGTGCTACATAGATGCTCTATTTGTCCTGTTGATCGTTCACTCACCTTGACATGTCAAATGCTGGAAGTGGTTCCAACTGGAACAATTAGGGGCACATTATAGATTATGTGTAAAGCACTGAACAATCAGCTTCAAGGTGGGCAGGCGATCCTTAGTTATGGAAAATAATAATAGTATGGCAAAAGTAACATTGGGATCCAGCACACTGTACAGCTTACGCCCTTTCTTTCAATGAAAAGGGGACACATCATAAGATATAAATTTATTTCATAGATGTGACAGGAAGTGTCATAAGATGTGGATCATTTTTTGCAAGTTTAGACCCACATAAACACGCTTTTCAATGCACCAACATATGTGCAAGGATAAACATTGTGACAATAACTTTAAAGCCTCTGTTATGCAGACTAAAATTACACTCAGTGAATGCATGTAGATAAATACAACTGCAAATATGTAGCTAGATATGTTGCTAACAACCTTTGCACATTTTTATACAACAGATTTTAATTTTCAACTGTTTAATTATATATGTGTCCTTTATGATATTTTCTGTGGTCACAGATGGCATCTCAATGGCTGCTAAGAGACCTAATAACATTCTAGGATTTCTGTGTGCCCAGTTGGAGATAACCCCACAGACATTCTGCACTACCTGATCTGCTGGATTAGAGCTACACGCAACCAACAAACAGCTGCCAGTGGCATGAAATGCTGATAAGAATTCATGCAATGAAGTATACACAGTCAGGGCCCAGCTCAAAGCTAAACCAAGAAGAGGGTATAACTCTAAATAAGTTTGTTTTACATTACTAAAATTGTAATTTCAACAAATATAATCTAAACAGCAAAATCAAAATAAGATGTGGTGAATCCTATAAAACACGTACAGTTCAAGTGAGCCTATAAATGTGTTGATGCGTAGACTAGGTGTTGTGAAAAAGGTTCAGTTTAAATTTTCTCCAAAGGATCAGAGAAGACAGAAGACAACTAAGTCTAGTGATAAAGAACTGTTTCTCTTGCTTTATTCCTCCTCTTTATCAGGGGCCTGACAAATCCAGCCATACTGAACCTAGTCTATGTATTATCAGCAGTATTATCATTCCTGTCTTCAGTATACAGCCCCCACCTGCTCAACCAGCAGCGCCACCTGTCACCTGCTGATTTTCCCAGCATTCTTATCTCTGCCACAAAGTTGAGGCCCAAGCGCACTTTGTGCCACGATATGGGAGAGCGGCTTTTGTTGTCAGGGGAGAGATTTTTGTGTTTTACTCTCATCAAACTTTGCACTGTGTACAGAGAAGCAGGTTATAACATGGACATCTCTCCTCCAATTCTCAGCTCCTGTCTTCCGTGCACTCACTGGCCACTTTATTTGGTACAATTCAATTGCTTAACACAATTACCAATTCAACCAGTCACATAACAGGAATGTAATACATTTTGCTCCAGTGACTGGCAGCTGTGTAGACAAAAATGGCATGTTGATGTTAGAGGTCAGAGAGTTATTCAAATAATTACTCATGACAATCAAGTGCATATGATGAGCTACAGCAGAACAAGACCACAATAGGTCCCACTCTCGTCAATTAAGAACAGAAACTGAATCTACAATAAGCACAAGTTAACCAAAATTTTACAATAACAGATTGGAAAAACTATTGCCTGGTCAAGTGAGTCTCTGTTTCAACTCCTTCTTCAACTTCAAAGCATGAATACATCCTAACTTGTGTCAGCATGGTGACAATGGTGAAGAGGTGTGGGGAATATTTTCTTGGCACATTTTGGGCCACTTAGTACAAACAGAGCTTTGCTTAAATGCCACAGTGAGCCTGAGTATTGTTGTTAACCATTTCCATTCTCTTATGATCACAATGACTGATCTTATGATGGCTACTGCCTGTTGGATCATGCACCATATTGCACCGCACAGATTATGTCAAACTGCTTTCTTGAGCATGTCACTGAGTTCACTGTACTCCAGTGACTTTCATACTCACCAACAGAGCACCTTTGGGATGTGGTAGAACAGGAGATTTGCATTATAGATGTGCAACTGACAAATTTTCACCATTTGCATTATGCTATCATGTCAATATAGACCAAATTATCTGAGCAATGTTTCTGGCACCTTCTTTAATCCATAACACAAAGCACTAAAACAGTTTTGGAGGCAAAAGGGGGTCTAACCTGGTAATAGCAAGGTGTACTGTTAGATTATCCTGGGGATTTGTCAATTTGTCATTTCTCCCAATGATAGATACAGTTAATCACATAATTATTAAAACATTTGGCAGATTTACAGCAACAGTAACTGTTTAGTTTTACCAGCATACTTCTATTGACTGAAAGTAATATTAACATTTTGGAGTCCCGACTTGAATCTGATAGAGAAACCTATGAGGGAACTAAAGATTAGGGTCATGGTAAGGGGGCCTTTCAATCTTAAAGAATTTGGGCTTTTCATCAAAATAAATAGTCAAAATACCTCTGGAAACATACAAAAAGCTGATCAGCAATTATAAGGGGTTTTTCATTGCTGTAATGTTAAAAAAGATTTTTCTGTTGAAAGGTATAAATAATTTTCAATATGCCATTTTTTATTAAAATGCAGACATAAACAGAGGATTTTTTTTTATTAACATTCCTTTTACTTTGCTTTCTTTTTCTCTTTGGAGAGATGCCTGTCTTATAAGAAACAAACTTCTTGATTGAATGAAAATAATTACATGTGATTGAGGCTGTGAGCTTTAAAAAGTAATTAACTTAAAAACATATTTTAGGTTTAATTTCATTGAAAAGATAGACAGTTAAATCTAAAAGATGATTTTCCTCCCCTGTAGTTTCATATTTGTAAAAACACTAAAATTACCAAAAACTATCAAATTTGTTATTTACCCCACACTGAAACTCCTTTATTAAATTAATGAACTTAACTGAAAACGAACTACAGTATGCTGTCAGCCTCAACATAATTAAGCATTTGCAGCACTGAGAAGAACAGGCACTGTTCGAGGTAAATTAATCCCTGTTCCCAGGTGAATACACTGCCTGTTTGGCTCAAGGCGAACAGATGCCAAGACAGGGACCGCACCAAAGGATGGCAGCTACAGACGAGCGTGCATTGATGTAAGCTTCAAATCTCACCTGTAGTACTCAGAGACGGCATTGATTCCCGTCCAGCAGAGACAGGGAAGACAGAAGCACAGCTATTGTTTATGTTTGAGTCGTTTAAACTCACAGTCTGCGTTGATGTGTACACCCCCTTTACCCCCACCTCTCGCATAAAAAAAGAAGTTATTTTCTCCATTCATTAAGACTCCGCAGAAGGAGATTCCATTAATCTGTTCATTAGGCTACATCAAAAATAGAACTACTTATTAAAATCAGATCCAGCTGTGTAGTCTCGTTAAAGACCAACATACCGTATGAAGCTTAACAATGCTTGTGGCACCAGACCAAGACCCCACCATAAGAAAGGGGGGATTCTGGTACATTGGCCTGCTTTGACTCAACACACCATCATAATTGATGTACTCTTAGCAGGGGGGTATGAATAAACATTAATTTTTCTTTTTGTAACTGAAGCAGCTGAATGCTTCATTTCCAATTAATTTACATTTGCGTAGATATGAGGGAATATGTGCTCTTAATCACTATGTTTTATTTTCTCACCCCCACCCCCAAGTCTTTTCTCATTCTCTCATTCCTTGTCTGGCAGTTCCATTCCCCCTCTCAACTAGGCTCTCCTTCTTCTTCTACCTCTCCCTCTCTCTCTTTGGAAAAATCCCATTAATCTCAGCAGGTGGTTTTGAACAAAAGCTATGGGCTAAGCGATTGATCCGGGCATTGATCCCACTCGCCTGAACAATCATAAAGGTGTTAAATTGGTTTCTTGGAGGATATGTATTTTTCATCGCTGGCTGCTGCAATAGAAGTTCCTACATGGAATTTCACTTTCCCTCTCCCTTTTTTAAGTAAACTAAAAATGGGTTTTTAAATAATAAATAGATCACACCTTGAAAAGCAACCCTAAATGTGGATTTTGAAACCAGTTTGAAGCAATTTCTGGAGCGAATGTTAACTGCATGAACTTTAGTAGCTAAATCCATGATGGGCTTTCCTACATCCAAGGACTAAAATATATTTTGTTTTTTTTACTCTTTGAGTGGAATCATTCCTGAAAATATATTTTTTTATGGGTAGAATAAAAATTCAGATGTGCATTACATTAACACAAAAACTTAATTTTTGCATTGGGTCATCTCTAGCCAAAACATTAAAAAGTAATAGTATTAAAAGCTTTTAAAATTAATGTTTACCAATATTTGGCTCTTTGTAAGTTTAGTCTGTAAGCAGGGTTAGTCCAAAAAAAAGGTTGATGATCCATCAGTTGAGAAAACTGCCCTTGAGAATCTGTACCCATGTTTTAACTCAGAAATGTTGAAAAGGCTGCGAAAGTTAACATATACCAGATGGAGATTGAAGGCTTGGGTAATTTTGCTGTTCAGTCTTCCTGATATCTGCTGAAAGCTATTCAAAACTTTTTCAAATTAAAAAAAAACTTTCCCAAAACAGGTACTCGAGGATTTCCTTTTACAGACAGCTTTCTTTATTACTAGAAAAGTCAAGTACCAGCTAAAAACCCGAATATGCAAAATGGCAAAGCAGTAAATTGATGAGCCCCCACTGAAATCTAATTTTCTATTGTTATAGCACAGAGGAATAGATATATTTTTCTTTTGAACTTCCTCAAATCATATGTTTAAAAACCTCATTGATTCTAAAGATAGCTTACTTTGTGTCATCTTCCCTGCAAAACAGTTTCCACACTGAAGAGTCTTGTCATTGGCGCAACCTGGTAACACTTACACGTAGTGTGATCACGGATTTAAAACAACCTGAAAATAAGACAGATTTTTGAGGTATTTTTAATTATAACCAGGGTTTATTGTCTTAAGTTAAAGTAAGATAGAAATTACATAGTAAATAATGCAGAATCTGGCATCCTTTTATCAACAGCATTTAATTCCTGTAAATTCAGTTTCTTCAGAATAACTATAGTTTCTAGTTTCATTGCCTATCAAAATTAGGAGGATTTTCTCTTTCTTTGTATGTGTTCTTATTTCTTTAAAGAGCTGAAACAGTAACAAGAGACGTTATCTAAAATTTCCATGACTGAGTGATAAGCGCCAAACAGTAATACATGAATTATCAGTTTTATTGCTTCTAAGTTGTTCAAGCAAACTTCTTGTTTGCACTTTCCAATGTCATAAGAGTCCATGGATTTAATCAGCTACTGGTAATCAGTCAGTGTTTCTTTCACCTTACAATAGTAATAACCAGCCTTTTTCTCTTTATGAGAGCAAGGCAAAGCAATCATTGATTCCATGTCACCTCATTCATATTATTTTAATGAGCAGGCAGCATATCTTGTAAGAACAAGCTCCATATGACAGAGCAAAGGAAGAGCTTGTCTGGGAAACAGCTTGTGATGCTGGTACTTAAAAGGTCAGCGAGCTCAACTCCAACCCCTGGTATGCCCTTACACTTGTCTGTCTGTCACCATACGCCCCCCCCCACCCATATTCTAAACGGGTGTATGCTGCCCTCATCTAGGCTGCTGTCACCCATCGTCATCCCTTCTGAGCTGCCACCCTTTGATGACCTAGTCTTCTTGTCAGAGAGGCGCTTCCAGGCAGGCACAGAGAGGACAGTCCTTTGAAGAGGACCCCAGCACTTGCCAGGCCCAATGACACGTGGCTGATTTCTTTGAAGAGCTCAGGCTTTATGTTTACCAATCCATCCACAGACACGCGTCATGCTTGCTTCCAGCATCCATATATGGAGAGATGATGAGAAGTGCTTGGTCTTTCACTGCTTTCCGTGGCCTCTGATGGTTTTAATGAAGGCATTTGAATTTTCCTTTGGTCTTGAGCTCATGACACAGATGGCACAAAACCACAGAAAATAGATGTATAGGCGGACAAGTGACAAGAGGAGTCCACGATACTGTCAGAAATGTTGGAAAAGGTCACAGCAGCATTGTTCTGATTTTTTTCTTTTCTTATTTTGTTGAACTGATAAATGGGGAATGAAAGATGTAAGACATTTGAGACTGGTGGTTTTCTAACATTTTACTAGACCTTTTCTTTACATTACAATACAGTGTCAATACTTAACAACAAGAATTCACCTACATGAGCTGACACCACACTAAATATGACCGATTTTTATATTTTAAATCACATACATTTAAAAAATACAAACGAAAAACGTATCTGCTGTGGTGGACTAATTATAATATGATGACATATTTTATTTTGCTTTTGCAGGGCTTTTTTTCATTCCCCGTGAATATTTTTATATATTTTGTCATGTTAAAACCTCAGTCTTCTGTGTATTTTATTGGGAGTTTATGTCAGAGGCCAAAACAAAGTTTCACATGATTGTGAAGTGAAAGGAAGAGGACGCGCTTTCAAATTCTTTGATAGATAAAAATCTGAAGAGTGTGCTATGTGCTCAGTTCAAAAGTTTGTAGTGACTTCTGATGCAATTAAAACTGCAAATGTTTTGGAGTCTCTTTTTCACAGTAAAGCACAAGGTCAGTCAGATTGGATGAAGAGCATTAGGGAACATTATTTGGAACGCATTTGGAATTGGATTGGGCCATTCTAACGCACTGCCATCCTTTGACCTAAACCATCCCATTGTAGCTCTGACTGGGTCATTGTCCTGTAAGAAGGTAAACTAGGGCCCTATGATTTCCGTGATGTGGAAAACGTGGAGGGAATCACAGAATTTAACAAACAAAATGGAATCCACAATACAATACAGAATTCTGTGATTCTGGCCAGCAGAACAAGCTAAATAGTAGTTTCTGTAGTATTTTTGGCTGCTGCAGCTCCCGTGCCTGTCGTTACCTGGTTAAGCAGGGCTTGACATGGCTACACTCTCCTCTCCACACAGTCAGAATAAACTGGTCAGCCATGGCGAAAACATTTGAAACACCAATGTCCTCCAAAGAATAAAAATTCACAAAATCAAAGCTTAGCGCAAGGTTCAGGGCTAGGGAGTTTTATGAATTGGTAGAACAACTTTTCTATACATTTTGTCAGCACACAGTCGACTGGAGATGCAAGGATACATGTGACAACCACTAATAGTGAAGAGTCACATCAGAAACATGGGGCAAGCTGATGGGAGCCAGTCACGCCTGCTAACTCTGGAACATTTAAATAAATCGGATGCAAGATGAAAGTTTATTGAAGGTTTTGTTGCTCTGTGTAGCAAATAATCAGATATTACTTTAGGAAAAAAAGGAAAAAAATACATTTTTGGCAAAGGAGTGCAAACAGAGGGCCGCAGGAACATGAGCTCTAAACAAAAATGTTGACATGTCATATGGAGATGTCAGTGGAGATGTCTGGGATAGTTAGGAAATAAAAATGAACAAAGTCTTGATCATTATGGAAGTATGCACAAGCTCTTCCTGTTTGCAGGTTTTTTATGTGACAAATATTTTGATGTTGACTTTATCTCTAAAGCATTTTTAAAAGATAGATTTTCTTTTATAAAATCTGAAAAAACATAAGATTCCTTGTTTTGCACAGACTCTTAGAGTTCTTTAAAACAATTATGTGGAAATGCTTTTAAACACCTCGTAAAATCACTCAGTGTTCTGTTGAACCACAACACTGTTACATATTACATGCTTTTTGGTCTAATGAATATGGTTAAAATGGAAAAAGTGGAATTTGGGAAAAAATAAAATGTAATTTGAAAAATAATAAAATGGATTTCATAGGGCCCTTGTAAACATCTCAAGTCTTTTGCCATATCTAACTGGTTCTCTTTTAGGATTGCCCTGTATTTAGCGCTATCCTCCTTTCCATTACCTCTATGTCCCTGCTAAAGAAAAGCTTCCCCACAGCATGATGCTGCCACAAGTGTGTTTCAGTGTATGTTCAGGGCGATGTTCTATGTTAGTTTCCCTTCATGACATGACAGCCAGTGAGACTTTTTATAGTTTTCTTTCAACAATTGCTTTTTCAAGGACAGGTTTATAAAGCCCATGACAAGTTGTTGTCTAGATAGATAGATAGATAGATAGATAGATAGATAGATAGATAGATAGATAGATAGATAGATAGATAGATAGATTCTTCCATTGACCTGTGGAACTCGGCATCTCCTCCATAGTTCAAGGACAACCAAGTGTTACAAGATTTGCATATGAGCCTCTTTCCAAGTTTAGATGATAGATCAGATCAGAACAGCAGTTTGAAAGCTCTCTCTCCAGAGTTTGAAAGATTCTTTTTAAACTTCAGAACTTCCTCCCTGACCCATCTGGTATGTTCCTCAGTCTTTATGATGCTGTATTTTGACTAATGTTCTCTAAAAAATCCACGAGGCCTTCACAGAACATCTGTGGTCATAATGAGATTCATTTACACACACATTGAAACTATTTACTACCTAGATAACTTCTGAAGTCAGTTTTTCCAACTGGATTTTATTTAGGATCATCAAAGTAAAGGAAGCTGTTTATGACACAAGACACTTTTCATATTATTTTTTATCCTTTCCATTTAAAATTATTTGTTCTGCTACTGGTAGATCACATAATCCCCCAAAAAATGTGGTTAACAATAGTTGTGGCACCAGGCCAAAGTGGTTTTAATGTGACAAAATGTAAAAAAGTTCAAGGAACATAAAAACTTCTGTAAGGCACTGTTAATATTGCAAATATTTTTTCTATGAAAAATCATATGGAACTATGTGAATTATGGTAAATTTATTAATGTAAAACACTCCTGACATATGCATATAGCATAAAAAGTTAAACTGAAGATTTACCTAAAGAGTACATCATTTAGTTTTTAGAATACATCAGTTAAAACTTTCTCATTCTGCAGCTTTATGTGTAGTCTGTTTGCGCTTTGTCTTCCTAAAAGTTAAATAGACATTGTTTAGCACTTGTTCTAAATCAGTAGTCAAAACAGCTCCAGTCAGCAAGAGACAGGGTTCATGTCAAAATAAATATTAAAGTGTTTTGCATTTTTTGGCAGGTCTATAACTGCAGACATCAAACAAATGATTAAGGTCATTCCATTGTACACTTTCTGAACTGCTTCAAAATACATTCCACGCAGGTGTCTCCACACTGCAGCTGCCTGTCTCAAAGTTTTAACATCGATCCACATTCTTAACCCTGAAAGCGGCTGACATGGGCAACGACTGTCACATACTGTTCTCACAGAGTCAAAGCAGCAGTTCACATCTCACCACCACAGCCCACGATATTCCCAATAACACTACAAAGAGCAAAATGTTTGCTGATAGTGTTGGGGGAGGGGAGAAAGAATGAACCTCTCATGTATTTTCCTCATTCCTGTCCTCTAAATGGGCCCCTTTTTTCCCCGCGTTTAGTTTTGTCCAGTAATGATTAACACAGCTGAGCATGGGAAGAGACTCTCTGTTACAATGGAGGAGGTTGTTTTGGTTCCCAAATTACCGATTCACCTGTGTTAGCTTCCCAAGTTCATCTGGCAGATTACTGGGAGCCTGTGGCTTGTATTCGGGAAGAAACCCTCCTCTTAATCATTATCACTGTTAGAATCACTCTAAAACTTCTGGCAATGGGCAAACAGACAAAACCCTCAACATTGTCAGTTCAAGCACGTAGCAAAGCAGTTAACTCACTCTGGAAAGGTTCACATGAGAAAGCGTCTGAGAGAGTACATGGGACTTTTGAGCTTTGCATGGGGTTCTGAAAAAACACACACCTGATCAATAGCAATTGACCTGTGTGTGAGCTTACCCTGCACACAGGATCTTGTGATACTTTCAAGCTACCAAGGCTGGCACAGTGCTGCCACTTTTGTTTTGTCTTTTTGTCTTTATATATATATATATATATATATATAAAGACTATATATATATATATATATATATATATATATATATATATATATATATATATATATATATATATATATATATATATAGATAGATAGATAGATAGATAGATAGATAAAATTATGTGTGTATCAGGATGTGTTTCAGCATTACCTGAAGGTTCTGAACTTGACAGTTGAATGCTGTAATCCCAAAATATCAAACTAACAAAGCTGTTCCATTCCTCATACATTGAATGATTTTCACATGACACTTATGCATTTGTAGTGTGTGCAGGTCTTTCCACTTTGTTTTATAAGCTATACATGCATACACAACTCATCAGGTAGTCTGTTGAAAATCTGTCTGCATAAACATCTGCGAAGACAAAAGCCCCTGCCACCCAGTAACGAGGGACAGTGACAGACATACATTCTGCTCTGATGACAGGTTTCTTACAGTGGATATGAGGTTTAGTTGCCCAAACACAGACTGTTGTTACAGCTGTATGGGACAGGAAACACAAACAGATGACTTGATGATTTTTTTTTTTTTTTTTTTTTTTTGGGTATCTTTAATCAGGTGGATGACCAGATGAAGCTGCTGCAGAACTGCTGGAGTGAACTCCTCATCCTCGACCATGTTTTCCGTCAGGTGGTACATGCCAAGGAGGGTTCCATCCTTTTGGTCACAGGCCAGCAGGTAAGTTAGTCAATTTCTCCCTTTGGAAACTTTCAGTGACCTCCACTGTTTTAGTTTCACTTGAAACCCAGAAAAAAACATGCAGAGCTTGGAGCCACCTCTGAGCATGAATTCCTTGAATGTTTGTTGATTCTTTTTCCAAAAAAAAGTCAAAACTTCAATTTAATCTTATTAAACCTCAAATAATAATCTTCATAGATCAATCAATTTCATTCAAAGCATTAAGATTCCAGCTGTGGGTGCATCTAAAGGACATGTGATTAAATGACTTATTTTGTTTTCCTGCTATATTTGAGAAATAGGTTCTGAGTTCAAGTCTGCATTGCTTTCCTCTGCTAATTTGAATTTATATATGCACTCAAAAAAGCAAATGTATAAATACTCCACAAATACCTAAACCCAAAGGAATCTCCCCTTTGTGTTCTGCTTTCCCTCTAATCTGGACCAAAAATTCAAACTCAAAAATGAAAAAAAAAAAAAAAAAAAAAAAAAAAAAAAAAAAAAAAAAAAAAAAAAAAAAAAAAGTACGCAAACCAAACTGTGAAAAAAAAAAATCATTGTGAATATGCTTCTGAATAAGATGAGATGTCATAAATTATAGATTATCTTCTTCTCCAAAAACACTGCCTAACATCAAAATACTTTAAAACAAATGATTCTGGCATAAATATTGGAAAAAGTCAAGTGTATGTCCTCTCCATGCAACCAAGTCCTCTTTGATTCTACAGTTCTGAATGAAAGCAAGGTCAGGTTGTTTCTCAGAACTGGTGTAGACCTGCTTACTTGGTAAATAAATGTAAGGGCAAGATATGGTCTGTGGCATTAATTTGAGATTAAACTATTTATCCGTTTTATACAAGACAAGAGAGCTGGGTTTTTTTTTTTGTTGTTTTTTTTTTTTTAAAAGAGATGAAAATGAGATGAAAGTGAAACAGAAAAATAAAGAAAACATCAAATGGAGAACAGTTGGAGAAAGTAAGAAGAAAAAGATGGAAAATGTAAGTAAAAAGAAGCAGAAGAAGCGGAGTTGTGGAGCGATGAGACAGGACATGATGAGGCGAAGCGGACAAGGCGGTTTGTGGAGGAGGAGAAGAGAAAGGAGGGGCTGATAGTCAGGGGAGGTGCAGGTCAGCGCTTTCGTTTGCATACTGTGGTTAATGAACAGCTGGTGTTGAGGAGTGTGTGTAAATGTATTCATGTGGCTGCGTGTGTGTGTGTGGCTCTGAAACAGTTCATTATCTCCTATTATTCTCTGCCTGGCCAGGGGTGACAGCACCACGATAATACTGGGGATGTTTAGACCACAGTAGCGGCATCACCTCAAGCAAAGGCTACACAAACACTCAAGCACAAAGGAGGCTTATTTTAACCAAAGCCTTATGTTTGCCATGTTTAGTTTGTGAAATGCTATAGGACTGAAACTGTGGAGGTTTTTGAGACATGAGTCAGTGGGAGTTGATATACCAAAGTCACTGATTTTCTATAGGATTGCTTTTGAGAAGCTCAGAAAAGCTCAGGGTTTAAGATTCAAAAGACAAAACTAAAAACAGAATTGTTGATGGAAAAAAAATAACAAATGTCTTCTGGTCTGTTTACGTGGGTTTTACCTTTTTACCTGGTGTCAAACATGTATAGTTGCTAAGGCAACCAGTTGCCTTCAGAAGTCACCTAAGTAGTGAATAGGGTGCACTGTAATTGTGTAAGTAATTTAGTCTCCAAATTAATTCAGCAGTTATGTGAAGGCTTCATAGATTAGTTAGAAAACAAAAGTGACTGAACAGCATCATTATGACAAAGAAACACACAATACAGACTGGAGATAAAGCTGTCACGAAGTCTAAATCAACATTATGTCATAAAGCAGTATTGTAAGGTTTGAACATCTCACAGAGCACTGTTCAACCCATTATCCAAAAATGAGTATGACACAAGTAATATATACCAAGTTAACAAGCTGGGCAAGATGAGTATTAATCAGATGATGCTCTAGTTACATGAGACCATCCACACTATTTGACCAGCATGCAAAATGCTAGGCTACCAAATGCACATCACAATGAACAATCCATCCCTATGGTGAAAAATGGTGGTGACAGCATCATGATGTGGGGATCCTTTTCATCAGTGGGGAAAGGGAAGCTAATTCAGAGTTAATGGGAAGATGGATAGACCTAGATACAAGGCGATCCTGAAAGAAAACAATCCAGTGCTACACTGAATTGTTTAGAGTAAACCATATAATTGTGTTACAACAGTTAAGTAAAAGTCAAGAGCTGAATACAATCAAATGAAATTTTGTAAGTAACTGTAAATGCATGAATAGAACACATTTAGTGATTTATGAGTAATGAACAAAATACGATGACACAAAGCTACCTTTGATATTAAAAATCAGTTTGTTCACATAAACTGACTTATAAATTTACAAAAGCCCAATAGTAAAATTTTACTTGCAAAATGTGCATCTAATTTATAACTGTAAATAGGTGCAAAAAGATGTAGAATCACAAATGTCATGTAATATTTTCATAAAGACTGTGCTGTTGGACCAGGTGTCGCTCATTTTGCTTTGAAAGAAGTTGCTTCTTTGCTTTTCATTTTCACAAGTTACACTCACATGAACAGTTGAAAAGAAACCCATTGAAGCAGCAAATTAATAGTTACAAGCTGTCATTTGGTGTCTGTCTTGCTCTTTTCCTGCGTGTTCGCTGCTTGCTAATTCCTTTCTTTTCTCACATTTTCTCTGATTCTATACTGCCGTATGTTGTCTTGTCACAAACATCAGAAAGAAATGGCCATGAGTGTTTGTTCTTCATCCTGTCAGGAGGATCAAACATGCAGTATAACTTGCATAAATGTGTGCAAAGATCAGATGAGAAACACTGCAATGATTAAGCGAGGCCTCGAAAACTTGGCAGCTGGTTTCATTATAAGTCCTGACATTTTGATAGCACGCATTCCTGGTTTGGGCTACAAGAAATTCAAATGACAAAAAAAAAGACATACAAAGAAACATTTTTCCATCAGTAAAATTCATCCTTTGTTTCTTTACATTTTTACCAGACATCAGATCTTCCTAAACATAGCGTTTTGAGTTAAAATATGAAGCTTTGCTCATATATTCAGCTTCTATCTCTCCTCACGAGGCACAAAAAGAAATATTGATTGATTGCCTGATTGATACACAGGTCACCAAAGTCAGAGTTAGTGCTAAGTCGGCTATAGTGACATTATAGCCCCCCCTTATTTTTACTTAAGGCGAGAAGGTAATAACCCAAAGCACCACCATCAACAGTCCAATCTTTCAATGAACTTATTTCATGCACAGTTGATTTTATGTAAATTGATTGACACCTCGGATGAGGGGCAGGCAGTGTCTGCTCCCCACAGTCATAACTCTTTATGTATTGTAGGTAGTAAGAAAGGAAGAGGGAGGGACAAAGGACTTGGGACAAAGCGTATAGTCAAGTGAGAGCACGAAGTCAAAGGGGATTAATTCCTCATGTCAGTGTTTGCTTTGCTTTGACTCATCAAGCGAGACAAGAAAGATTTGGGGAGAAAAAGGATATGAATCATCTTATTTACACAATAAATAAAACTCCAGAACCTGAGGCTGGTTTTAATTGCAAATGCGTGCTCGCAGGGACTCTCTTCCTCTCTGAGCTTTAGGAACTGTGCACGCCAACATCTACCTTCCCCTGGAAACCCCTGCACAGTCAATTATGGTAATGAATCGTCAATAAATATAAAAATTTAATATGGTCCTGCTTACTGTGAGTGGCAGCTAAGGACCTGCCCTCCCAGAAAAAATGTGCTGCGCCTGCAGATCTGAAGTGCACCTGAAGAAAAGTGTTTGTTTATGCCTATTTTAGTGAATGCCTTTGAAATAATATGTAGATTTAAAAAATATTATTCGTGTCATGTTTCACAATCAAAGCTGGCAGATTTTCACAGGTGACCTTTGATGCTTTTTTTCGCAATACTAAGTTGGAAAAACTACTACTTTTATAAAAAAAAATTTAAAAAAAAATGCCTCCAGTGTCTAACAATCTGACTTCTTTCAATAAATGATGCTGAATATAGTCATAACTCTTTGAATGTGCATGTTTACTCAATAAACAATTAGCATTTATTGGAATTGTATGTTGTATAAAAACTTTATTTCTGTGTTGCAGATGTCTTATGATCTCCCTGTCTCTCTCCCTGCTTTATCCAGGTCGACTATGCGGTTATTGCTTCACAGGCGGGTGCCACGCTCAACAATCTGTTGAGCCACGCCCAAGAGCTGGTAGCCAAACTACGGTCCCTCCAGCTGGACCAAAGGGAGTTTGTTTGCCTCAAGTTCTTGGTCCTATTCAGCCTCGGTGAGTTTCTTAAACATGTGTGCTAGTTGGAGTGATTGGTGAATAAGTCTTTTCAAAGAGATGCCATAGAAAGAGTGACCAGAGTACTATTTGGCTGTATTGGTTGTAGAGTAACGACCACCCCTCTTCCACCTGATGCTGCAAACTGCTGGTCAGCTGGCCTGAAAGAAGTCTACTACATTGTTACCTCACCTACAGAAAACAGAAATTCAGATGTTTGGAAATATCTCAGGTCGCAAAAAAACCCAAAAAACACTGACAGTCATGGCATGGAAAAAAATAGATGCCACCCACCAGTGGTAATTAAATTTAAAAGCTGCATTTAAAAACCAGAAGTACATTTCCTTTTCAATTCACTTATTAAAAAGCAAGATAAAAGCAAGATAAAAAATACTTGTTATGGATAATATGTTGTGGATAAAAAATGTCCACATCATGATTTCACTACAATATGAAGTTTTTAAAAAGTGTGCTTCAAATAATAAGTGTTTCTGCATAGTGAACTTCTTGACCTACCAATCATAGGAAGTTGTAATGGCAGGCAGAAGATGGCTAAATAATGAGAATAAAACAGAGCTCAGAGCTTCATAGTGATTTGTTGGCTTTAGTCAATACTATGTCAGACAAGTGACTTCTAACAGACTCCGACATGGACTAAAATAATTTCCAATCAGGAAAGTAGCATTTTTACTTGATGAATGCAGCTCAGACAGAGAAAGCATTACTGCTTCAAGCAGTTCAGCCTCAGCTGTGATTTTGGTAAACCATAAACCATGAAGAACAATATCCAGAGAACAGAGGCTGAAACTAGCAATGACGAGGTTAAAGATTGTCTCTTGGTCAGATGCATAGTTTATAATTTAAAAATAACATCTGCCCATTGTTTTCTTTATGACCTGACTTTATACATTTTCATACAAAATTATCCAAAAACCAAGTGAGGTTCTCAACTTTTAGTAGTAGGATTTCTGTGCAGTGCTACAGAATACGAGTTACACCCAACTAAAGAAGAAATGTGATTAAAAGACATTGATAAAAACACCAAGTGTATATGTCCTCCTCTCCATTTTGGAGCCTAACTACCTACTGTTCCATGGCTGTAGTGTGAATCTGACTGACTTTCAGTCTTAGTCTGGCCAGCCTGTTCAAGGCAAAGCTGTTTTGAAACTAAAGTTAGCAAGCTACAAACAGGATGTCTATTTAACAGCTGAGTACCAGAGCAGATAGCCCAACTAATTAACCAGTTAAAATCAATATCTAAAGAGAATAATAATCACATTCTGCTCAAAAAGCAATGAAAAAACAATACTATATGGAGTGGATGTGTATTCTACATATTTGCTGTGTTTTTGATATTCTTTATTAGAATAACTGTCAATCTAGCTTATACTATTTTAGCAGCACCAGGGATATTTGTTGTTTTTCTGTTTTAAATAAAAGCCATTACATTATTTTATACACTTCAGTTTTAAATTGCACACCTCAATACCATGAAACCACAGTATTTCTACTCAATTTTATCAAATTGTTAGTCTTATGCCACAACATACCAAACAGACAGTTGTCCAAATCCCTTTCCCTATACTTCAGATTTGTCTTTAACTTTGTCATTTTGAAACTACTTATGAGAGAGGAGGTCAATATGAACCGCACCCGAAAAAATTATCACTGATATTGTGCTTTTTTTGGGGTTTTAACTGTAGCTCTCTAGTGGTGAAGACTTTTGGTAAGATTCAACAAGTACTTAGGTGCCATGAATCAGTACTGGGTCTATCAACACAATGTATGTTTACTGAAAGCATACAACGAAGTTGCTTTAAATTAGGAAAAAAGTATGCACCAAAGTATGACATGGAATTGGAATGGAAAGGATTGTGTACTATATATATATATATATATATATATATATATATATATATATATATATATATATATATATATATATATATATATATATATATATATATATATATAAAAGAAGAAGTTGGGGGGGAGGCTGAAGGCAAGTGTGAAAAGTGAAGAGACAGGAGAAAATGGAATAGGAAAAGAAAGGAAAATGGGAATTTGTATAATGATCCTGTCCAGTGTATTATGGGACAGACAGGTGGGAGCGAGTTGAGGTTAGAAGGAGGAACAGAACATGGGATTTTGAGGAGGATAAGTACCTTAATGAGTTAAGGGACAAAGAGAAGGGTAAATATGATGGGATGTTCATGTGTTAGCATGTGTGCACTTGTCAGTGTATATCCTTTTCCCAAAGCTGCTGTCTACTCTTACAGTCGAGGTCAGACATAACTAGGAAAACGTTTTCTCCATCTTCTTTGACCAGTCGGTCAAAAAGGCATAGTATGAGTAAAGCATGGTTGCTCAAAGACATTTTTTCAATTCTACATTACAACCATTGATGTCAGGGTATATTCAGTCAGCCCAGTGCTCTAACCAGCGGTGGCATAAATATTATTAACATTTTCCTTCTCAAGCTTCCAGTCCCTCCCTGTAAATAGGTGTAATTCACAAAGGATTAGCCTTCAGAGTTTAACCATTACAAAAAATAACTAAACATTGTACTAATGGACAGCAGATACACATATGTATGATCAGGCAGAATTAATGCTTCTGTTAGTGGAATTTGAAAAGAGAGCGGAAGGAGTCGGGATACCTGCAGAGGGATTTCAGTGTGTGTATGTCTGTGTTCCAGCATGTTTGTTTTGTTATGCTTTTTTTTTTCATAGGAGTAGGGTGTTTGCTCGGGCACAGGGTCTAAATAATTTGGCAGAAGAATCATTAATAATGAAAGGCCCACCTGAGGGATGTGTATCGCCCCCGGCAGTGCCTGTTCTCAGGCCTCTCGCAAAAGAAGACTGATATAGGCGCTGTACAGCCAGCTGAGGGGATCAGTGTAGTAAGAGGAGGAGTCATTAGTGGGGTGGAAGAAAGGATACAGTGTGAGCAAAGTATACCAAGGGAGATTAAAGATTATGTAAATAATATCATTTATTGCTGATGGAAGATTTGCATAAATTCTTCTGCGAGAGTACTGTTTTTCAGGAAGTAAATATGCATAATGTGCATGGCGGTGCCTGCGCTTGTTGGTCCTCATATGCACCCACCTGTGTCGCAACCAGTTAAATATGGTGAAATGAGGTGTAAGAGTAGCTCTGTAGAGACAACAAAACTGAAAGATCAGATGTTTCCTCTTTAATAGGTCCATGGAATCTGTTTGACTGGAACTTTAATAGCAAACAGATACAACTAATATATAGCATATTATTGCAAAATGTTTTTTTTAATAAAATACTTCTTTCATAAAATAATTCTTCACATTTACATAATGATGGAATAAGTTTTTTGGAAAGCTATATTAATTTTGACCAACCACAACAGGCCTGATTACTTCCAAACCTGTAGAATCAAAAAATATCTTAAAAAGAACCTGCCTGACAACAAAAAGTGGTCTAAAATATATATTTTTTAAAAGAACACGTCAGGCTTAGCAACATGTAAAGGACCATAGGCTTCATTTGCCTTAATAACTGCCTTCATTTAGTGACCTTAAACTCATCAGAACAATGATCCAGCAAGTTCACCTCTGTGTGACTTAGAAAATGAATGTGTGAAACTACAATAACTTTTTTTATATGGTTTTTGTTGAGACAGATTTTTTTCATAAGAAATATAATTGTCATAAATCTCCTATTTCTTTTTTTATTATCTTTGTCTAAAGTTAAAACTATAAAAATAGTAATCTAAATAATTTAATTGTAACAAAAAGCAAAAACAGAATAAACACTTTTCATAGCACTCCAGTGCTGCATTTACAATTGGTTACAATTGGTAAATTTAACTGTTTCTTGGCTCTTTCTTCTCGACTCTCCTTCTTAACTCACATTGCAGAGTATAGAAGACCTTTAACCATTTTTGCAAATATTTCAACACTGAAAAATATAATATCAAGAAAAATATCAATCAGAAAAAAATGTAATTTTAAAGCTTGAACTAATCTTTTCAGCTAGGATGTAGTTACATTTTCCAGTTGAAAAGCAACAAGTTCTGACTACGGAGTTCCGCTGTAATGAACTGTAATATATACAGTGTATATACTGAGCTTGTGACATAACAATGAAAGGTAGTGTACACAGATATTCAGCTAAAAACACAAAGGTTTACAAATGCATATCTCTTAAAAGCTATCTAAAAATAAGCTAGATATATGGTTTTATAAAATCTTTTAATTAGGTTGTGGGCATATAATATTACAAGTTATCATTGGCAATTTCCCATGCAAATCTTGAAAGTACTGCAGTTTATTCAGTATTTCTCTACCATCCCTCATGCCTTTTATACTTTCAGTTTCATTTCTGCGTTTGTCTTCTGCCTTGATTTTTCTCACTTTCTCTCCTCTATCGACAGCATTCCTCTTACTCCCTCTCACTTTCTCTGTGTGAACAATCAGTCACTTTCCCACTAGCAGAGCAGCTTTTATTTAAGCAAGATGTCGATAAAGAAAGAGATATAGATGTCAGCCCACCTGAGGGGAGACACTTGTCATGATCCGTGCGTGTTTGTTTTCAGAGTTAGACTTATTCTATCTCTTGCTGTACTCTTTCACTCCTTCAATGTCTTCAGTGAAGGTTCTTAACCTCTGTCAAGGAGGAAATGATCACTCTGTGATCATTGATCTGCTAAGTGTTTATAGTAGTGAGAACAATGATTGTACTGTATGTCTTGGACATTGAGAAATAAACACTCAAGAGTTTGAGGTCTGCCCAGGTCAAAGTTCAGTAAAGGATCACTACAACTCGTTCAGTGTCAGGACACTGTTAATGGGTCTTTGATTTCCTTTAAAGGGCTCCAAAGCCTTACACAGAGACAGATCATTTGCCTACAGAGGATGATAAAACATCACAAGGTGAGGAAGAGGTCACAAGTTTGCATTCAGGTCGAGGAGAGTGGATTAAAGACGATTGTTTTCTGCTTTGAAGAATTTTTTTTTTTTTTTTTTTTTTTTTTTTGCTGCTTCAGATGTTGAAGAAAATACAGCAGTTATTGATAATCCTTTACAAAAAAAAACAAAAACGTACAAATGCATGGCTGATGCATCACAGATAGTTTTCATGAAGCAGATGTTGTGACAGAGGTCAGATCATGTTCAGCCAGCAACCATTTAACCTAGCTTAGTGGGTCAGACACCATCACATGTAATTGATTCAGACAGGCGCTGCCAGGCCTTGTCAGCCAAGAGCAGAGCCAGAGGACCTGCCAGAGCCGCATGGGGTGGTAAATTGTCCCAGTGGGGAGACCACTAGAGTGAACATATAGCCTTAAAAATTGTCCTTTATCAGAAATAAAACCAGTAAAATGTGGGAACAGAGTGGGCATGTTCAGTGGTCTTTGATTTCTTTATTTATGTTGTAGGTTTTGAGAAGTTGTGATTTATTATGTCTAACAGTGTCCTTTTTTTGTGTTATTTATTAGACGAGAAATTGTGGGGTTCTGTGAAAACCAGGAATATAGAATTTCTTAATAATAATAAAAATTTATAAATGAAAAATACATTTTCCTTTGTTCTTTTCTCAACAAAATTGATGTACCTTAACCAATTTTAGTTGTTAGATTTAAAAAAAAAAAAACTTTTTTTCACATTTAAAGTCACAAAAATGAAAAAAGTCTTTATCTCTCTGTTTATACTAACCATAAAATGAAAAATTTTGAACGTAAGAGGAAGTTGTGATTGAGATACCAAAGAACTGCAAAACTTAAAGCTGGGAATAATAAGCCCTCTTATCATAGCATTAAGTCAAAAAGGTTTTTTGGGGAAATATGTTTCTATCCACTGCATCTAAAACAGTTTAAAACATGCGACAGCTTCAGACACATCTGTCACAAGATCAAATATCAGTTTCTAACATCCTCCATTAGAGAAAAGCTAAATATCAGGGAGTGATGGTACTTTTTATTCAGTATGATCAGAAATGAAACCCCATTCATAAAAAACAATGATTTAAGAGTGGCTGCAGAACCTCTATTAGCTTCCTGTCAAGTGATTAGTTGGTCTCTGAGGTTAGAGAAGCTCACCCATCAATCCCCTACCTCCCCATCTCCATCCTTCTCCATTCATCCAGCCCTTTGCATTGTCTCTTGCCTCATTGTTCTGCACTTTCTTTCCCTTTCTGTCCAAATCCATCTTTTTAC
The DNA here is from genome assembly GCA_014839685.1 of Anableps anableps. NCBI lineage: Eukaryota > Metazoa > Chordata > Actinopteri > Cyprinodontiformes > Anablepidae > Anableps > Anableps anableps. The sequence continues at coordinate 24,852,879 of CM026070.1, forward strand.
ACCATTATCGATCACAGCTCTATCACAACATCCACTAGTTTTCATTCATCTTAACCGTCGATTTATCTTTTTTTCAAGCTTTTGGACCACCTCCTTCACTCTCCTCAGCCTTAAAATGTCTTCAATAGTAATCAGTGAAACTTGATTTAAAATGATATGTCAGGTGAAACAAACCTGTTTCACCTGACAACAGTCACAAAAAGGTTTAGGTTATTTTAATCTCTCCTCCTTCACAGTTTTATATTAAAATCAACTCAAAACATATCCAACCTCACATTGTGACACATTTCTCATTAGCATAATTAGGAGTTTTTTGGCATTGCAAGGTCAGACGCAAATCTGCTGACAACAAAAACACAGCAGATGAATTAACCTTGATGAAAACACACTTTTCCTCTTCCCTTTTTTTATAAGTGCTGATTCCCCACACAATGAGAAAAAAAGAAACACAAACCATGTAATTCCCAGGCAGGTCCGGCCTAATTAAAGCAAGAACTGAGGCTCCTTGCAATCAATGTCCTGATCCTTGGCTGTAAAAGGCATGCTCTCTCATACACACATATAGACATAAACACACACACACATTTTCACACATACAACACAAATTAGTTTTACAAATATTTATTTCCTCAAAACAACTGGATCATTTACAATGCAACTGGGGATTGATCAGCATCAGAAGAAAGTGGTGGTTCACTACTTATTTTTGAAACTAAATTAGGAGCCAAATGTTGTAGAATTCAAGCTGCATTTAAATAAGCTTTACCTCTTTACAACTTAATAAGGATCTGGAAGCATAAAAGGAACTGTGTTTTTTTTCCTAATGTGTCCAGACTTTCTGCTGGAATGGCCACCTTGGTTCTGATCAATAAACTAATAAAGTATTGTGAAGAGTAAGCATGACAAGAGGCTTTACACATTTCTTTTCTTCCTCTCTAAGAGATAAAAAAAAAAAAATCAGTAAGCGATGTGCTTACTATTAAAAAACAACTAAAATGACATAAACAAGGGAGTTTAACCTTCAGTATAAGTAAAGGCACAAATTAAAAGTAACAAAACACTACCAAAAACAGAAAATAAAAACATCCATCATTTTTCAAGGCTGCTATAAAGATTAACATTTGATTGTTTATAGTGTTTACAGTGAGTGCTTTATGTTCCAGGGATAAATAATGTGTGTGTTCATGACTTACATTTAATCTAGAATGTGTTATGGGGTTGTAATTTTTTTTACTTTACTTTCAATATAGGAGAACATGTGACAATGTGATGTACACACTTGTGCATCCTGTACAATTGGGATTTGTACAAACCCAAAAAGTTCAGTAATACAACCTTTTAGGGCACACACTACATGAATCCTTTTTAAATGCATGCATTTTTTTTACATTGCTGGCTGAGGGAATTTGCTGAAATCTTGAATTTTAGGCCAAATAATTGTCTTTGCCCAATCTTCTTCACATCAGCTTAAAAACATATACTGAGTTTCACATCTTCTCCTTTTCAGTGGAGTTTAGGCTTGTAAATCAAGAAAGTTATATTAACTTTAACAGAAATATGTAAAAACGTGTAAAAGAAAGTAACAGCACAAGGACTCATGTAATTCACAGGGAACCCAAGGTTTAGTGCATAACATGATGGCCACCCAATTCAAAAGCAGTGAGAATAAAGTCTCCAGCTTTGATGTGACCTCATAACATGAAGATTTATCTAGCAATTTGCCTAGTGAGGAGGAGGAGGTCAGGAGAAATTTTGTCTGGGATTCAATATCTTAAATACCTAACAGCCTGGCACCCTACCCAGAGATTAAAAAGCACTCAGTGGAAAGTCCAGTCTGCCTGTAATTCACTAAACAAAATCTAAAAATATGGTAACATTCATGTAGATATTGTAATTTATTAGCTGGTTAGGACCACCATTGCTAATCTGCTATGCAAGGTATGCATTTGCATGTCACAAGCATACTTTTGTTCTTTCTTAATAATAATAATGTAGATAAAATGATGAAAGACGAAAATTTGGAGAATTGGTAATTTAAGTAAATAATGAGATCTGTGGATTTCAATAGATACTTTGTATTGACAGAGGACAAATTAAAAACTAAAAATCACAGTAAAAAAGCTGATTTTCTTAGCTGTGCAACTTTATTCTCACCTCAGTGTTCTTGCTATTGACTCTGCAGGAGTGTTCTCTTTTTAGTAAGGAGAAATCTGTCCTCTCAGTCTATTCACTTTTAGTAATCATACTCCCCTTTTTTGCTGAATCTTTAGGGAAAGTAAATTTGTTCTTTTCTGTGTTGCCAAAGGGTGGCCAGACATCTATTTGACATATTACATACTATATATTATATGGTTGGGTCCTATTTGGCACAATTTATTTTTTTGTAAAAAAAACAATGGGCAGTCATTCTACTGCTACATACACTACATCCTTATTTCTATATGTTAGTTGTAATTCTGTTTTGCAGGGGTGTGACTTCACAGGATCTTTTTGTGTCAGAAAAGTGTGATTTGAAACTTCTCATCCACTCTGAAAACCAGTGGAAAAGCTGATTGTGATTTATTTTTTCATCCTTTCAAGATTTGTAGTTTTTCTGGCCCTACAATATACTGTTGTTTCATGTATCTTATGTCCCTTTAAAAAATGGGCAACAATTTCTGTCAAGAATGGTGCAAGGCCAAATTGTATCTTTAATGTTATATCAACGTGTCTGTTTGCTATGGCCCAGCAACTGGCAGGTGTTGAAATAAAATTAGTTATGAGGGAAATCCATTCTGGATGTGTTCAGAGTCTGATGCTACCACAGAAAAGTCTTTCTCACTCTAACTGTTTATTCTAGACATCATTTCAGATGTAGAAAACAAACATTTAAAATAAATAGGTAAAAATCTATAAAAAGCTGGTAAAATCACATCCTTATTGTAGCCAAATCGAGTTAATCGGGCTTGAGTGTTCTAACTTTTCTTTCATTTTCTTTCATCTGATTCAAAGAGGGATGTAGTCTCCCCTACAGAAAGTAATCTAATTCAGTGGTCTGTTTTCTGCCAAATTTAGTTCAAAAAAGCCAACATTGTGAGCTGTAATCTTCTTGTGCATCCTGCCACTTTGTAGGGAATTCCATGTAATGAGGCTTTCTAAAAGGCTTTCAGACTTTATCAAGCTATAAAAGCTTTGGCTTTCCAACTTGCCAATACTACCTGGCAATACTGCAGCCTGTCATTAAGCAGCAGTTGTTTTGAGTTGTGGTGGTGGAAGGCATATTGAGGATCACTGCTTCCTACTTCATACTGTCTCTCTGCTGTAAGTCTTATATCTTACCTGCATACATTCGAGTTTCCTAATGGATGTCAACATGTACCAGATTATCATCAGCCAGTCTTTATAATTTACATGCTTTGCTTCTTTTCCTCTTTTCTCAGATCTTATCACTCTGCAGCACGGATTTCTATGGTCATTATGTTGACACTCTTTCAAACAGGAATGATTATGGAAACACTCAAAGACAGATTCTATCACTGAACTATGAAGAAAGTAAAACTAATGGAATCATGTAAAAGGTCATCTGTCTTTTACTGGAATTTAATAATTGTAAATAACTGACTGAAAGCATCCTTTAAAACATAATTGTGAGAGATACAAAGGATTTTAACCCATAGCAGTTTACTTCACAGTGCATTGCTTTGTCATGTTTTATAGTCTAAGCAGCATAAAACATGGAGAAGGTCGTACTTCTTCTGTCCCACCTAAATCATTAATAAAATGTCCTATGTCCTGGAAATTGACCACCAATAATGTCCATGTGCTTAAAACATGAAACTACTTATAATCTATTTCTAAACTCAAATAAGAATGTTCAAAATACTGAAAATAATCCATGTAATGTAGAATGGGTAACCTAAGTTGCCACTCTGTTGCGGCAGTTATTTGACAGGGAGTTTTGGAAATTGTTTTAACCTCCTTTAAACCTACTTATAAAATTTCTTGCTTTGACTGTAGATACTGGCAGGTCTAGGTGAGCTGCGATTTTTTGTAGCCTTCTTCTGAATTTTAAAGACCAACAAACTTCTTAATTGAAGTATATGTTCTCATGCCTTTTTTATTTTGAAGAGTAGGTACAGTGCCAATAAAAAGTACTCACCCTTTTGAATGTTTTATCCACACAATGTATGTATATGTTTTTTTTGCTTTTACAAATCAGACATGATCAACACAGTTTGGCTTTTTTTGACCAAAAAAAAAAACAAAACTATATATATATATATATATATATATATATATATATATATATATATATATATATATATATATATATATATATATATATATATATATATATATATGTATAAAATGTATGTATGTATAAATAATCTTTAACATAAAACATGGGATTGCATAAATATTCACTCCCTTCAAATTAGTATTTAGTAGCTGCACCATTGGCTGCAATCAGTACACAGAGTTTGTTCAGAAATTGTTCAAGCTCTATCAGGTTGTGTGGAAATCAGCTGTGAACAGCCCTTTTTGAGTTCAGACACAAATCTTTATTGGACTGAGATCTGTTGTTTGACTCGGCCACTCCCGAACATCCCCCTTGTTGTCTTCAAACCATTTCTGGGTAGCTTTAGCTGAATGCTTCGGGTTGCTGTCTTGCTGGAAAATAAATGTTCTCTGAAGCCGTAGTTCTGTTGCAGATGAAAACAAATTGTCCTCCAGGATTTCACTATAATTTGCTGCATTCATTTTACCTTTTATTTTTACAAGCATTCCTGGGCATGCTACTGAGAAGCTTCCCCACAGCATGATGCTATCACCACAGTGCTTCACAGTTGTAGTAGATGGTGTATTTGTAGGGATGTGCTGTGTTTGGTGTCCCCCAAATATAGCATCTTGTCTGATGGCCAAAAAGACCAAATAACTTTCTCTCACTTGACCATGGAGTCTCCCACATCCCTTTTTGGCAAATTCTAGTTGAGCCTTGATTTGAGTTTTTTTTAACACCAGCTTTCTTGTTCCCATGCTTTCATAAAGCTTTGACTGGTGAAGAACCCGGGCAACTGTTGCTTGCAGAGTCTCTCCCAGCTCAGCTGCTGAAACTTGTAGCTCCTTCAGTGTAGTCATAGGTGTCCAAGTGGCCTCACTCACTGTCTCCTTTTTGCATGATGTGAGGATGGCTTGATCAAGGCAGATTTACACATGTATCATATTCCTTCAGTTTTTTTACTTTTAGTGCCTTAGAGATTTGTTTGTACCCACTCCCTGACTTGTACTTTTGAAAAAAACTTTTCTCTAATTTGCTTGGAGTGTTCTTTTGTCTTTGTGCTGTAATAGCAGCCAGAAATACTGATTAACCAATGAATGAACCTTCCAGACATATACTGTCTATATACTGCAACCACTAGAGACACACTCACTGCACTCAGGTGATCTCCATTCCACTCATTGTGAGACTACTTGCACCAGTTGGCTGGATCTCTTTTGAGTCACTTTAAATGAGGTGAATATTTATGCAGTCACTTATTTTATGTTAAATATTTTTGAAATTTTTTTTCTAGTAAAAATCAATTTTCACTTTGAACTTAAAAGGACTTTTTAAATTTTTTTTTGTCATACAATCATGACTTGATTTTTAAAAGCAATAAAAAGGGTAAAATATCTAAGGGAGGGAATACTTTTTATAGACAGTAAATTCCATTGGCATTGTATTTATACCCCATGGAAAGAGAAAGTAATGGATTACCATTTAAATGTTCAAACTCATTTTGTTAAATTTAACAAAGTAAAATATAAATTTAAAAAAATTACATTTACCTTAATTTTATATACCCTTATATTAAGGACATCAGTAAGTGTAGCAGTGATTTAAAAAATCTTAATGTGTTTTTTTTTTCACTGAATAAATTTGATTTTTATTCAGAGTGAGATTATTATACTGTAATATTAACAAAATATGTATTTATTGACTTTTTACACATCTTTAATCAGTAATTTCAGTAACTGGGTGGGCACTGCATAACACTGGACATCAGGTAATCCACGATTACGTATCAGAATTTAATTATGCATCTGCAAATTGAAGCATTCTGAATCCAAAAGTTGTTGGGGAAAGTCACCTATCACATAAAGATATAATGACTTTTAAGATGTTTTGTAATTTATTTAACTAAACACATTAGCTTATGCAAAATGATGAATGTGGTTTACATTTCCACCATGTCCAATAACCTATAACAGAAAAAAGTGATCAGAATATTACTTAGGGAAAAAAAAAACTATTTCCATACAGTGCTTTCAATAGACTTCTTAATGTAGTGACAAATGGCTCATCTCAAGCTAAGTTATGTCAACAGTTGATGGTTGCATTTATATCAAAGCAGCTGTTAAGATGAATAAAACGGAATCTGTTTCCATTACTAAAGATTTATAACAAAAAAGAAATATGCATTTCTGGCATCTGACAATCCTTTTCGCTTTGCAATGTTGACTCAAATTTGATTTTAAAAAATTACTTTTGTAGGTCATGGGATGTGTGTATGTGTGCATTTTTCATAATGTAATGAGTCAGAAAGAAGAAACAAAACTGTAGGTTGCACTGTAAAACATGAAAAGTAAAACAAAACAAGAAAACAAATCCAGTATTGCAAGAGCTGTAATCCTCTGTAAATTTCATCAGCCAGACAACGTTATAACATGGTAACCAGCCGCTCATTGATGCTTTGACTATTGCATGATAGCAGAAGGATTTTATCCACTTTAACTAAATGCCCTGATAAAGCAATACAGGACAAATCTCCAAGACTCCTGGCCCACTTTTATAAACTCCCATTAACTCTACCACCAGTGAGTACAAATATACAAATGCTCTTTTAAAAGTTTTTTTTTTTTTTTTAATCTTTTTTTATGCTGTTGACTCCGTCCTTTGCCTTCCTCCTCTGCTCCTCTCCAATAGTCCCTGGTCAGGTGATTTAAAGTGTTAGGGCTGTGGAGAAAATGTTGCCCTCCATCCCTCCCCCCTTCCCTCCCCTCATTCTTGCTCTCCCTTGGTCTTATTACAGGCTGTCAGTTTATTATAAAACATTAGGAAAGCAGAGGGACACTTGCAGTTACTGTCCTATCGATTGGCGAGGATAGATTCTGTGATTTAGAGTCAGCCTCTGCTCACGACCTCCACATTCTCAGCCTCCTATTAAGGCACCTGCGCTTTGCTTGGGCTATTGATGTCTCAACATTAACAGTTACAAGCTGCTACAGAAAATCAATGTTCAACTTTTATTACCAGCTGCATAACATGGAGGACCTCCCACCACTTGGTACTTAGCAGTCCGTCTGGTACATCAGGTGTTTTCTGTGGTAACATCAATCATATCTATAGCATATGAGGGCTTTTCAGGGGCCAGTTGAGGGTCTCAGAGCTTAAGGGTATAATATAGGAAAGTATAGGATGGCAAACAAATTAGCACATCCTTGAACCCTTGTCTCTGAATGAAGATGTAAAGTTGAGAATGTGTAGGTTGAGGAGAATTTATCCTAAGTTTATATTTTTGGAACTTTTCTATAAGACCTATTCTATAAGAGCACAAACTTCAGTTTCCTGATGCAGAAACAGACCTGTTCAGTACAATACATAAAAAACATTAAATCTTCTGAGCCACAACATCCAGCCAGTCATTCGTCTATCACAAGCATCAACCTGGATATGAGTGCTGTAACTGTTACCTAGGTATGGTAGATCTAGAGGGGCTCAGGCCTCTAAAACATTTATGAAGGGCTACTGTGCAGCAGTATGGCAACCCTTCTGGGACAGACAGCCCCTGGTTGTGTACTCTCGGTCCCAATCAATGGAACTCAAGTTCATTACGTACACTTTTCAGCCGAACGGCAGCAACTGATTTCTCCACCTCTCCCTCCTCTGATCGTTGGACTGCCCACCTTTGGGGCCTCACTGCACTTGTTCACGTGATGGCTTGTGTAGGAATGGATGGGGGCGAAAGGAGTCAGGACTGATGGGCGTTTGTGTTTTGTTTGTTTTTTTTCTGGCTTTATGTGTGTGTTCGAAGTAGGGATGTTCCCAATGGGCAGAGCTTGAGGTTATCATTATGTACAGGCACATCCGCTGCAATGCTAATGCTGCTGCATTCTCAGTGGCCACAGCTCGGGTCCCAGCACTGTGCTCGCAGCGCGGCTACTCCTCTCCAATTAATGATCGAGGGAGTCTGTTTGCAATAGGGAGGACAGTCTTGGGCATTCTAGAGCCCTGTGGAAAATAGGTTCACATTAGTCAACAAAAACAGGATCGGAGAACAAATTGTGCATAAATCAGAGCCCTGTTAAAAAAGTGTGTAGTGGGAAGTGGGTTTTTATGATGATCATTTTTGTAATAACAATCATCTAGCCCATTCCTAATCAATTCAATCAACTGTCAACATTGAAATCATATATTTCATGAGTCATGTTGTCTTATTGACTTCATAGGCAAGACCAAAGTTGACTTCTTAAAAAAAAAACTCCAATCTCAAAAAGTTTATAGGGGTTGGTGCCAGTGCTATTTTATGAACATTTCAACTGTTTGTATAGGGTGGTTATTTAAACAGAAGGTGATGATTTTTTTTACACTAGAAAAGGAGGTAGGAAGCAATGCGCCACCAATAATCTTCTTGCGTGAAATGTATCGAGAGCAGAACATGGAACAGGTTTTAAGTCAGAGAAACAGGCTGAAATAATAGTAATGTAGCATATAAAGCAAAAATAGTAGTTTCATTGCATTTTATTTGATCAATTTTTATGCTTTTACATTTCTGTCAGGTTACTCTGATTGGAAAGAATTTAGATGTTTTGTTCTTAGTTCCTGTTTTACACAGGGAGATAATTGGTGACACACTGCCTCCAGTCTCTATTTCCTATGTAAATAATCACCAGCTTCTGTGTAAAAACAAACAAACAAACAAACAAAAAAAAAACAAAAAAAACAAAACAGTGTAATGAATTTATGGGTTTGTAAAAAAAATAATCACATGAATTGCCATGACATTTTTTTTAAATTAGAGCTGTAGAGGTCTACTTTAGTCTATGCCTTTTGTGGACTAGCAGGCAGACATGCCTCTGTAAGGAAAAATGGGTTCCAGAACATCAAAGGCCTCAGGGGCGCCTCCTCCAGACTACAGAGTTGGTGGAGGGAAGACATCAGCTGAGGGCCAGTCACCCCGTAAAGAGTACAGGGAGGTTATATTAGCAGAACAAAGTGAGGGTTCTACGGGTGGTTTTAGTGATTTCTACACCTTAAAGGAGAAAGCCAGCAGGCAGACGTGCCTCTGTAAGGTAAAATGAGTTCCGGAACGTCAAAGGCCTCAGGGGTGTCTCCTCCTCCAGAATCCTCAATATCTAAAACAATGAGAGAAAAAGGTGGAGATGATTGTGTTGAATGTGCCTTAATTTGGGAAGTTTGAGTGTAAATCAGTTAAATAAAGTAAGCGAATCACAGATCAATGTTTTTGAACTATATTTGCTTGAAGATACTTGCTTGATGATCCTTATGATTTTGATGTATTGATATTTTCCCGATGATTTTGATGATTTTCATGTGTATTTGCCTGATGATTTTGCTGGACGATTTTGATGTTTTTGATGATTTTGCTGTATATTTGATTGATGTTTTTATGATGTGAAGCACTTTGAACTGCCTTGCTGCTGAAATATGTGATACAAATAAACTTCACTTAACTTAGCAATTAGCTTCATCGTCCAGAAACAACAAATGTGGATTTATACTAAAAGAAAACTTGAAGAGATTGTATACTACAGGTATTGACTCCCTACAACTTTCAAACAGAACCTCACATCAGACATTTTTAAATCTCTTTTTAAGGGTATCACAGGCCTTACATTTACTTATAGAAACATATGCATCATCATCCTTCCAATCAGTGTCTTCCTATAGAAGCTACATCATGATTGCTGAAACTGTCATATTATCTTTATGGCAGTACATTTATGGCTACTTTAGCTCATGATGTGTCATTAGTGTTACTTATTGCAGTCATTTATGTAAAAGCAAAACATAAAAGACATGCAAAGTTACAATGACTGAGCAGAAGTAAATTAGTGACGTGCAAAAAGACATCAACTGTACTGATTTTAAGTTTAGGTGTTTGAGTCATTTCTTAAGAAAAGCGCTGAGTGGACTATAGAAGTAAAAATAATCTTCCATGTCACCTACAGTTCTAATATTGCAAATAGAGCTCTGTGGCATGACAGAACTGTCTGGCATGTGAATTGTCAGTCATTGTGTCCCTGTGTGATTATGTATAGAGCAAAGGTATGTACTCAAACTATGGCAAGCTATCCAGTGGTCAGGTGGCTGCTATAAGATTAAACAACCTTTGCTCTTTGAGCTTCTGTGTGCATGAATGTGTGTGTGTGTGTGTGTGTGTGTGTGTGTGTGTGTGTGTGTGTGTGTGTGTGTGTGTGTGTGCTTTTAGACAATGCAGTTACAAGATACTTCTGGCAGAACAAAAAACAGCAGAGCTTTAAGGCAATGAGTGCGTGTGTGTGTGTATCCGTGTGTGTGCTGTATGTCTGTGTGTAACCAGAGACAGTGATTAAATGTTTTGAAGCACAGATGATCCAACAGTTGCTGTCTCTTGTTCCTACTCTCCTTCTCTCCACACCCACCTGTGAGTCTGCTTCCCTCCTGTGTTACCACATCTCTTTTTCTTCTCTTTCTTGTCTTAAATTATAATATAATCACAAAAGCTGCACAGAAATTTTTCAGTGCATTTCCATGATAAATCCCTTCATTTATAATGAAAAAGTAAGCAAACAGTATAAAAAAGAGGGTAAATAAAACATTCCAGCTTCCTACTTACACAAAGTTGTGCAAACATAGATATCTCAATGTTATGTTGTGCGACATAAAAGTATATTGCTGGCTAATCCCAGACATTTGTCATGTCAACTCTTGCTGTGTTAGAAACAGATTTAGAACATTATGTTGTTCTCTGGTGCCACCTGGCACGGATGTCGAAATGCTGCTGCCGGCATCTCCCTCCGGATCTATAAATTCACACAGTGCTGAGTGGATTTGGTATAGCACATCAGCAACAAACTCAGCAGACTTTTAATAGAGTCTTCACTGTCTCTAGAGCAATAAGTTGCAGATGTATGTAAAGATGTATGCAAGGAAATAATACTAATTGTGATTTAAAATTCCTTCAATTAAGCCCCCATAAAATGTTGTCGTCACCAAATATTGGAAAATACAATAGCAATTACAAATGTTCTAAAAAGTAACTCATGTCACTTACTCATTGAAATTACAAATTTCTTCAGATTTTACTAAATTGTACATTTGAACATCTCAATACTTGAACACTAGACAACAACATAAACTATACAGTTCTGGATGGACTTGGATATTTTGTGTACAAGCATGGCTCTTTGGACTAAAGTGCCTCCCAAAATTATTCACACCACTTGAACAGTTTTTACTTTACCAGCACATTTGGTAAGTTGAAATATGTGTTCTGATTAGGCTTGTTTGTCAGAATTCAAGAACATTTTGAAAACAACAACCATTAAACAGGCATTAAACACACTTTCATTTACCCACATTTCTGGATTATTATTTTTTTATTGGTCTGATGTAATATTCTAATCTTAAATGTCGTGTTTTCATTAGCTATAAGATAGAAATCAACATAATTAACACAACATAATTATTTTGAAGTTTTCAAATAAAGGCTTGAAAACTTCAAAATGTGTCAATTTAATCTACAGTATATAATGTTTCATGAATTTAGTTATTGAAGTAAATACATTTTTCATTTATATTTTAATTTATTGAGATGTTCATGTAGTTTTCCTTCTATGCTCACATAGAGAGTGAAATGTATGCCCTTTCTTCTTTGCAAAATAGCTCAAGCTCAACCAGGTTAGATGAAGAGTGTCTCTAAAGAGCAATTTTAAATTTTGCCACACACTGTAATCTGGATTTAGGCAATTAAAACACATCAGTGTGGTTTTTTCTAGATTTTTCCATTATGATCTGGCTGTATGCTTAGGGTCATTTTGCTGGAAGATGAACCTCTGCCTCAGTCTCAGGACTCTAGTCGCATTTAACAGGTTAACAGGTTTACTTATTACCAGTCAAGCTTTATTTACAAAGCTCTTTAAAATTCCACACAGGAATTTCTTTAAAATTCCTGTGTGAATTAAGCATTCTTATTCTTTTGTGCAAAGTGTTGCACAAAAGAATAAATAAAAAACAAAATAAAAAAATACTGAAACCAGAAACCAGGTTATCTATCAAATAAGATAACCAAATACATAAAACATTGATAAGGCCAGTCATGCAATAAAAACTAAGATAGACTAAACAAAAAAATAGGTTAAAAAAAAACCCATAACATTTCACCTGGTGTCAAAAACCATTGCAAAACTTATAGAGAAGAATCCCATTTAATGTGCAATGACACATAATTCTACAGTTAGAGAGTTGCAATCTCAAATGCCTGGTTCTTTCAATGCTTACGCTTAGTCTTAGGAGTAGGACTGAGCAAAACCAAGGCTTAACCCCCCCAAAAAATTTTTTTAAAATCCTCCATAAAATCTAGGAGCAGCCAGTGGAGTGAGGCTAAAATGGAGTAAATAAACTCATATAAACGTATACGCATCAGAAATTTGTACTCAATGTAGTTGAGTATTATAAAAACTATCCTTCCTGTGACCCTGTCCTTACTGCAAAAATGAATCCCCCACAGAATGATGCTGTCACCACCATACTTCATTGTAAGGATGGTGTGTTTTCCACCTATTTACATGTCGGCCACAAATTTCAATGCACCTTTATCCAACCTGTTCTATGTCCCTTTTATAGCTTGTGACAAGTTGTATTTGACTTCTGGTTTTCTTTCAATTGAAAGGTTTCATTTTGGGGTTTGAACAGCTAATGAATTTGTTTTCAAACTCATTTAGTCAAATGGGTAAAATTCCATGCCCAATACAACCTTATTCCAATTATTATTTGATAAAAAGTTTTGGAGTTTATCCTTAAGACTACATTTTTTCAGATTTTCCAGAATTATGCATTTTAAAATCCTGATATTGGAAACTGTACACAAGCTCTGAATATCCAAGTCAGATAAACCAAGTTTGAAAAGCTGTGTGAAAACATCTCTTTATGTTAGAAATTCTGGGTTCATTATTATGGTTTGGATGGATCATTATGTAATATCTCAATAAAAATAATGAAAAGTGTGACAAATATGTAACACAGCCTATCTCTAGTCAGCATGCTACCTGATGGCTTCCTTCATCAGTTGTGAAAGGAAAGAAAAGGTGTACAGATGAAAAATTAGAGAAAGTGAAATACTGAGAGACAGAGTGGTGGAGGAGGAGGGGGCCACCGATGCTATGGATTAACTGTCCTTCATGCTGAAAATATACATCCCCGGGCACTTGGCACTGAATTATTAATTCAAATTTGTCAAAGAAAGAATGAGAGAAATCTATTGACTAGGACACAGGCCCTTTAATGGTCTCATTAAAGGGGAGGCTTCCCATACCTAGCACCTTCTGCACTGTTGCAGGAGTTTTCAGGGCAGTGGAGGTTTTGAAGGTGGAGAGAGGCAGCTGGGGGGGCACTTGACCCCCCAATGATTTTCTGTCACTTTATCATAAACAAGAAAAGCTGACATGCCCCAACCCCCTCCCTGGCCCTCATCTCCTCATACCCTCCCAGCACTGCCATACAAACCCTGGGTGTAATTAGCCAACGGCTGCAAAAGTGTGTTGAATGTAAATGAGCTTCACATGCAAGAACTGAAACTGACAGACGGAGTCAGCAACAACACTCACACACATTTTAATGTGACTACTTGAACTGTTACTGACAGGTACAAATGAATTACAACGTAAAGTCACTGTGAGCCTAAATAGTTATCTCCCAGGCAATAGTATTGATTTATATTAATTCAACTTAGTTTCTTCGACACTACAAGGATTATTTCCATAAATTCCACCATAGATAGCAATGTTCCATCCTGATTGTAGTCCATTAGAGCTGGACCTGTCAGTCAAGTGTTGGTGTCGTCAGCTGCATGCATGACTCGGAGCCATGTAGGTGGGTGGAATTTGGGCGGAGAGGGCTCAGACCAGACAACATTACTGAGGTGGAAGGAGCAGAGACCAGTGGGTGCATCACTTCATCCGAGGCCAGCTCATTTGAGAGGATTTTGTTTTCACCTCCAAGGGGGGCTAAATCAGGGGGCAATAAGAAGCGGAGGTGGGAAGAACTGGAGGGACCACAGAGGGCTAAGCAGAGAGTTCATTGCTGATTCAAGTCTCTTCGTAACCCTCTGGCAAACGGATTTTCATAACGCTGAGACAATGAGTTTTTTTTTTTCTTCCCAGTCTGTCTAAAGCATGTCAAAAATGCATGCATGGATTATTTTGATCATTTCTTACACAGTTATTTTAACTTACTGATTCATGGCCACTTCAAATGAAATAACTTATTTATGGTTGCACCGCCAGCACAGAACATTTCATACCATCTCATGAAAGAGTAATAATCAAAAGGTAGTATTACATGTAATTTCATGTCAAGAAAACTTAATTATCCTTTTGTTATTTATCCACACTGATATCAGCCTCCCTAAATGTGTCCATCTGTTGAAGCTCGGTAACTAATTCAGGGTGTAAATTTACTCCCCCGTTCACTTCAAAATAAATCCCTACCACCTCCCAGTCAGCATAGGCAATGAGAGAGGCTTGGATCCTTTCTGCTTCGAGCACCTTTCCTCTTGTTTATTTTATCAGACCTTAGGCACATTTCTCTGCTTCTTAATGTCTCCAACCCCCACCCCCCGCCCCCCATCACCACCACCACCATCACCTAGATACCAGTCTGTCAAGCCCATGACCCATCCTTGGGCGACAGAACTCACCCAGCCGCTACCTGTTTAGTTTAACAACAATAGCTATGTTGTCGGTGAAAGGCTTTAAATCTGACTTAATATATCCCCAACTGGACAGTCCCTGCATAATTCTCTTTCATTGCCGGATGGCTTTTGGCCCCTTGAGAGGCTTAAAGAGAGGGTTTGATGGGTTGCCGGGCAAATTGAGCCCTAATGCTTTATTCTGACATGCTGACAACAGCCTGTCCCCTTAAATGGCCTGTTTCCAGGAGCTGGGACCCACTTCTAATTATGCACTGGTAGAATCTTGGATATTTGGCCTCTAGACATTAGGTACTATGTTAGCTTAAGGGCATGTTGCAACAATATGTAACTGTGTGCTGGTGAAATAATATTCAATGTTTACGATAAATAAGGGCACTACTCAGGTATTCACAGGCCTTCATTTAAATGATTTAAAAAGTTTAGGAGACTAAATAATACATCCTGACATCATTCCATAGAAATCATTGTCAAGATTCAAGTTTTAACACAGCGGATGAGGTGTTTCATTGTTAACCCCTGACCTCACCCCTAAAGTATCAATGATCTCAAGGTAGCAGAATGCTCCTGTCAGTGGGATGGTTTTATACTTCAATGGCAAACAAAATGTCCAATCTCTTGAATCATTGTCCTTTAAGTAAGGGTTGTAGTGACAGTTTGTTTGATTAGTTGAATTTGACAACCAAACAAGCAGTCCATCTTGAGAAGGTGACTGCCCAAATGGATAAAGATAGAAAAGGTAATCAGTTTGCGACAGTAATTCATGCAACCATATAACACTAATTTCTTTCGGTCAAGACTCATTCAGTATTCCTATAACTAAATGCTGCATCTCTGTGGTCTCCTATCTAGATATCTATCTATCTATCTATATATATATATATATATATATATATATATATATATATATATATATATATATATATATATATATATATATATATATATATATATATATATATACGTGCACACACCTGTAGCTACAGTTGTCCATTGCTTGCCAAAATTAATTTCAAAGCACAATATCCAATTGCTACTCACAGATATCGATTAACTGTGTTTTCTTGACTGGTTTCCCCCTTCCAATGCTTCACTTGTTTAAAAGAAAAGGTACCTCTTGGGATGCTGGGTGGCTCAGTTGGTAGAGTGTGTGCACCGTGTGCAGAGGCTGTAGTCCTCAATGTGGTTGTCCTGGGTGTGATTCTTGGGCCATTTGTTGCATGTCTTCCCCTTCTGTCTCCTCGTTATTTCCTGCCCATTTACTGTACAATAAAGGCCACTAGAGCATAAAAAAGGTACATCTATTTGAATACTTGCATTGATATTTTGGTACATATCAAATCTGTCTATTGCGTATCTGCAATGTCACAACAATTACCTACTAATAATGCTACACTATGCAGGCTCTGTGTCTGCACTAATGAAGATTCACTCATTTCAATACACTCAATGCTTTGAGTGGCAATCATGGCAGGGAACATAACCTTAGTTTCTGATTAGTTTAGCTCATATTAAATTGACCACTGGGGAAAAGTAATAGTCTGTAAATTGCATTGAAATTTCAGGTTAAGATTGTCAAGGTCAAGGAATCATTGAGCTAGGACAATCTAAACGGGACAGTGACATACATATCCTCCTCAAGTTGGCAATTGATTCAGATCTCACAATTTCCAGCAGGGAAATTCACAGTTTTTGAAGATATAGACTAATGCATATATCAGTGCATTCCATCAATCCATCCCTTGTCTGTTTACTGGGGGTGGTGGTGGGATGGGGGTGAGGGGGGAGATGTCTATCTCTGATAGTCATTGGATAAGAGGCAGGTATACCCTGGACAGGTTGTGAGTCCATGATAGAGCAACACAGAGACACAATGCACAAACAGCCAAGCACAGTCCTTCCTAAGGGCAATGTAGAAAGGCCACTTAACCTAACATGCATGCTGTGGTAGGACGAGATTAGTACCCACAGAGAGTACCCAGAGATAATCTATAAAGGCAATGGGAAAACATCCAAACTACATGCATTAAGACCCTGGCCAACATTTAAATCCAAGGTTTTCTTGCTGTTAAAAATGTTTCATGTGTTTCTCCCCTTCTCTCTCTGCCCCCTTCCTGTCTGAGTACTGTTAAATAAAGGCCACTAGTGCAAAAAAAATTCTTTAAAAAAATGTTTCAAATTTTACTTTTTTAGTCAAGGAACATGTAGAAATAAAAACACATTTTTTTGATCTAATTGATATTATATGTTCTCTGCCAATAGAGGAAAAATTGTGTGGAAAATTAATATTAAGGAATTGTCTGACACCACTTACACCCGGCCTGTGCTCCAGAATGTAGTTAGCATTATTTAGTTTGTAAAGCAGACAACAGGCACATTCTTTTGAACTCATAGATCTCTCTCGCATCATTTAATATGAAAGCCATGCTCGAAGTTATCCTGTAAATCTTCTGTGTATCAAAAAGATTTTCTCAATAATCCATTGGACTTCAATCCCCCACCAATTATTTTTTTTCACTTGCTACTAATGTGTTGGTGTCTTTTTAGTGAAAAGTGAATTCCCCAGATGGGACTTACAGAAAAGAAGTGAGGCTGAGATCTCCAGGGAGCAAGCAAACTTGTTTTTTGTTCAGCACAGATAGATGGGGACAGTAATACTCTAATGGGGAAGCAGAACCTCCTATAAAAGAAAAAGAAAATACACACTTGCAGGTGAGATGTTGACAGTGGATCATTAATGTGAGCTGAAGTAAGTGTGTGTTATCTTTTTTTCTAACACAAAGTGGAGCTTACATATTAAGACAGTAAAACACTACTCTGATAAAAGCTTAGTTATGTGGTATTGTTGAACATGCGGCCATTGCTCCTTGCCCTGTGGCCTTTATTTGCTGTGAATGAACCTGTTGCCTTTTTCCTTTCTTTTTTAACACACAAACATTTCATTTCAACACACATGCAGCAATACATTTGACCCATGCAGTGTGAAGCAACTAGTTAGTCGCTACTGGATTTTTTTCAGAGTCAAAGGTCACTAAGTTCTCTGTCAACACCTCCACTGCTGATTGGAGCCAAGATGATATTAATAATAATGAATCAAGTTGTTGTGGGCACTGTTGACTTGATAACGACCCAGTAGGGTGCAATAAAGATATTATAGCTGGGACACAAGTTCAACTGCTAACTCTTTAAAGCACTGCTGCTGCAGTAAAAGGTGATTCAGCTTTGATAGTCTCATATAAACGTCATTTAGAGCTCTCCCATTGGGAGAACGGAGATCCTAATTCCCACCTATGCGGGAAGTAACCTGTTCATTTTCCACTCACGTTTAATTGGCCAAGTTTACTGACAGCACCTCATTTAACAAGGGTTTATGACTCAGGACTTTTATGTGTTATTTTGTGAGCCAACAGAAAACGCATGCCATGAAGTTTGAAAGTCAGGATGTGTGCTGGCATGTGACTAAGACAGGTTATTGATTTAGGCAATAAAAGTATAATGTGGGAAACTTCAGGGTTACTTTGCCATATATTGATTATTAACCATATAAGAGAAAATTCTGAAAAAAGGCCAAGACTGGTAATTAGTGAGAGTTTATTACGGAGACAGCAGGATAGAAAAAAATTACAGTATTGATTACAGTATTGCCAAGGTTTAAATGTCTTTTTTTATTTTTTCGGCATCCGTAGAATGTATAGATTCCCTTATATATGACTAAAATTGTACTAGAAATATGCACATTCATATTCACATTTGCCCTAAATATATTTTTTCCTCAGAAATTGACCTGGAAAACATGTTGTAAATGACTGACGTGTTTTTTTAATCTCCTTAGCCATTTACACCATATAAACATTGTCCCGTATCTTTTGGCTTGCAAAGTGATGTGAACTTTGACACCAGTTTTTACACACCAGATCATCTACTCTATGAGGCAGCTTTGTGATCAGAGTGGAAAAGGCATCTTGCACTGAGTGTATGCACAATGTGCTTAAAATTTGTATGTGTGCGTGCACCTGTGTGTGTGTGTGTGTGTGTGTGTGTGTGTGTGTGTGTGTGTGTGTGTGTGTGTGTGTGTGTGTGTGTCCCTGGAGCAGGTTGATTGTAAGGGTCGTAAAAGTGTGTGAGAGAACATGCACAGCCATACATGAACAGCACAGAGCAGATTGGGTCTAATTAAAAAGCACAGCAGAGATTTCAGGGGTTCTGTGAAAGTGTGTGATGTGTGTCGTTGTGTGTGTGTGTGTGTGTGTGTGTGTGTGTGTGTATGTGTGTATGTGTGTGTGCACGCCATGGCTTCAGCATGATCGTCCGTCAGATGAAAACAATGTATTCCATTGGACCTCGGGGTTTTCATTTGAGTACTCGGACACGGCAATCCGACGAACTGTGGCTGTTTTATGTAAAAAAAGAAAAAAGTTGATAATTAGTCCCTCAGTGACTGAATGATGAGATGGAAAGGAAGAGGAGGGGGAAAGAGGCACTGAAGGCAGAGAAGAGAGTGCTTAGTGCATTTAATAGTCCATCCCAGCACTGTCTGGGTAAGATTGATAAGCTGTTTTTTTATTTGTTTCTTTTTTTATCCTTGCTTTTTTATCCTTCCTGACTATAGTTTATCACCAAAAAAAAAGAAAACTGTTAGTTTTTAATTTCTTTCTGAACTAAGCAAAAATTTCAAGCATTCTTTTGCAATTGGTAGACAAAATCAATCTAGTGTCATTTGTGCTCTTTTTTTCATGCAAGCACCAAGTCATTATCTTTTTTTTTTCCAAGAGGCTCTGGTAATAATTAGCAATTAAAATAAAGACAAAGACACAAAGTAAATTTCTGCAGTGCTTCCTCCTCAAGAGTCACAAGACAATGAATAAAATTTCTCGAAGTTTGCAGAAAACGTAAATGCACAATTTTTAAAGTTTTTGACAATATTTTTATTTAACAAATTTTATTTCTATTGTGGCATGGGCCAATATGGTATTTTAACTTATGATAACCTTGAAATAAAAAGCCACTGTTTCATGGTATTTAGGCAAAAATTCTAACTCATTTTGTTTAAAAGAGGAAAGCAACAAATATTGTTGGTGATAATAATAATACAAAGTTGATTATGACCGTTCTAATAATCTTATCAGTGCATTTTTCAATATTTTTTATTTGCATAAAAAACAAATATATAGAAGAAACATTGTCAACTACTTAACACAAACTGTATGTTGCTCATATGTTCCCAACTGTATTTTTAAAAAAAAAAAAAAAGTGTTGAATAATAAGAGCAATGGGTGGCATCTCCACAGCACGATACTGCTTCCAGTTTTCACCATGACCAAACTATGTCCAGAAATATTTACAGACAAAATGTTCGATCTTACAAGCGAGGGAACAGTGTAGTGGCCTTCTTTCAGCCAGCTGGGTGGCAGTCCACAGCAGCAGATGGGGAGGGGGAGGGGCATTGCATCGTTACTCTGCTTTAAATAGCCAGGAACTCCACTCACTCTGACATTTCTTCTTGCATGTCATTAGGAACTGTAGATAGGGTCTGAAAGAAAATTGTTGTGGCTTACAAACCATAACATTTTAAATCCTTGATATTAGTAACTGACTCTCACCTTTTCCCATTCTGTTGCTTGAATATTTTTAATATGGACTAAAACCTAAGCTCAATATACTAAAAGATACTATAGTTTGTAAAAAAAAAAAAAAAAAAAAAAAAAAAAAAAAACTACTCACTACTCGGTTAACTTCAACTCCACTTCACATCTCACCTGAGTTATGGCCTGAACAAGGTGGAACAGTAAGAGTTCTTTTGTAAATATATGTGATAAAGCTTTAAACATTGTAGGGTTAAAACATGCAGGTATTTAAAAGAAAAAACAAACCAAAAAATAAACCAACAAAAAAAAAACATAATCAAACCAAACACAGTTTCAAATTATTCCAATTTTTCAAGTTAACTTCATTCTATAACAATCCAGAAACTTTTCCATCCATGTTTTTCCCATATAATAACAACAAGTCTTCCCTCCACCCTTCCTCGTTGACCTGCGTAGGACGTTTGTGAGTGAACGCTTAGAGCGCCCTGTGCTAGGTTTGCTTATGTAAGCTATCTTCCCACTTCTCTGAGGTGTTGGTGGTGTGAGAGCTGATTCAGGATCCTGATAGGAGGTCAGACAGCTGAATGGCAGCAGGAAAAAGCACATGTCATGTTTGTTTGGAAGCTCCTTTGTCACAGACCCTCTAACCCCCACCGTTCCTGCCCTCCTCTTAGCCTTATTTAGCCCCCTGTCATGTCACCCAGAGGTCAGAGCAAGCTGCAGCTCACACATACACAAGCCACACAAGAGCAGACAGACACACACATGCATACAAATTGTAATAGCATGGTAGACTGCATCATAGATGGAAGTGCCTTGAAGGACCTGCTTCTCATTCTCTAAACCTCATTAGTTGCTGATTTATCTCCCCCTCCTTCCTCCTAATGCTCTTGGTGGGTTGATGCGGTGTGTGTGTGTGTGTGTGTGTGTGTGTGTGTGTGTGTGTGTGTGTGTGTGTGTGTGTGTGTGTGTGTACATTGTAAGGATCATTTTTTCAACAAATACTACATTGTGGGGACTGACTGCTCCTTGGGGCCCAAAGCCCAGCCCCCATAGGAAGAAGTCCTGTTTTTGGGTTATGGGTTAGGTTTAGGATTAAGATGTGAATTGAGTTTAGGTTAGGTTTAGGGTTAGGCGTGTACTCGTAATTGTTAGGTTTAGGGTAAGGGTGATGGTTAGGCTATAAAAATGAATGAAAAATGAATAGAAGTCAATGTAAAGTACCTGTGAAGATAGAAACATATATTGTGTGCGTGTGTGTGTGTGTGTGTGTGTGTGTGTGTGTGTGTGTGTGTGTGTGTGAGAGAGAGAGAGAGACAGAGAGAGAGCGAGAGAGGATGTGTTTGTTGGAGGTGGGTACTATTTGGAACAAGAAGTACCAATTTTGAAAACTAAAGTAAACTCTGTCACTTCAGAGTAGCCCACTGTGATCAGACTCAACCTGGGGTCATACAAATTAATAAAAGATCAGACACACACGTACAGAGCTCTGAACTGTTTAAATATTCTGCAGTCCTGCTCTTCATAATCATGACGAGCACACAAAGCGCTCAGGTTTGCCATTATCCATTTAGCAAATTTTTGTCTTGTCTTGCAATAATCTCCTCAACCCCCCAGTGAGCTTATTATTGTTAAGAAAAAGTGCTTATGGCTGTGCAGAAAGGTAAGGATTAAGAAAAGACACACAATGTATTTTGTACAAGCAATTAACAGTAAAAGTAGACTTTTTAACAGAGTGAATCCTCCATGAGGTTAATGTTAAGACTATTTTCCCCAATCTGACCTTTTAAAAACTTTTATCTACTACTTCATAATAATCTGAGCACTTTCTGCCCCATTAAGATTGTTAATAAGACATTGATGTTTAAGAAGCAAACGTGGTCTGACTATACTTCTGCCCTATATAATTTATTGTCTCCTGGGAATTCATCTCTCAGAACAACATTCTTGCTTTTACCTGATTCCTTCTACATAGTCTTCCCAAAAGGCTTTTCAGAAGAAAACAGAAAAGAGGAGGAGGGATGTTTCATCATGAAACACATTAGCCACAAAAAAAGGGGTCCGGTTTAATGTGTGTGTCAGTAAAGTAATAATGCCGAATTAATCTTTATGCCCCCCAAAATGTGAAATAAGAGAAATGGCTTTTTAGACTTTTGAGGGGGCTTGGAAACAAAGAAAATGTGCTAATTTATTTAGAAATCTAAATATTTTCTCAGTAAAGATACATTTAATTGCACAATAATCACATTACTGGCCAGTCTAAAGTGTTGCAATGTATTACACATGGTATCAGTTGTCCTTTTTGTTGATAGGCATAAAAAAATAGCAAAGATGCTATATTTCTCAGTTTAAAATATTTTACCATCACAACAGCAATAATAATCTGTAGTTTGATGCATACCATTGTGTTTGTTTCATATCATGCTTACCCTTTTTTTTGTTGTTGGACCATATTAGCCTTGAAACAGCCTTTGCCTCCACATCAGATCAATCTCTCTGGGCTCCTTTGATCGGCTGCATCACCAAGTCGGGACAGGAAATCTTTGGTTTTGTCCTATAGGGTGTTGTTGCTGGTGTGACTGTGTGTCTGGGTTTGAGGTGTCAGGGTGTTTCCTTGGGGTGGGGTCACTGGGGGGGTCCCTTGCCAGGGTTTGTGGCCCCCACCTGGGTGAGGTTTTGGTGGTTTTGGGAGGTGACTTTCTGTTGGCTACATGCAATGCTTTTAGGAGGTCTGTGCCAGCAGACACATTTGCAGTGTTAAAATCTTTCTTCCTTCTTCCTGCAGATGTGAAGAACTTAGAGAACTTCCACCTGGTGGAGAGCGTCCAGGAGCAGGTCAACGCAGCGCTGCTGGACTATGTGATGTGCAACTATCCCCAGCAGACTGACAAGTTTGGCCAGCTGCTCCTTCGACTGCCGGAGATCCGAGCCATCAGCCTACAGGCCGAGGAGTATCTTTATTACAAACATCTGAACGGCGACGTGCCCTGCAACAACCTGCTCATTGAAATGCTGCATGCAAAAAGAGCTTAACAGCCGGACTGTCCTGACTCATACAGCAACTGCAAGGATGTTTGTAAAAACTCATCGACTCATGTTTTTTCTTCCCAAACCCACACCTCCATCTTGACTGCGAAGATAATAAAGGCGGGAAGCTTAAAGTGTCAGAAACTCTTATTTATACTGAGCTCATTATGAACTTGAACATTTGGAGACTCACGGTGTGCATAGATAAACAGCATTTAGATTGCTTTATTGTAAAAATTTAAATAAAAATAAAAAGACTGCAAGAAGACTGTTCTTTTCAACTGAACTGCAGAAAAAGACCATTTTGAAGGGCAACAAAGAAAAAAAGACACCTGAAACAAACTCCACATTTGACACTACATGATAATTTCTGCACAGGCAGGACCATGAGACTGTAGGGTTACAAGTTAAAGCCTCCTGAAAATAATAAAAGGAGGCTGAATAACACTGCCCATCTTTCAGACAGCTTTGTAGCAACAGGTCGACGATCCTCCTGCGTGTTCTCCTTCAGCGTTTTGGGATCCTCTGGACTTGATGAAGTTCTAAATAAGTACAGGCCATTTACCATTTTCACCGAGACTGGGCTTCAGCTGTCATTGGTACTGTAAAGTCAATTAGACATGTGGCCAACCAGGCAAGTGACTCTATTTTCCAATCTCCCACATGATGCCTGCAATAGCAGCTCATACCAACAGAGAAGGTAAAAAAAATTAAGGTTGAAAGATACGATCCGTTATTGATGAACAAAGTAACTAAAGAGTGGAATGTTTCTCTTTTACCAGAAATCACTTCCTACACATGGCCCTCTTGTTGACCCATCATCTTATTCATCATTCTAAGAATCATCTTTTACTACTTACCTCAAAAAGAACAGTGTTAGATAAGCCCTCTTAATAAAGTTAGCATAAATAAGTACATTCATTAGCCCCATTTTTTCCTGCAGCAAACACCTTTTCTTTTTATTATTTTACCAAACCTGGAACAAAATAAGTCATGATTCTAGAGATGGAGACGGATCAATCCTGCCTTCCCCTAAAAAGACCAAAGCCCACTGTAGAAGAGGGGAAGGAAATGACTAAAACTTTAATAATCAGTGTTACAAGCGGAAAAGAAAAAAAAAAATTGTGATGTCACAGTTATGTGAGTCTTGCCTTATTTCATTACCATGCTAGCTAACCGTGCAGATGTGAATGAAAATATGTACAAATATATAAATATATATATAAAGTATTAATGTTGTAAAAAAAATTTAAAAAAAAAGACTAATTCAACAGGTGTTTACATTCATGTTATCATAAGGGAGAGAACTGTGATGAAGCTTAATTTGCAAAGCAATGATTTCCTGAAAAAAAAAGAAATCATCAAAATGAAGAAAAGGGTTTCTCCGGTGTGTTTTCTTTGGTTTGTGTACAGTGTTTACTCTTTTTTTTTTTTTTTTTTTATTTCTTTATAACAGTACTTAAATTATGTCGTGAGACACTAAAATCAAAGAGGAATCACACAGTTTCAATTTTTTATCAGCAATGCTGCCTAAGGATTGTGTTTCCCTCTCAGCATTTTATTTGTAAATCCCTTTTTTGCTTTTTTTTTTTTTATTTACAGTTCTTTAGATTTTTTGATGTACAGTATGTCACTGGTTACTCTTACTATTGAAGATAATTTATTGCGTCGCTGGGTCTCCATCTTTGTGTTACATGACGTGAGGTGTCCACGCCAAAATAAATTTGTTTATTGTAGCATGCTCTCTGTTTGTTTCCATGAGTGGCTTTCACATACAAAAAAAAAAAAAAAAAAAAAAAAAAAAAAAAAAAAAAAAATCACTTTTTCTAATCTTTTTAAATGTCCATGCGGATCTGTACATCGAAGATAATTGTAGGGGTGAAATATATTTGTGTCACATAAGTTTTACTCACTAAATTTGAACCTGAATCTTTGTTCTGTCTGGTTTGCTGTTGTACCAAAGACTGCTCATTTCCCTTTTTAAAGACTTTCGTGATTGTGCACACAACTGACACACACTGGTGAAAATAAGTACTGAACACATCAGTGTGTAGGGTTAGGGTTAGGAGTTCTACTCGTACAGAATTCACACCAGATGTCAGTAAAAAGAGAAGTATTCCACACTATAAGGAAATTAAACCATTTAGATCCTAAATTAATTGACTGCATCTAAGTGAAATGGAAAATACAATAAGTTTTGTCCCCACTTACTAAAACTTATTCAGTATGAAGCAGAAAAGTCTCTTGGTAATGACATCCTCTCCATGGAGAAACTAGTCACATGTTACTGAAGTGTAATTTTGACCCATTCTTCGACAGAATCTGTCTTCAAAACTTGAAGGTAAATTTAGGGACATGTTATTGGCTGAGCTCTTCTGGTAACTTTGTCTTTTCTCTGAGATAATACAGAATTTCCATAGCTGTGTTTTTGGGATCATTGTCTTGATGAAAAACTGCCCTCATTTAATCTTTAGTGTCTTATCAAGAATGTGCCACTATATTTCTCCATTTATCCTTCCTTCAGCTGTATGAAGTCTGACATTAGCATATGCTGAAAGATGGCACCACACTATTTCCTCCAAATTTCACAGTTGGTGTTTTTGGGTTGATATAAAGAGCCATTTTGCCTCCAAACATGGTTTGTGCTATGACATACAGAAAGTTTTTTTTTTTAGGTCATATCTGATTTTGATATATTCTTCCTGTTTTTCATTGGCTTCTTTCATTTAAACAAGCTTACACATGCATTTTCTTCATGCAGTGAAGTGGGCAGGGAGGCCATTGGAGCGAAGTGCATTACTTTTTATTTTTTATAGAAAATCTTATCTGCTAACTTCAGGTCTTTCTGAAACTCTCTGTAAGTGGTCCTTGGCTCTTGGACAATTCTTCTGATAATGTTTTTTGTTACTCCTCTGTCAGAAAGGACCACTTGGTTATGGCTGATTTGTCATGCGATGATGTTCTTTCATTTCTGCATTGCTCCAAGAATAAATGAATGAATTACTTATAAAGCCTATTTCACAGACATGGTCAAAAAGCACTGAAGAAAAAAATGTAAGCATCATAAATTACAGGACATAAATAATAAAATAAGTTATAAATAAAAGCTTAAATGTTAAAAAGACATCAAAGAAAAATATAAGAACATGCATAAGATAATCGATATAGAAAAATACAAAAGACAGTATAAAACCTTATGTAAATGTCAGAAAAAATAGATGGGAATTTAACTGATTTTTTCTTTTTCTTCACTGGAATTCTGTTCAGAAGCTCAGAAATATATCTTTAGCTAATGACATTAATATGTTTTGATACAATAAGCTTGCTAAGGTTCTGGAATTTCCCACTATATTAACTAACTCATATTAACTTAATCTGATCAGGAGAAGGATTACTTTCTAAATACTGACAGATTTCAACAACCTTCTTGGCTTTCTGTCTTCTGCTGCTTTTTCACATGTATTCAATCCATATTCCATGTGTCATTTCAATCTATTACAAATAACTTTTACTTAATTTCCCTGTTGTATCTGGATTCTTTTCCATTACATCATATAAGCATTCAATATTCTCATGCTGAAACCTTGCCTTGTGTAACATAGTTGTTGTTTTTGATCTAAGTACTCCTAACCTTAGCTCTCAAAACTTGGGGTGTTAATTTCGTAAAAATTTTAATAAATTTATTGATTGAGGAAAATCTTTCTAGTGACATGTCTAATGTACAGAAAATTCTCTTAAATCTCATGACCAAATGCCAAATCTGATTCTGACTTCCTCCATCTATTCCCCCATCTTTATTGTCTCCTAATCAATCATTTTCATAAGTAATTTAAAACTGTGTGCTAAAGTTAGTCAAATACCTTGAACTTCTTTTAATTTACATGTAAGCTACATAACACAAGTAGCAAATAAAAAAAGCAGATGAGGGAATTGCAAAGTCCTCCCCTTTCTGCATATTTGAAGAATGTCCTACTCCAGCCTATTGGACCCCTGCTTTTTTGGATATATATATATATATAGTTAAATAAAAGCTTTAAGTAAAAGGAAATGTGTCTAGTGACTTTGCAGTTATACATTAAAAGCTGTGGAAAGCAGTGCTGATGTTTGCTTAACAACAATCTGAAACTAGTCTGCGTGATCGCTTCCAGACAGGCCGGTGTGCACACAAAAATACAATTTCTTTTCCCAGCTTCTGTACAACTTCTTACTGTTGTTGAAATTCTAATATGTTCTCACCAGAACATGATCTTGATCAATCTATCCCGGAGTCAGATTAGAAATGTATTGCTTAGGAAATACTTATAAAATTGTATTCTCATTTCCTGTGTTGTAATATTTTAAGCTTAAATATTGCTTGGTCAGTATTGACAAAAACAAACTGTTTAACGTTTAAACTAAGCATCCACAACATGTAGGAATGAGACATCAAATACATTTTTTATTAGAAAAAAGAAAAAACATAATTGGATCATATTAACAACACAGAGTTCCTCTGCTCAACTTTTATTTCACCTTCTATCACATTCTGGGTCATAGTTGATTGTTAAAAATAGAGTTACAGATCACTGGAGAAAAATATTCAAAAACATATTTAAAGCATGAATGGGACAATTAAATACCATATATAGTAACTGTACAACAAGAAAACTAAACAGTCTTAAAGACATAAAACTTGCTTTATTGCTAAATATACTGCTTTTATGGTAAAACACTAGATTAAACTTACATTGATGGGATTGTGTTTATATTTCATCCATTATATCATAAAATGAGTGTTAAAATCAGTGTACCTCTTCACTTCTTGATGGTAAAAAGTGACGTAACTGTCACAAACACAGATGAGTTCTCTTTTTTACAGTATCACTGACTACAGAGAACAGAATAAAAAGAGGCATAATAGAATAAAGAAAACATCTAGCAAGAAATAAGTCACAAATTCAAACCACACATTTCATTAAGCCAGTCAGGTCCCTCTATATAGTATTATTTAAGGTGGAGGAATGCGAGGGAAACAGGAAGCTGCAAACTCAATGTCCATGGGAACATGAAGACTGCACCCAGCTGGCAAGGCATCCACTTCAACAGGAGGTGGCTCCTGGGTGTAGGAGGAGAATAGGTAACTATTCAGTAGCAAAATTTCAGCACACCAGTATTTAAACTTAAAAATGAAAGGTTAGAATTATGGAGGAAAACAAGAACAAATTTAGACTCCACACTTTACACTCACACATTAAAACTCTTATTCAGACAGTGCCTGGAAAAAGTAATACTTCATTTTCATATTGTCAAGTGTATAATTGTAGAGATGATGAAGAAATATAGTTTGTTTTTAACAAATTCATTGGTGTGCCATTGTATTCAGAACCCTTTACTCGGACACCACAAAATGAAATCCATCCAAAATGCTATGATGGGCAGAAAAATAACATCTATCATTCCCCTGAAAACAAAACCCCCACCGTGAAACATGATGTTGGCTGCAACGTGCTGTGAGGATACTTTTCTTCAGCAGGTACACGAAAACTGGTCAAAACTGATGAAAATAAAGGTAGCATAAACATACTGCAAGAGGTAAAATGGAAGGGTTTCGCATTTTTCAGAACAAGTTCCAGTATTGTAATTACCAAGTAATTCCAAGTACACTGGTTGATGGATGCAGTTTAATTATGTTATATTTGTACTCAGAAACTTTCAGGTTTGTAGTTGGCAACTTTAACATAAGATCCCTAGAAGTCAGAATTCAGAGAGGGAAAATAGGTGGTTTCTTACAAAAGAAATATTGGATTTTAGAACCAGGCACAGAGAATGCCAAGAAGCAAATCCCACTGTTTTTCAACCATTGGAATTGGAGCATGGTTAAATTGGGTTAGATGAAAAGTCCCAGATCCTAGTTTTGAATTCCCAGTTAAAGGAAAAATCAGATCCCAGCACATGTTGTTGGTTCTGTCACCTGCCTCAGTTTGTACCATGAATTTCTCAGAATTTTCTCTGATCCACTTCTCTTTTGAGTAGTTCTTGCTTCCTGGTAAATAAATAATACCACAGCATTTATTGTAGGTACAACTGAGGGACAGCCAAGTACTACTTGATCATCATCATTCTCTTTATTTGTCATACGGATAAATCAAAATACAGTTTCCCTTTCTCAAAACATTTTATAAAAAAGTTAAAACAAGAAAATAGATCAAATTAATCAAATTTTCAAATCCATTTTTTAATGGATCAAAGCATATCCATGTGTTTTATTGGCCTGGTCAAAGAGCAGACATGAATTCAATTGAGAATCTGTAGCCAGACTTCTTGTTCACAGACACTCTCTATCTAATCTGGCAGTGCTTGGCTTATTAGCACTGACAAATGTACAACAAAAAACCGTCTCTAGATGCATAAAGCTGGTAGAGCCATATCCTAAAACACTGGCAGCTTTAATTGCAGAGAAGGGTGGGCTTACAAAGCACTGACTCCTGAACTGAATATAAATAGACACCATGATTTTCAGATTTTTACTAGTGAAGAAATTTGAAAACCATGTTTCTTTTTTCTTCCACTTCACAATTATGCTCTACTTTCTGTTGGTTTATCATACAAAAAAAAAACAAAAAACAACACTTTCTGGTTGTTTGGTGGCAAATTTGTGAAAATCTTCAAGGGGTATTGATCATTTACAAGGCACTTATGCTACTGACCTTAACTACTGAAAGGCATACTACATACTTTTTTTTTTTTTTTTTTTTAGAATCCAATGTTAATTTATTGTTGGGTGGAAGAATCAAGTTGATTTGAGCTGTTAATTGAGGTCTCTGAGTTAAATGCTTAAGTTTAACAATAAAAACACTGATAGTGAGCCAAGCTGTTCTAGCTTCGTTTTAGCTTTTAATTCCTGTCCTTTCTCAGTTTTAAACACCACAAATGTCAGATTAATTTCAGTTAAAGGGATATGTTTATTCAAAGACATATCTTGCGACAACAAATGGTCAAAAGAACCTCACTTTGAAATAGTTTTTTCTCACAAGTGCAGATTTTAGGGCAAAAGCACACAGACAATTTTCATTATTTTCCACTTGCTTGTATACAATCTCACACATGACATGACATTAACTAAGATTTTTAGATTTTAAAAGCATCCTTGAAACTCTGTGACCTACAACAAGACTATCTTACGTTTACATCATCTCATATTCTCAATGGAATACAAACAATACCTCTAAATTTAACAAGTAAATGTTTCACAAGGCTGTATTTTTCTACATTTCCAGAAAATTACAGAAAAAAAAACAATTACCACCCATTATCATCTTATTAACCAATTTATTTAAAATTACTACAAAAACTAACATATAAATGACATGAAGAAACATTTAATTGCGAAGCAGGTAACAGATAGTATTAGCAGTGCTGACACGCAGCAATAAGGATGCCAGTCACAGACAGGCAAACGGCCAGCTCGATTCCCGATGCACAGTGTTGCAACCCACACTTGAAGCTTGGCTTGCAGTGCCTGGCCTCCTGTCTGTAAATGTGTTAAAACCTGCTTTCACTCGCTCTGAATTTGTATAAATAATGTATATACATTTATACACAGACTCTAACAAATGCAGCCTCAGGTGAAAATACTCAGAAATGCATGCTCTGTGCATCCCTGAAGGTGGACATAAGCTCCAAACCAAGTAACTCAAACGATAACCATGCAGAGAGCGAAAACACATACACACACACGCGCTCACACACACACACACACACACACACACACACACACACACACACACACACACACACACACACACACACACACAAATAACTTGCCAAAAGCAACATAGGCACAGAGACACAGTTTTTTTTTTAACTCTCTAACACACAGTGCTGTCAGTTTCTAAACAAGTTTTCCTCTCCATCACACAAACAGCCCCAAGTTGCGTCTGCCAGTGTTCTATGAAGCTTTTAAACTCTGGAACCACATCACTCGTGTTTACTGAGACGCGTTTGTATGTTTCCCTGCATTGTCAAGCACAGTCAAAGTGAAAGAGACTGCGGGGGTGAAAAAAAAAATGCTAAAGCTTTTAGAAGTGTTCCAAGACTGTGGAAAAATGTGCAACAGTGTGCTGGAATACGAATATTTGCTGCATAGCATAATTTAAGGCGGGCCCCGAGGCTTTACTGGTCATATAGTAGCAAAAATGTATCAATAATCAGTAATTCTATAACTGAACATGATTTGCTATACATAATCTGCCAGATTCCCACTATTCACTAACCCCTACATTTAAATCAACAGCTGCTTCCATAAACTGCAGACGTGTTGACATTAAACATTATTCCCTAAAAGCAAAAAACAGGCAGTGTCACCTCTTTGAAGCCTGTTCTCAAGGTTGCACATAGTAAAATAAACAAATGCGTAACATAAAGTAACTATGGTAATTATCTATGTTTTATTCGTCAGCCATTACCAATAAATCCTTAAACTTAAAAACAGTACATTCACAGAGGTCATCACACCCTTGATCATTTCAGTGTCTTATCAACACACACACATGTACACACACACACACACACACACACACACACACACACACACACACACATATATATATATATATATATATATATATATATATATATATATATATATATATATATATATATATAAAAAACATTTCCTTAATCTGTGGAAAATATATTAATATATTAGTGCATGAATTTGCTTGGTATTCATCTGATTTAAATGTAAAACTGGGCACTCACATGTAGAACATGAAAACAAAAAAGAAACAGCTCAACCCTTCAGAGAGGCAATTAGCCAACGCTCTAATCACTTACACCAAACAGCAACTGGGGGACACATTGCTTGGCGGCCTGATGGACAAACTTTAAAAATGTAAAGATCAAATTAATAAGCAAGCATTGTTAATGGGCAAACTCACTATTGTTATGCAAAAGCATCACTATGGTATGCAAAACAAATAGTCTAAGGTTTGGAGATGGAATAGTTCGAAGGCCGCTGCCGTTTCATTTCAAAGCATGCATTATACATCATTGTGCATAAAGAGGAAGCCTACAGCATTACGCTGTTCCCCCACCCAACCTCCCCACCACAATGATTATCCTTTATTATTCATTAAAAAAAAGATTGAGAGAGAAAAAAAAATACAACTTTTAAGCACCTGAACCTCGCTGCCAGCATTCCATTAATTGCCTGCACAAAGGGGAGAGCCTTTGGAGATTTTTCAATTTCAAAAAATGAGGAGCATGCATTCAGTCGTGCTCATGTTATACCGGCACTTAAATCCTACAGAGCTCACATAAAAAAGGACTCAAGGTTGCATCCGATTGAAAGCCTCCAACTACAGCCACTTTAGAAATCCATTTAGCAAGCGGGAGGTTAGAACATCTAATTCAAACACAGCCGCCCTGTTAAAACGGTTGCACCAATGTCTTTTAAAGAAAAGCACACACTTTCTCCTGTGTTTGCGTGGATTCATTGTAGGAAATATGAACCTGGCTCGTAGAAAGATGGCAAGACACAAAGAATTAATCTTGCCAGACCTCAGCCAAGTGGCGAAGGTGAATGCTGGTGAATGACTGCTTGTGGAAACTTGACCTTTCCTTCAATGAAATCAAAAGGAGAGCTCTATGGGAGCAACAAAAGGAGGAATGTTGTGACTGTAATGACATGACAACCTGATAATCACAACACTATTCATCAGCTGTAGCATCTGGGATAAAACACATAATTATATTTTTGGTGTGACCTCTGAGAATGTCTGTGAAGAGATGCTAAAAAGTTTCATGTACCAAAACTACAATAAGGTAAGAAAACAATTAATAGCCACTTAAATTAACGTTTATTTCTCTAAAAAGCAAAACTAGTCAACACTTAAGCCGCTACTAATGTATTTTATTTACAAAATTAATTTGAAAGACGGCAGCCACTCATTCTTACTGTTACTAGATCAACAGAAACATTCAGCAAAAAAATACTATTAATAATAAGCAGGATAACCTGATTATTGAATATAGGTCGGTGAGCATTTTTGAACTTATGGCACACTTACTGCACATAGTTCTTTAGATACTATGTTTATTTAGGTTCTACTGCCTCTTTTTATACAAAATAGCTATATATCTGAGGGACACATATGATTGTTAAATGTTTTCCTTTTCAAGTGTGTTTAGGCTTATAGCTTATGATAATCATGTTAACTTTTGTCTGAAGTCAAAAAATATTTTTAAAAAGCAAGAAACTAAGCAAAACTTAGACAGCAAAAAGTTACTGAGTGATGATGTTACATATTCAACACTGAACTTGGGCACTGATGCATAACACAGTGGTAATCCAAGACAAGAGTGACTCAAGTCGAATCATCAAAATTCTGTGTTCATAGCGCAAAGAAGAACTTTATGCTCACAGACAACACCTGTGGGTGCCTCAATGGTCAGGGTACAGGCTTCTGTTAAAGCTATCTGGTATTGTCACAACATTGATCAATATTTTTGAACTATATTTGCTTGACGATTTTGCTGTATCCTTGCTGGATGATTTTGATGATTTGGTTGTATACTGGATTGATGTTTTTATGATGTGTGGCATTTTGAACTGCCTTGCTGCTAAAATGTGCTATACAAATAAACTTAACTTGACTTGACTTGACTTGACATTAACAGTGTTCTGTCCCCATCCCTTGACCTTTGGTCATTCCCTGGAAACCAAGATTCAATAATCATGAAAAAAAAGTGTTTCGAGTACACATACTATTTTTGTTGAGTGAGGACTTTATCTGTTTAGCAGGGTTTTTAGGGATAATAAGCATGTGTACTTCATTCTTTCTGCCCATAAATGAACACATGATCTACATAAGCTACTGCCTTTCAGTTTTAGACAGGCATAGCTCCTAAGACTTTTTTCTTCTGACAATTTTTTTCTCTCACATAAATTACCTGGGTGTCATAAAGCATAACATTTTAATATTTTAGTATGTTGAAGACATACAATGAAAATGTGGATAATTTACAAGTGAACATGCTTTGAGATGGTGTCTGTCAGTGTATATATTTGTTAATGTTAACACGTTTTAACACACTATCCACTTGTTTTTACAAATGAAATGAACTGTGAATCTTCATTTAAAAAAACAAAACTTGTCCTCTGTGCTTCTGTACATACCTTCTCATTTTCAGCTCAAGGGACACATCTGGGAAGCCCTGAGATGCAAACAGCTGTGTTCACATTGTCACCATCATAGCATACTGATTATTTAGTCTGCTATCTTCCTCTTGAGACAATAACATTTTCAGTTTGCTGCTCTGAAGTCTTAAGAGGTTCGGTCTTTTGCCAGAGGCAGCTACAGCGCTGTAACATTGCTCTTTTAAAATGAGCATCAGAGATTAAAATGTAACAGGCAAAAGGACAATATTAAGGAGTAAGACACAATGTCCTTTGAGAAAATCCTTTTTTTATCTGTTAGGTGATAAGTTCACTTTTGAAACACTAAAAGAGGTGTTTAGGGAATCTCAAGCTCTCAATCTAGGCAAGCCTTGGTTTGCTAAATTGTTAATATGAATCAAAATTTTGCAATCACAGCTGTAAGTTACTACTAATATAAGAAGCAATGAGAAGCTCTGGTCTCATCAAAATAACAGGTTTTTATGTGGTAATGTAGCTGCAACAATAAGTATAGTGTTTCACCTTAGATCAAAATATTATTTTAATCATTTTCTGAATTAGAAAATTTTTCGTGGCCTCACATAGGGAAAAGTTAAGTGCATAAAAACAAGGGCCAGGACTTTAATGTGTTGATTTCAGTAAATTGTTTACATTGATTTTTACACAATAAATATTTTAATGCACTTAATTACACTTATTTATTTTTTTTTTTAGAAACAAAATAATAATTTTGATGTATACTTGATTGATGTTTTTACCATGTAAAGCACTTTGAACTGCCTTGCTGCTGAAATGTGCTATACAAATAAACTTGACTTGACAAAAGTCCCGAGCCAGAACTGTTGTATTGTGTTTCTGGTATGCCCATAAATCTGACGGACAAGCAACATCCACAAACAACAGCAATAGACAACAAAGCTGCTTCTCTTTGCCCACTGGGATTACACTTTGCTTCAAAAAATGATCTGAATGGAGGCTCAAAAAGACTATTATGTGGAAGTTTTGCAAAAATGAGTTGGCCTATCACCAAAGTAATTCAATCCTAAAATACCATCTCAATGCAAGACACGTTCCAGCAAGCACAGACGTCCCATATGCTAAT
The DNA here is from genome assembly GCA_014839685.1 of Anableps anableps. NCBI lineage: Eukaryota > Metazoa > Chordata > Actinopteri > Cyprinodontiformes > Anablepidae > Anableps > Anableps anableps. Next base: position 24,888,702 of record CM026070.1, read on the forward strand.
GTCTGCATCCACAGTCCAAGTATTATTTTAAATAAGTTACATGAATGATTAGAGGTTCCTGAAACACTTGAAAGCTGAATGGGTATAACAGCACTTTGCATCAATCTGATGGCTGAATAACCCAAATAGATTAAAAACAATATGTTTGTTGTTGAGCTCATTTATCTATTGTGAAAAGGATTTTTGAATTGAAAATGTTGCTTATGTTGATATATGGTTTTTGATTAAAATGTGATTAATTGCGATTAATCACAGACCCTGCAATTAACTCAATTAAAATTTTTTATCGAGTCCCTCCACTAATAAAAACAAAGAAAATGTTACTTATGTGGCTGAATTTCTTATTTGTCACTGTTGCATGTTAGCTAACTTGTTGCCACTCATTTTGTCTGACTAAAAGCCACCAAAAAGTCACTTTAAATCTTTAAAATCACTTAAAGCTACAATAAGCCTTAGGGACGTCAGGGGAATAGTGTCAGGACACTGCATCTGTCATCCATGAGCACTGTATTACTACCGGCTATAAAATAAGTGGGGAGGTTAAGGGAAGAGACAAACACAATTGGCTGGGTTAGACAATTACTGCAAAGGTGCCCTTGAGCAAACCATTTAAAAGCCTTGCAGTGATGGTACTTCTCAAAGATTGATTGTGTATGCATAAATGTAAAAAGGGCTGGCTGGAAAATGAAGTGCAAGCTAATAATGTTTACATATCCTCTGAAAGGAAAATGCCCTGTTCCCATCAACTGGCATTATGATTACTGAAGAAAATACGCAGGGAAGGATAAAGTAAAGACTGTGCTTTAGGCTCTAAACTTAAAGAGTATCTCTGTCTGTATATATATATATATATATATATATATATATATATATATATATATATATATATATATATATATATATATATATATATATATATATATAAGCACGTGGCCAATGCAAAATTGACAGCAAGTAAGCGCTGGACTTCATCTTGGCTTGTCAGAAAAGAATTTAAGTCAACATAAACATTGAGTTCATGTTGACAAGTACTTTCTCTGGGAGTGTAGCAAGGGTCTAACAGTGGAGGGTAAGCTTTGAGTCTAATATGACCTGAGTGATGTAAGATGAGGTGAGAAAGTGTAAAGCCTGAGGCTTTACACACCAAAGCACCAGGCAGCAGTTTTATCAATAAGGGATGGCCAGATCTGTATGAGATGGCAGTGGTAGACAGTGGAGGGTCCAACACTTCATGATGGTCTTGTAGGCGTAATGTGCATAGGAATTACTTTCTGATTATCATGTCATTGCTGACATCGCTTGCTGTATATGCAATTACTATATTGTTTGCAGAGGAAACAGTTATAATTTTGAGTAGACATAGTTATCTCAACATATACAGGTAGTGTTAAGTGAACATCAAAATCTGCAGCTGGAAATACAGAGGCTTGCAAAAGTATTCATACCCCTTAAACTTTTCCATATTCTGTCATATTGCAACCACAAACATAAAAAATATTTCATTGGAATTTGATATGAAGATCAATACAAAGTGTTAAACAATTGTGAAGTAGAAAGAAAATTATACATCATTCAAAACAATTTTTACACATAAAAAACTGAAAAGTGTGGTGTGCAAATGTATTCAGACCCCCTGAGTCAATACTTTGTAAAACCACCTTTTGCTGCAATTACAGCTGCAAGTCTTCAAGGGGATGTCTCTACCAGCTTTGCACATCTAGTGACTGAAATTTTTGCCCATTCTTCTTTGCAAAACAGCTCATGCTCAGTCAGATTAGATGGGCAGAGTTTGTGAACAGCAGTTTTCAGATCTTGCCACAGATTCTCGATTTAGTTTAGGTCTGCACTAAATTAATTCCAAACTAAAGGTGTTAACTTTGGAGTAGCCAGTCCTTGGTTGGTAGTCCATGATGATCTAAAATTGCAGAGAGTGCCACTGGGGCTCTACCATCTTCCAGTTAAAGTCCGGCCTTGGAGTTTCCTACATTGTTCTTGAACATTTTGACTAATTTCAATTCATCTGGGGATGATCGATTCAGATTGTTGAAATTTGGACACAACTGGTTGTTCCAAGAGGACAATGATTCCAAATGCACATCAAAACTAGTCTTGGAACCGATGAAGCAGGCTAAGCTTGAGATTGTGAAATGACTCTGATCTCTATGCTTTGCAAATTTAGGAATTTTGCTTAAAAGTTGGGTGTGTATCAGGAAACCACCAACTCAATGAACTCTACTAATTCTAGTAAGATAATTGGTTGATATTTGGCCAAAATTAAGCATAAACCTTGTTGGAGGCTACACAAAAATAAGTGGTTTCTTTGTAGCTTGCTAGGGGTCATCTAGCCAAGTGAGTGGAAAAAATACAAATCACAAGAAAATCAAACTTGCGAGGCAAATTTATATTTTTAAAATACCAGAAAAAATTTTATATTAGGACAAACTGAAAAAAAAAATTACTCTGATGATGGGTGTATGTTAACTTCTGACCAACATTACTTTATCCCTCTGTTACACAAAAACGTAAACAAAGTCACATAAATTTACACCTAAAAAAAACTGACATTCAAAAGTGATAAAAATGTCAGTTGGAATTTGTAAAGATTTATAAATAATGGATACTCCTGGTAAGCAGGGGATCATCTTCAATGAGCTGAATGTGTGGAGTGGGCTGTCTCATCTCCAAGCAGAGGACCCATCTTAATGACTGCGCCCGGAGACCTGGGGGCCTACACATACCCCCCCTGTTTTTATCAACCCACCCATCAGAACCCCTGCCCTTCATCAGACCCATTCATGCTTCCGACCACAATGTATCGTGCAGAGCAGAACATGAGCTTTTAAATTAAACATTGACAGCAGCAGCTGCTGCCTGTTTTAGGCAAATCAGCAGAAAATCAAACAAACAGGGTGCCTTGGGAAGATTCATGTGTGTGCAATTGAGACGTTTTGGGGGGTGATTGGTTGGGTCTCTGAGGCCTGTGGAGAGTAGTAAATGCAAATCATGTCACAAGACTGTGTGGGCATGGTGGTTAATACCTTTTCTGTTGATAGAAAATGCTTTTTAGCATACATAACTACAAAGCAGCAATGTATGTTACAAGCATATATAAATATACTTACACCTATGCCAGAGAGCAGAAGTGTAAGTGTAATTTGACGATTAGAGTCTTGTCTAATCAAAAAAAGAAAACATTCCTGGACAGATATTTTATTCAAATAGAGTATAGTGGGATTTATAACATCCTGCATCAACTTTACTTGGTATGACGATGACGATAGATGAGGTAGAGACGACTATACCCCTCTCCTGACCTGCATTCCGACATAAACAGGAAATTGCTTGCGGGAAGGAAGTCATATTTTTTACAGCTGTGCCCTGCAATGAGAACAGCACTGGAAGAACTGCATTTCTAATATGCCTAAGAGGTGTATCTAACATATCTACAACATGCCAGTCAGTATCATAAGCAAAAAAACCATGAATGAACCAGATAGAGTAAAAGGTAATCTTACTCTTTAAAGCAAAACTGAAGACGTTATATGTTACTGTCCCCATTCAAGGACTATTTCATACACAAGCAGCACAGACACCTTTCTCTCTTTGTTTTGGATTTTGGATGATGATCAAGGCACCAGGTTCAGACTCGGGGCTTGTGATGTGTCATGGAACAGGGATTTATGTGGTACTTGTATCCGACAATAGTCATCACATCTGCAAGTCAAGGTAATAAAGCAGATTGATATGCTGCACAGAATTCCATTTCCAAACTGGACCAAAGGACAGGTATTAAATGATGCAGATATATTCTGTGCCATTTAAAATTCTCTTCTCCTTGAAAGCATTTCACTTTTCAGTCAAAAATCTTTTGTAATAAGCTTTTACATGAATAATCCATCAGAAGACGTGATCAATGTCTCTTCCCAAAAGAGAAGTTACATTTGTTGAAAGGTAGAGGCTCAGAAAGAATATGTTTAAAGACCTACAGGAAGTGATTTAATGTGCAAAAAGACATGCACTTGTTTTTGCTCTGTCCTTTTCCTGTTGTGTTCTGATAGGGACTTCCTCTCCCCAGTGCGGGTGGATACGGTGTCATCCGTCCATCCATCCCACCCACCTCAACCCAGGCACAACTCACGGAAATGTCATCACGCTGTCAAGCTACCCCAATAAAAATATTCCTAAGCTTTCAATACATCAGTATAGAGACCAGGAGAGTGTTCAGCACTTGTAACAGAGACAATATAAGGTGAGTTTTGATACAGCATAAAAATACTGATATTTGGGTTTTTAATGTTGTAAGCTCTGTGTGAGCACTTGATCAATTTTAGTGTTTAGCTGGGGTTGGGGACGGGTGGGGGTTGGAGGGCTTCACCTCAGCACTGGTAACACCAGGATGATCTTTTCCTGTCTGCCCCAGTATCTCTATGACCAACTCCCTTCCTTCCCGCCAATACACAGTGATAGGGCACAGCCTTACACATGTAATTGTTACAGAAATGTAAGCATCTTCTTTAGAAGGCATTCTCCCTCTGTCACTGACCCTTGTTACAAGGTAATCCTTGATTCAGTATAAATACTTTTTCTTTCACTTTTTATCACAGTGCAACCCAGACATTTTTAAGGAAGCTGTCCTTGGGGTAATGCCAAGAAGTGTCACTGATGATTTATAATAGCCCTGATGAAACGATCAGAAGACAGATGGGGTCATTTACACAAAAACTGAAAATCAATCAAGATTTTTCTTATAAAATAGTTTTTTTCAGACAAATTCTGAAGTCAAATTTAGATAAAACAGAAGACAAAGCTTTCTGTGTAGAATGTTATGGTGCAAATAATTTTCTTCCCCTTCAAAATTTTTGTTGGTTGTGTTTTTTATCAAATGAAACTCAAGTAGAATGACCACTTTTTTTTAATGTTGTGGTCAGGGGTTATGAGAACACTTTTGTACAGGAATATATATTGTATTGATTTGGTTATAGGCCTGAATAGCAGTTTTGGATATCATTGTGCTTTGACCAAATCCCAATGCCTTCTTCATTTATCTGATTCTTCCTACCCTTTGTGGTAGTGGTGTCCAGATTCTTTTGTCATGTAGGAGGACTGCAAAGGGTTTAGGCTTTCCAGGTAGCCTTGCTGTGCAAGCAAATATCCTTAGTAATATATCTCCTAAGTCAACGGTATTTTGTTGTTGCAATAATGCCTTGATTAATGAAATCACAGAAAGCTTGGTACAGCTCCCACCTTGTGTGTGGAAGTTTTTAGACCTTGATATTTTATGAGAAGTCAGATTTTGAAGCTTGGCCACGCCCACATTCTTTGATGCAGCAAAACGTTTTTGATAACTTTTGATCTCCAATGCCTTTGGATTGTGCTGAATCATTTTGAAGTCTATAACTCAAAAGCTGTAGGAGGAGTATGATCAGATACTAAATGTGCAAAAGGCACAAAATGGAAGGTTTGATTCAAAATGACTGGCTTCCTGTGGTGTATGGACCATGGGTACAAGAGACTTTTTTGTAGGTCCTGAAAAATTACACGTGTACCAAATTTCATAATCCTAGGTCAAAGCATGGTTTGGGGCTGATTGTTTTATAGCTTCCAGGGGAGGAATTAGGCCACGCCTACCAAATATTTATATAAATATCTCTTAGGGGTTGGACTAATATTCATCATACTGAATTTGGTGGAGATCAGATCATTTTTGTGGAAATTAGAGCCAAACGTATGGGAGTATGGGCACCGCATGAAGCTGGCGGTGCACTGCCACCACTCCACCCTTTTTCAAAACCTCTTGGTACAGGACATCAAGTTACACCAACTTATCTTCCATCACTTGGCACAGTTTCATGTTGATTAGGTTCCTGTTGTGTAGGTCTTGGGAAGTTCTATAAGTGTACCAAATTTCATACCTCTATAATAAAGTAAGCTAAATGTGGAGGGTGTTTTGAAAGTTTCAGGGGGTGTTGTTGAGGTATTTCTGTTAGGACTTTTGCGAAACCCTTAAAGTACGTACATTTTCTCCACAACTGATGCCTCTAAAAAATTTTGGTGAGTTTTCGTATGTGTTTAGGCCTCTGAAAAGCCAATTCCTTTGGGGAAGAATAGTAAACAGTACAGATACAATAGGCCTTCACAGCACTTTCACTGCTTGGGCCTAACGAAACAATATTCAGTATACAGTAGGAATAGAGGTAGACTTAGACTGAAAGGTAGAAGTAAAATTAACACTAGGAATTTGAATTTGAACTTCATCAATATTTAAAAGTAAAGAATTAAGGTAAATCTGGAGATAGTACAACTGCTATTATATGTGACACGCCATGGCCAAAGTAGAAACAAGTCACTAGAGCAGAAATGAAGAAAAAAACCCCACCAATTTCTGAGAAAACAGTGATTTTCAATTTTTTGCTAAATATCCAACTTGAAGTCATAAACAAACCACTCCATGCTTTAAACAGCAGTTTTGGAGGTTTTAAAATGTTAAACTCTGTGTTTGAATTCAGCTCATTTACAGAGTAAATCTGACCCATTTCAGGGTGTGGGGGAAACTCACAGCTGATTAACATACCGGCTTTATTGGATATTCATAAACCTTTGTCATTGGTCTCAGCCAATAAGATGAACATTTGAAAAAAAGACAACTACTTTCCATTGCAAGCACATACCCCTAGCCCACATCGGTAACAGGCCATTGGAAAAAGAGACCAGGTCCATTTATGGGTCAGAGCCAAATGCTCACCTATATTTGGCCCAGAGCCGGCAGAGATAAGTTTTGCTGTCAGGGTAAATGCTATAAGAGAGGAGAATAGGATTTTCCACATTGTGCAGCCACAAACCTTCTCCACAGTACAATGCGTGGATGGATTCTTTAGGAACAGAAGGACAGCGGCAGGACATGGACATCTTGAAGCCAACAAGAATACATGCTGACTTCAGAGATGACAACATCCACATAAATTTACTAGTGAAAAAAAAAAAACAACGCAAGATCCCTTATATGTCTGGAGGCATTCATGTCTGCAGAAATACTTTTCAGTTTCTGATGGGCTGAATTCAGAACTTTTGTTTTTAGAATACAATTACAATATGCCATTGGTCACATGTCACTGGCATGCAGATCTGGATCTGCCAAACCTGGGGCTGTACTGCTGCGGCTGAAATGTTTGCAATATGATGGTGACCAGGCAGGTGAGCAGTGGTGCGCGCTGCGCTAACTAACTGCATCTAGTAGCTGTAAAACCTTAAATAAAAATAAAATAATTAGCTACAAAGGGCTTTCTTCTGGCTGAAAGAAAATATGGTCTAACTAATGTATTTATTATTATCTTCTGCTGATCCAGGGTCAAGTCGCGGGGTGGTGATGTGACGTTCACAAACGATTCAATCCCGAACAATAGGACTGGAGTCTCAGTTAGTGAGAGCTGTTCTTTGTTTTTGTTTCTTTTACGACTTTGCTCATGTCACTCTGCAAACATGTCAACAGCTATTATTTTTTATTTCATTTAACATTATATTTATTTAAGCAGCAAACAAATACAATACAAGAGAGGGTTTATATTTTATGAAAATATAAAACCAGCTCCTCCGAGTGAATCCCAAGGCATTCCCAGGCCAGCTGAGAAACGTAGTCCCTCCAGCGTGTATTAAGGCGTGGTTTAATTCCACTGTAGTTCAGGATTCACAGATGACTCCATGACAAAGGTTTACAAGACAGAAGTTCAAAGCCTTATTGAAAAATGGGACAAAAACTGAAAACTTCCAAAAGATATATATTTCTAACTAGATAAGCCAGACAAAAGCTCACTGCAGACAAAAGCTCACTTCTGAGCGTGGGGTTATTCCAAAGTAATGTAAATGAACAGCCTTTGTTAAGCCTTTGCCAGGTAGCTGATCGGGTTTGGGGACAATTTTCTGAAACTTTGAGGGATGTTTTTTGCTTTTTTTTATTTCGATGTGTTTGACATCAATAGAAAGCTTGGAAACCACACTTTCGGAATCTGTAAATAACTCAAAACACCCTTGGGAAGACTTGTTCCTGGTTTTGCCATGGCCAGTCACATATGTTAAGTTAGAACAAACCTGAGCATTTTACGGCCCGTGGGACAGATACAGCCCGTTGGATGTCCCTGTGCAGCCCGCGGCACCCCAGTCAAAAATAAAAACGTATTTTGGTGTGCATGCGATGCAGCTGTCTTTTTATTTTGAAAGGGCTTGACGCATTGTTTATGAATGCTAGCAGCCGAATCCCTGATCCCCACAAAATGCCATCTCACGGTAAAAAAAGAAAACAAGTTAACAAGTTAAAAATAAAATTCAAATGTGATGACTGTTTGTTTTAAACTATTAATTTGATAGTATTAATTCTCACTCCAACCTAAACCACAATTTGTTCACGTTTATAAATATTTAAATATTCTTATTCATTACCAAAATAATGTGGTTTAAATATTTCATTATAAAAAGAGATATAATGAGAAAACGTATAATTAGTCAATATTAAATATGAGTCATTGCTGGTTCAGCCCTCCAAAACATTCCAGATTTTTCATGCAGCCCCCTGAAGAAATTAATTGCCCACCCCTGAATTAGAACTATTTAGACTGGAAATTGATCATGGGAAAGAGTTTTACTTACATTATAGATAGAAAACTTTACTGCATGGGTGTGTTAACAATCATCTTACCTTGAATGTGAACAAAACAAAGGAGATGATTGTAGATTTCAGGAGAAACAGGGTCAGATCAAACCCTATTTCCATCATGGGAGAAGAAGTGGTGGTCGTTAAAGAATATAAATACCTCGGTGTTCATCTGGACAACAGACTGGACTGGAGACCCAACAGTGAAGCCATCTTCAAGAAAAGACAGAGCAGACTGTACTTCTTGAGGAAGCTAAGATCCTTCAAGGTTTGCAGCAAGATGTTGCATGTCTTCTATAAGTCTGTTGTTGAGAGTGTCATCTCCTCTGCCATCATCTGTTGGGGCAGCAGCATCAGAGCCAGGGACCTAAAAAGGCTCAATAACCTGATAAAGATGAATGGTTCTGTTCTGGGGTCGACTTTGGAACCTCTGGAGTTGATGATGCAAAGAAGGATTTTGGATAAAATCAAGAAAATTATGGACAATCCTGAACATCCTCTTCATGAGACTGTCACTGGAAAACATTTTCTTCAGTCAATGGCTTCTTCAGATTGGTTGTGAAACAGACCGCTACAGGAGATCTTTTCTGCACACAGCCATCACCATCTATAATAACTCCTTGACTAAATGAGTTACATCAACATTTAATTTCCCATAAATAAAGTGAATAAATAAAGTGTTTTGAATTTGAATTTGAATTAATATCCTACAGTTCTACAACAGCTTTCTTTAGTGTTAAAATACCTTGTGGGAACAAAAAATGCAAAAATGACAGACCTACCATCTTTAATTCCCACTGCATCCTATAACATTTTTCATTTGGGAAAAGTTAGTCACTCATTCACATAGCAGGACATTTGCACACAGTCACCTACAGATGGAGGAAATACTCTCAGTGTTGCCTGTGTCTGCTGAGGATGTGCGCTGCAGTGATGGCACATTAACGACCAGACCCATGACAGCAGTGTGCTCAGCCTCTGAAAAAAAGCTTGCTGCCAGTGTTTAATTCAATGAGGATTGTTTGAGTTAAACAATGGCTTCTGGCCCCATTGAGAGTAAAGGGAAGGGTGAGAAAGGTGTGTTTGTCAATGGCAGCTGACTGTATTTTTGTGTTTTAACCCCCTGGTGATCCCGTGGGTTTGATGGGGTCGTGGATCAGACATATCGCTGTGGTGCAAGGGACATCCGCTGTTTTTCCAGGTAACTCACAAAAACAGGTTGACAATGAATAGCTAAAAGGGAAATACAACCAGACATGTTCACTGTGGCACTATAAACACTATTTAGAAACACTGTGAGTAAGGTGTGCTTATTTAGGAATGCCTATTTAGGAATACAATTATTTTTAGTAAGACTTTTAAAAACCATCTTTAAAAAAAACAACAACACTGTGATAAAGTACCTTATTCCAGACTGTAAGAACATTGATGGTTTTGCATGTGGGCAATAAAGCTTTCCGCCCAGGGCAGTATCAGATTAAGGGCAGCATAAGCGTGTGGAGAAAAAACATATCTATCATATGTTTTCAATCTCTAATTTTAATGTCCAGTTAATGGGGAGTTAGCGCCACTCACTGTTGTGCAGATGCCCCTGCTACCAGCTGAGAATAGTGTGACTGGCTGTCCAGCTTTGGGCAGGACTGCACAAGATATATGCCTTTTTTCTCCTGTTTCACAAATATAGATGATGGCAGATGCTCATTAATATATAACGTATATCCAGTGATTGTGAAAACATTAAAGGCTTTCTGTGAATTGCAAGTTACTCGTTACCATTTTCACTGGGCTGAGGTATGCACAACTGAGAATTACACAGAAACCAAATATTCACAAACCAGGTAGATTTTTTGGAGGAGGAAGTACTGACAAAGAGGAGGAAGTGCAGAGACAATGGCATCTCTGAAGCACAGCACGGACCAGAAAATACAGGGTTTTCTGGTAGTAGTCAAAGTAAATTGTTTGTTAAAAGTAACACTGGTTGCATTGAAGAAATACTATATCAAATAAGCTACTTTGCAACCTTCCTTAATTGAAAAACGAAAAGAAAAGGAAAAGTGTTGTTTGGAGGTATTTTGCGTATGAGGAGAAGTCAAAGGATGCTGATAAGCTCTGACGTGAGCTATAATATAGAGTGGAGGGCTACAAACTATAAAAATGGCTAGGCAACCCACCCCATGATTGCTCTGTTCAGTAGTAAAGGAATTACCTGCTAATGTGGCTATTGATAAAACAGACAAACATTAACAAATGATGGACCAACATTGAAGCTGACAATACCAGCAGGAACTAGTCAGAACCATGGTATCTTATTCTACTGATTCCTGTTGATCACCAGAGAAAATACGACAAAAAAATTACCTGAAAAACAGAAAGTGAACAGGGCTGCTGTTGAATACATTTGCATGGACCAGATTCTTGCTTACAATGTGAACACATTTTCAAACGTTTCACTATACAGGACAGTAACACTTTTAAACATAGTACTTTTTTTTTTTTTTAATTGGACTTGCCTACTACTTAGTTTTGTTCTAATTAAGATATTGAAAATATTTTAAAACTGTAATTGGCTATTTTTCACATCTTTATTAGAAAGACCCCTTTTTCTTCAAATGAGTTTTCTTGCAAACTAGTATTATGTACTTTAATGCATACTTTGTCATTTGCACTCAGTTCAGAGGTAATTCAAACGTAATGGTCTCTGGTTTTTTTGTTTGTGTAATAGTTTTTATTTTATTTGTTTGGGGGGGGTGCAATCCTTATAGTCCATTTCAACTACGCTAATGGAATTTACTGATTTAGAGCTGCAGGTCTTAATGAAAATCCTCTGCCTGATGATCAGTACTATTGATCACTTTGAGCTCCAGTTTTAAGCAGGGCTAATTGATCAATCACCACAGGTTGCTTTGGATTAATGGAACGTGACTGGTACATCAACCTGCAGCTCTCACTTCCCAAGGCATGCTAACCTTTCAAGAGTGTTTATGTGTGAGATAGATACAATTAATCAACGTATACGTTTTTTGTTTTTACTTTTTTTGCACAATTTATAATACATGATATGATGCAGTGTTGTCCAGTTTGATTTAAAAATAATGTGAAGAGAATATAATTTTGATGTACAGTAAATGTTTATACATGTTTCTTATGCCACTGTTCAAAGGGAATTCGTTCTTTGTGTGTTATTCCACTGACCTCAAAAGAACAACTTAACCTAGGTGAATAAAGGTATGAAAAGCCCAAAAGACCACAAACTTTATTCTCCAGTGACAAGCATTTATTAAATTTGGAAAAAAAATTATGACATCGACTCCCGGTAACAGTCAAAATAGGAAAGCTCTATGCCGAATTTAAAACATAAATATAACTGAAAGCATTAACTACCATCTAAATATTAGCACACACAATCACATCCACACATCTACAGGTTCAAAACACTCCCTGTGAATGATTGACTTGCTGATTGACAACATGTGACTCCACAGGGGCTTTGTTTTCTGTGCGTATGCAAGAGTGGACTGGATATTCCAGCTGGCCTGTCATGGGACTCCCAATCGCGTGTGAACTGTACTCGGAGGGAGTTGTGGCTAACAGCTCCAACACTGAAACACTTAACAGGATGAAAAGGTCAGCTAGGGTGAGCTCAGCTGGGTAAACCAGGAATAGTTTACTTTATGGCTCGGTGGATTGTTTTTAGTAACCCTCTGCTCATATAAATATTAATGTTAGCATTTCTCCATTTTAAAGAAACAAAATAAAATATTGTTACTAAATAAAGACTTTGTCTTACTTACTTTCAAAAAATAATAATTTTAAACTTTGTATTAAGGAGATCTTCTAACAAATTACATATTTCAACTTCCCATCATTACTAACCTTGACCAACTAACCAGCCACACAAATATAACTCAAACTCTGCTGTCCTAACTTGCAGATGATGTGGAATGAGATCACAATTCCACCCAGCAACCTCTGGTGTGAACTTAATTGTATACACTCAGGTATTGGGTTTCAGACAATGTCTGAAACTCACAGCAAGCGAAGAGAAACAGACAGAGTGAACTTGACAATGAGCAAGAGTGCGACAAAGCAAGAAGAGAGGGAGTGAGGCACGGACCACCCAACAGCTGCAAAGGAAAACAAAGCCGGGGCAGCCGGAGAACAGAGTCAGCTTCGATCGGTTCAGAAGTAGGACAATTGAAAGCTGTTGTGCAGCAGCTGTTTGCCAGGACAAAAAGAAACTGATAGAAAGTGAAGAAGAAGGACTGGAAACCTCATTTAATCAGAGAGTTTATCTTAAACTATAAATTTATTCAGTGAGTAATATCTATCAGTATGAATATAACATATAAGTTAATATACGTTATGAGCGTTATTTATGTGAGCAGAAAAATAATTTAAAACAATTAAATGCAAACCTTTTTATGTGTATAGTGTGAGATTAAATGAAAATAATACCTTTTAAGAATAAATGTCAATATCAAAAAATATTATTACAAATTTTCCCATAACTATATCAATTTTCATTTCATACCTTATGAAGCTAAGTAAATCATCAGGATTGAACCCAACAGACTGGGAGTTTCAGAAATGAAAGCATAGCCAGCAATGAAAGAGAACTTTAGAATTACATGTACAGAAGAAACAGACATAAAACATATAAATTAAATTGAAGAAACTAATTATAAATTTTATATTTTTTTAACAGTTTGCAAAAACAATTTTATATTTACATTTATGATGAAGGAATGTTTTTTTTAAAAGGTAAATGTAATACTGTATGAAATATATGAGAAGAGGTTTTAGAGGTGGCCACTAGGGGGATGAGTTTGTATATAATGTTGGATCTGAGACCTGGATGCTGGATTTATTTCACTGACAAGGCAGTCAGTTAAGCACTGAAGAGCCTGTATGAAAGGTTAAGAGGAAGCCAGAAAGGAACCTCTACCAAGTCGTGAAAGCTTTTTAATTCATTTCCACCCCGACAAAATGTACAGATTTCTTTACTCATCAAGGTTGATTTTGTACCCTGACTCAACTCAGGTAAAGGGTCTAGCATATGAATGTTTTCTGTTTGTCTGCTTACTTCAAAGTACTTTTATCGACACTGCTGTTACCTCTCAGGACCAATGTAGGACCTTTGTCATATGGTGTTAAAAGCTCAACTGAACTTTAAAAAAGGAATAAGGAAACAATGGAAGGCAGCAACAATTATTTTCACATTGCTAATTAACTCTGAAAGTTAACCGAATTGCATATTTTGGGTAGGGCTGACTTGAGTGACCCAAAGGATATGAATTTCACATCTATTACTGCTACTCTGTCAGATTGATCCTTCTCAATTCTTTAATTATGTCATTACAAATTATTTTGGGGTTTTTCTGTTGGTCCATCATGTCTTTGACATCCTTTTTTCACAATTTACTTTGAAATACATATTATTTCTTATTTTTAAGATAAATTTAGTTAGTTTGATTTAGTTTTCTTTTGCTCTTCTGTGAAATAGTTGTAGAAGGGACATTTTGTACAATGCCCAAATTCTTTTTTTTTTTTTTTTTTTTTTTTTTTTTTTTTTTTTTTTTTTTGGGGGGGGGAGTATGTTTTTTTTTTTGTTTTTTTTTTTTCAATTTCATAGTACAATCAAGTAACTGTGTCATCTTCAGTTGCTATAAAAATGCTGTATATCTCAAAAATAGCTTAGAAGAAATTTGACTTTGCAATTTAACACCTTGAAATTGGCCTTTGTCTCTTTAAGAAACTCCTGCTCTTGCCGACACTCTGCCTTCAGCACGTGGTCACAACAAAGTTCGTTCATTAAGCTGTTTACAAACATTCTCAGGAGCGTTGCAGTTTGTATGATAAGCTCAGCAAACAAGCAGTTTCACCAGGTGTTTACTAATTGCTGCTGCTGCTAGTCTGGAGAAGCTGAGTGGGGGAGGTGCGGGAAAGACGTGTTTTGTGAGGCGAAAGCTTGGCTGGGACCTGAGTTTTGTGGAAATAGGCAGAGCTTTGTGAGAGCAAGTGTTTAGGCACCCCTGAATGGCTGCCCCGGGAGATTCAAGGATTCCTCAAACATGTATGAAAGAAACAAAGCAACACTCCAGGTATGTTTTTGATGAGGGAATAATATTAGTTGATTTTACATAATACCCCCCCTTTAAAAATGATTTTGTCCAAAAGTGATGCATCTAATTTTGTTGTCTACCTGTTGAAATCATTTTTGCTGTTTTCCCTACCATTATCCAAACCACAATTTATCTGAATGACCAATAATTTTACTATGAGAACTCTGTGCTTGTATAAAAAGAAAGTTACCTTTCTATCCATGGGATTTAATGTGGACGTTTGAAGCAGGGATTTTTCCTCCACACATGGACTGGATAACTGACCTGAAGACAAACAAATACAGACACTGTTAGCTCTCTGGGTGAACATTTTCAAACATTTTGCTTCCGCACATCATTACAAATTTTGTAAAATCAGGATAAAAAAAAAAAAAAAACATTAGAACACAACCACTGCATTAACACTATATACTATTTATCATATTTAAAAGTAGAAAATTAAAAAAAAAACAAAAAACTACAAAAAGCTTTGAAGTACAGAAAATGGCATATGAATGTTAACATATATTAGCAACTGAATGAGGTTATATGGTTCTTTCTAATCTGAAGAAGCTTTAAATTAAAATGTGGGACATTTCAGATTTTGAGGTGGATGTTTATCCATATGTCTTCAGAACACATCTCTTCAGTACATATGTAATATAGAGCTTTGCACTCGCTGTAAAGATTTTAGGTATTTACAAGGTATTTACAGGATCTTTTTTTTTTTTTTTTTTTTTTTTTTTTAGAAAATCACGTAATAAGTAAAATGTATATTGTTATTTTTGTTTCTTCTAAACAAACTTATTGTTTGTTTAGAAGAAAGGACAAAGTCAAAACAAGAGTAAATATACTGGGTAATGAAGTCAATTTTAGCAATATTTCTAACTGTGGGATATTGGATCTTGGCACGGTAAAAAATGGGAAAAAGATTATCAAACTTTGTGAGTTTTTTATCTGATGTGAACCCATCCACTTCATTTGATTGCCAACTGTCTTGTCGCTCTCGTGTTGTTCACAGCTAGTCATGGCTGTTCTTCAACCTGACACTGGGCTCTGGATTGATATCTGAGGACAACTGCTGATTTGAACAGCAAAAACAATGTCCCTGCTCTCCTGCATGACACCTGTCCACCTAACCTGTCTTTAACACATGTATCTACACACATATGAAATATCTTCATCTGTCTCTGTCTCATTTATATGTAAGAGGGCAAAAGGGTGAGTAGCTAGTCCACAGGAGGGTTTGAGGGTTTGAATGTAAGCACTATAAAACTATGCAGGACTCAAAATGAGTAACAGGGTTTAAATGTTGGGTTTGCAAAAAAATACCAGTTAGTCTTGTTGAATAATTTAAAATTAACAGAAAGCAATTGTTGTATAGTGCATGACTGAAACGAAATACTTAGAATATTCAACAGACAGTACATGTTTAGTACTTCCGCCACATGGGTTCACCCTGATGATTCAGAGTAAATCCACATAGGAAAACCTTCCTGCTCAGGCAGATTCTGAGGTAAAACTCTACCCTGGTAGTCTGATTTGGCCTGCGAGGGATAAAAGAATCAACCCAAAAAACTACCCTGGTTCCTATAAAAGGTTTCTGCAGTACAAACAGACCTTTGTAAAAACAAAAGTACAATTTCAGAAATTGTTTCATTTTGGAATAATCACATCTTCACCATAAACAACTTTTTAAAGTTTCAAAACATAAATTTATTTGTAGCGACCTTTATAAATAGTTACATAATTTGTTATGGGCCTTAAAACATTCCCAGATGTGCTACAGAATCAAGATCCAGACACTTGTGTTTGACTTAATAAGATTTCATTTTTGCTTTAATCACAGTGTATTTGATAAAGCAATCTGTATCTATTTCTGATGATGCCATTTAAATGTGCCTTTGTTAATACATTGTCTCGAAGTTTAAAAATATGATGTTGATCATGATGAAATCTTTAGCATTTAAGTTCACAAATAATGAGACGCCAAGCCACTGGAAACAGGAATTGATGATCAAACAAGAGTGATGAAAACATAACACAGCAATCACCATTGATTAAATCACAACAGTCATATTGTGATATATTTTGAAGTGATAGATCACAGGTAAAAGACAATTTCTGTTGTTTACGTGAGAACCAACTGCATTTACTAAATAAGAATTTGATAATGTTTGTAGGAAAAATACAAGGAGAAATGTTTTCTGAAAGGATAAGGGTAACATTGGCGGTGAGGGGTGCAGAAAGAAGCTTGGGCTCAGAAAGTTTTCACTCCTTTCTTCCCAGTGTGCCCCTGGCCTTTCCAACTTCCAGTCAATTGCTGAAAGAAGCCAGATACAGGCAGGATAATCACTAGCTAATAAGAAGTTTTATTGAAAACAGACAGCCGGTGACATATTACAAGCTTGAAAGATTCGTGCTTATGCTTGTACACACACAATCACACTGACAAGTGAATGCATATGACTACACAAAGATGTGTAACTGCAGTGCAGTGCATGATGACAAACACTAGAACGAAACAATCACTGAAAATGCGCAAAAGTATAAAAAAGCACAAAAATCAATAGCCATACAAATACACAAAACCCTTACCAGACCCAGATCCTTTTTCCAACCACTGACTTCAGCCCCCTACCACTATCGTAGAAAAGTGCAAGCATATGGCAAAAATGTCAATAATTCCTATATCAATTATCAATTTAGAAGCAGAGAACATGATCCCATTGGATTTTAAGTATGTGAATGTGTCTGTTTTATGTGACCATATGAGAGAATAAGAAATAAGAAAATACTGAGTTTAAAGAATAAGAATTTTAATTTACATTTGAAAAATGCTGTAGAAATAAAGTGAAAGTAAAGAAAACATGCCAATAAATTGTTTCCAAAACATGCATCATATTTCTTTAAAGCTTTTTGTAATTTCTTAATGCTCTGGGTAAAGCATGTCTTAAAGGGGTCATGACAACAAATTTACTTTTTCTGTGGTTTTGGGGGTACAATATGATCTGTTGTGCACTGATGAGGCCGTGTGAATGTCCAGGGTTGGTATCAAAAGCCCTGCTCAAAGACGGTCAGCTTTGTTTCTTTGCTCAAAAACGGATGAATCAGAAAAGAGTTTATCGTTCTACGTAGGTAATCTTTCTATGTAATTCATAGTCTTCAATTAGAGAACACCATCAAGCAAATAGCGTTCCCCCTCCCCTGTCCCTTCCACTCCCCAGCTGACACACCGGCTAATGTGCGGAAGTCGTGCTACCATGTCCAACTACTTTACTTAAGAAGATGGCTACTAAAAAGTGGAGCTGTTATGTCACAGGGAACTCAAAAACCGATGGAAATTTCTACTTACTCCCGAAGGATGAGAAAATCAGAGTGGATGAAGTTCATTTATGGGAAAGTACCACGCAATTATAACCCCAATTTGAGACTATTTTTAACACATTTTACTGAAGACTGTTTCCTGAACATGGGTGAATTTAAGTGAGGGTTTTTGAACAAACTTATTTTGAAAAAATCTTCTGTACCAACACTGAAGGAGGCAACCACAACGTTGTCATTACCCGTAAGTTTATTTAATTTCTAAATGCTGTCTTGTCTGATAAACGTATGTGCACTGTCTGAAGAGCCCATGATGCTAACATATGATCGCTTCATACACTCAAACGCTCTATTGGGAATATATTTTCAAAGATAAAATCTTTCTTTGTATCTGACACCAAGGTTTACTCGGTTGTTTGGTTTTGAGAAAGTGGTTCAATAAATTGCAACTTGTTGATTCTTATGTGTGTGCTCAGCAGTGTGTAAACAACCACATTTATGCCTGCTTTACCAGAAGCACTCGTTAATGTCAAATGCAAGGAAGGTGTGTTTGTAACTGAAAAGTCATCCATGTCCATGCGTCTTCGTGCAGGCACAGTATCTTCTTCATCCTCAGATGATTCTTCAGAACATATATGGGAGCACACTTTCACTAGCCATAATACCATAATAATGGATTTGTGACGGAGTGTTGCACCGAGAAGAAAGGTGTGGATGGAAGGGGCAAGGGCATGTGGGGGCATGTTTGACCAGTTTCCTAAATATGGTTGTAGATGATCAAAGTGAAGTCAGCTTGGTAGAGCCAGATATCATTACCGTACCCAACCTTTTTAATGAGGAGGGAAATCTGGCCTGCCAAAAAAAACAAACAAAAAAACCCCCAAAAAAGGTGACATTTTTTTAAATGAAATTCTTTGAAGAATTGACATATGCAGCAATATCAACTACATGAAATAGTTTATATTTCATGGAGTGATGTCACCACTCCTTTAATTGCAAGTTCCTTACTTAAAGTTATCCATTTTTTTCTGATTAGTTTTCACCAAATCGCTATGACCACAGCACATTCGTAATGATAAACTCCAACAACTTTGTCGGAGGTAAAGCGGGTTCAGTTCCACCAAGGAACTGGAGGAATTGAGGGGCATTTCACTTAGGGACAAATTGTGACTGCTGATTGGTCAGTTGCTGACAAACCCACTGGATTGACTGATAGGTGGCATCATGTCAATTGTAGCCTTTGATTTGAGTCACTGCCATGTGATTGACTGATGTGCTATTTATGTTAATAAGCAATTGATTAAGTGTGTCTAATAAAGTGGCCAGGGACTGTATGTGCCACTACTGTTAGATTTTTACTAGTGCTACTCGAATGTTGCAAAAACAACCCAATAATAAAGCTACTTTCATAGGTGTGAAAAAAGTGATGGTGATGTGGTACAGTAACACATCCTATCTCTGAATTCTACACCCTTCATCCTAATATGAACACACTATATAAAATAAGGGGGGGATCATCATTAACATCCTTTTTTAATAGAAGTGACATATGGGTTTTATTCCTTGGTGTTTAGACCCATGTAAAATGCATGTTTAGATATGCCAACATACACAGCAAGAAGTGAATTGAGAAAAATGAACAAGAACCCAACCCAGTGACCCAGATCTCTAACTTCCCTATTTTAAAGCAATCAAGAAGTGACATGAAGGCTTATACACAAACATCTCTCATCACATTCCACAGGACTCAAAGAAATCTAGACTATGTGTTTAGAGGAGTTGGCATTCTCTTGTTGACAGAAGCAGATCATAGAGCAGTTTGAGAAAACATATGGTTGGAATAAGAAGAAAGAGAGTTTGATTCTGAGGTTTCAGAGAAAATTTACAAACCATCAACTTGGCTGTCAGACTGCTAACCCTCTCTCATATTTATCAGCTTTGGTATTTATTCTGCTCAGTTCTGGACGTTTAAACTGGTTTTTAAGTCAGCTAAAAACAAAATATAGTCACTCAAATTTACAAGGGCAAACTGCAAAAAACTAAAGTTCTTCATGCAAAGAAACCAGGAAAGACTCTGATAATCAAAATGTATAAGCATACAGATCACTTCTCAATACAAAATAGCAT
Source organism: Anableps anableps (assembly GCA_014839685.1). Classification (NCBI taxonomy): domain Eukaryota; kingdom Metazoa; phylum Chordata; class Actinopteri; order Cyprinodontiformes; family Anablepidae; genus Anableps; species Anableps anableps. Next base: position 24,908,895 of record CM026070.1, read on the forward strand.
CCATTCCAACAGCTTTTCCTTTTTTCACACACACAATCATTCATCCTAAAAGTGCATCACTCCCTTGTGTAAAGCACTCCCAGTGTTCTGCTTACACCATCAGCAGCATCAAAAAGGACAATCTATGTTCCCCCCTCTGTCTTCTTTTTTCATTTGAGTGACTATGAGCGGTAGCTGCAGCAGCTGCAGCATCTCTCCCTGCCTATGCTCAGTCGGGGTGAGGCAATAGGTTTAGCAGGCGAGGAGGCGAGGCAGATTTATGGTGGTGGATGTGACCTCTGGGGCCGTAACACGGTGATGGGTGAGTGGCTCTCAGCGGTAAGCTACTGGCACTTGACAAAGTGCCCGAAGCAGAATGAATTTACTTCTCTTTTCCTCAATCATCAAGCAGCCACTGCCCTGACCCCCATCCTGACTGCTATAACAAGATCTCCCATCTCACAAGGGCCTGAAAAATTTACTGTCACATCTACTTTTCAATGAGCTCAAGTGAGCACTTCTTTCACCTTCAGCGGAGCAGGTGCTGGTGTCGAGCAGGGCTAACCTGCCCCTGGTATGAGCGTCTGCACGTTTTGTGTGTGCGTGCGTGCGGTAGAGACAGTGAGAAACTTACATGGAGAGAAATCTGCACCCACAGGTAAGCTGGTGAACTCACCTCTGTCCTCCTGTATTTACGCATAGCCTTTAATAGGGTATTTATAAAGAGAAAAAATAAAGCAGGAAATACCCAAAGACATATTGGTATCCCATGGTTCCATGCATTGTTCATAAAACTTGTACGTTTTCTGCAGCACACTCAAGTGTAATAAGGTTACCAGGGACACAGAGGGCAGAACTATATGGATGTCAATAGACACCTCTCCCGCTTATATTAAAAGTCAATCTACCTTAACACATCTCTTATACCCACAAGCACACACAGCAGGCATTATGGAATTTGTGTGTATGAAGGCTTTCATCAGCCTGATGGCAGTAGAGTTGGACTTAATGATCCCGGTATTCTTTTTTTTATAACCAGTCGATAAATCTTGATGCCAACACATTTAAATTTCACCTTTCTTGCTCTCTACTCTCTAGAATGAAATATAGTGAATGTAAAAGGAAATTAAGAATATCAAAATAAAGCTGAGGAGGAAGCAACAGATTTGTACTTATGTCCAAATTTTCCATTGTTTTGGAACTTTTTATACATCTGATAATAAATAACATGCTGTTTCTATTTAGCTTCCACACCTTGATACAACAAACTATGATTTAAAAAATCTGAAAATAACACTCTTAATTCTGCATCTTAAAATGAAAAACTCAGTAATCACGGACAAGTATTTTGTCTTGTTTAAAATCAATTAATTTCTCCTTTTTCTTTCTTTCAGGAAGAATAAAATTTTTTTTTATACTTTTTAAAGAAAATAGGAAATTGAAAAGTTTAAATAATATTGATTCAAATTTGGAAGAAATGAATGAAATTTACTGATTTAAAGTATTTAAAGCTGCTGATTCTGAATGTTAAAATAGACAGCATGAGCTCAGTGATCATGAACTTCTGTACTTTTATAGGTAATCTCAAGGTCAAAAAAATAATTACAAGACTAAGAGTTTTAAAATCAAATAATATTTTTTGCTTCTTTTTGGTACACAAATTTCATAATTTCTACACAATTCAAAGATGATATGTAATTTAGAATCCATTTGAAAATAAATATCTACTTAGTAAATCTTGGGTCCACCATGACTGGTTCAATAAAAAATGAAGATAAAATAGCTTATGAATGTTCCTCTTTATAACATAACAGGGTTTTAAAAAGAATTGCACTATATTGTCAATTGATATTACAGTTACAATGCCAATCAATAACCTGTGCATTAGACAAAGAAACTAGCCCATGCACACACTTCTATTTGTCAAGTTCAGTCTTGAATATGTCATTACTAATTTAACCTCTTTTCTTTTTATGGTCCCAGCCTCACCAACTCGAATAATGTTATCATGATGAGCCAATAAAAATCAATGATTAAACATGTGTAATTTCCCAGAGACAATGTATTAAAATTTATTGTCTCTCGCCTTGCAGTAGGCATCACAAGAGCCTCGGAGCGACTTACTGTCTGTGGGTTACAACTGCAAATAAAGTGGAGATTAAAAGCTACTCAATGAGCTGCTGTAAAATTGATCAGGCAATGAAAGCTGCTACACGCCTGCTCTTGCCTGTTAAGCTCCACAGAGTGCAAGATTAAAACTCTGGCAGAAAGGGAATTGTGAAGTTTCAGAGAGAAGACTGGAAAGGCTGAAACTCAGACAGGACGGAGGGAATTCTCATGATATACCACAGGAAAACGGCTTTTGCTTGATGAGATACAAAGATTTAAAGGCATTTATTGTCCTTCAAGCCTTTACTTACATGAGAAGGCACAAAACTGCTAATAGAAAACCTAGTAACAGTTAAGAAGTGAAAGAAAACATTAATACTCCACAATAATTATATCCTTTAACATGTACCCTATCAATATAAATAAAATCACATGAAATAAAAAATCAAGGAAATATATAACACTAAGTAGACAGCACAGGATAACATGCAGAGAATACAGCAGTCAATCTATAAGCTCTGAAATAGTAATATCCAAAATACTCTGTGATGTGCAAAGTGCATCAGTACTTAAAATCAAGTTCCTTAAATGGATTAGTTGAATTGTATTGTCTGTAGCAATCATTCCTACAGGAAGCAGCCAAAGTTCAGCAGTCTCACAGCTGTTGGAAAGAAACTGTTTTCTGTCTGGTGCCCCTGGTCTGGATCCTACAAAGACTTCTCTTCCAACCTTTTTAAACAACACATTTACCAGTATCACTAGAAAACTCTGTGGGGCAATGTTCTCCAATAACCCATTGAGATTTATTGTTTGAACATCAACTTGGACAGTATTCCACTTGGACCCCTTATTTAAATTACATAAAATGAGAAAGAAAAAAAAAAATCCAGTGGCCACGAACAACACCTCTGGCTCAATCAGTGGCAGTGGCTCAGCAAACTGCATTTTTCTTTTAACTTTCAATTCTCCTAAGCATCCGTGCTTCACAGCCCCTAGGGCTATTGCCTTTCTCAATCTGTCCCTGGAGAGGCAGGAGTTATGGTCCCTGTCGATTGAGGAGAAAGGGATGTTATTCCCCTGTCACCTCCTGGTCGTGCCGCCATCCTCCCTGCCCTGATCTACAGCCTAGCCGCGCCACCTCCCCTTACCGCCTTCCTCTCTCCCTTTTCCCCACTTTTTCTGTCGTAAGCTGAGGCTACGTCGTTGCCATGGACTGTTGAAATGCAGATGATGGAAAAATGTTCTGGTGAAAGGGGTGGAGGTGCTGGTAGTGGCTGATACTTCACTATTACATTAGGATTCTTCAATAAAATGAAATTTGCTGAAATGTTTATTTAAATAACTGTATTTCAGTATCAAAATGGTGCATGTTCATTCACAGAAAGAAGTGTACCCTCTGTTGAGGAGCTGGGATAACAGAGTGAGCTGGGGGAGAGGGGGTTTGAAGCCGGCTGGCCCAGGGGAGATGACCTATCCCAGGGCACATGCAAGTCCTTGAATGACACCCTTGATAGTGGGGCACTGACAGGGTTAAACATGAAAGGCAGTTATCTGAAGATTACATGTGCTGGCCGTTAACTCATGTCACAGGGGTCTAGGTGGATGGTTTTTATTTTTGTTTTTTGGCCGACTTCACCTGAACTGTCATTAAAATATTCTTAAAGCATATATGTTCAATTTTTTTGTGTCTGGTTTAATATCTTGAATTAATCTTGTTTGGCTTTTCTGTATGTCTAAGATGGCATTATGTCACATATTAGAAGGGAAAGGAATTTTATACTGTATATATAAGTATGAGAGTGGAAAAGAGAAAGATACATCACCCTCCACAGTTAAGAACACATGCATTAAAGATATGTAAAAAGATTAAAGGTAATTTGTTTTTTTTGTTTTTGGTGGTTTGATTCCAGCTTTCCGCTGTCACATATTGATGTGTCCCTGGGCAAGACACTTGGCTACAAGTTGCCTACCAATCTGTGTATTGGTATATGAATGTATGCACGTTAGTGAGTGCTGTTGGGTGAATGTTGGGTGTAGTGTAAAATGCTTAGAGTGGTCAGTATGACTAAAAAAGTGCTCTATAAATTCAGTTATTTTACCATTTACTTAGCCTGGCCATTGCCTTAATACGCAATTCCGCTCAATTCTAAACTCACTTCACTGTTCTGTCTGGGCTTTCTCCCACTGAAGTGAATTTCAACCAGGCCAATCGGCGAACAGAAGGAGAACTTGAGAACAATGATGTCAATGTTCTGCTCTGTTTTAGAATTGTAGCATGCCCATAGTTTTAGCAATGGAACCGGAGGAAGTGAACAAAGTCACTCTGTCCGTGTTGGCCACGCTTCCAAATATTGAATTCACATTAACAGCCATCTTGTTCGGCTTGGCACTTGTCTCTTCGCAGTGGGGGATGGATGCTTACAGTGCAGACAATTTCTGGTAAGCTTCATAGCGTCAAACTGTTGCATTACATATGTCACAGCCAAACGTTAGCAATTAGGTAAAATTTAAAACTTTAACAGAGTCTACGCCTCCAGGAAGGAATCGTTTCTCAATAGCCGAGGATCCAGACCCCTTGTATGAAGTGAAGCGTAGAACAAGGGACTGGTTTTTACCAGGCTACCACCATTTACTGAACCTTTAATTGGAATGGCCTTTTTGGCAGTTGTCACATGTCCAAGAGTCCTTAGGTAAGACACTAAACACTAGTTTGAGCCCGTTCTGGAAACTAACAAGCATTTCTGTGTGAAAGTGTAAATGTAATTTGTAGGGTAAGAGAATTATTCAGTGTTACTAGAAATAAAAGACAGAAATAGATGTGATAAACACAGTTCACGCATCTTCTGCACCATCTCTGGATCCATATCAAACACACTACTTCGGATAAAAAGAAAATATATTAGACTGAACTGGTTCCAAAAATTTCAATTGAGACTGCAGCCTACAAAAAAAACCCTTCAAAGACTAAAAGCCAAAGTAATAAAAGGTAAAAGACAGTTAATGTTATGGAAACTGAACTTGCAAGTCCTTTTTTTCATGGGCCAGAACCAGAAAAGAACAATCCTTCTTCTTTGTTAACTCTGTATGCATGCAAATTGCAGAGAGAAACTTTCTTTTCTTTGTTCTCTAACTAAAACAGGATTTATCAAAACTTAAGAAGCTGCAGATCACTTGAACAACCAGGACCAGCACAGAGATTAGTATACCTGACACATGCACAGTAGATGACATCCAGAACTCCAAGTGTTCAGACCTATTTCCATACTGGCCAATGCCCCCCCTTACTTTTTTATTTTTTTTTACTATTATACAACTTAGGCAAATCTTGAGTTTGTGAGGGTCTTTCTGGGTGAAAGAATAAATAAATAAGCAGATAAACAGATGAATAACCCAGAGGAATGGGAGCGCATGTGGCTTGGCCATCCATCATATATCCTATTACCCTCCACTCAGCGGCTCCTGCAGTATATATAATGTAGTCAACCTCCATAAGCAGATACAAATTCAACTGTTTTCCTCCTCAATTTGTTATTACTGACAACAGCACAGACTGTGCCTTGTTGTTTCTCTGAATTATGAATAGATTTCCCTCACCAGACTTTCACTTGTGCATGATAGTGTGGTGTTTTATGCAGAACAGCTGTGGAAAACAAATGTGTAAAGCCTAGCGCAACTTGTAGCAGTTGGACAAATATGCATAAACAGGTGCCTTTAAAGGCACAAAATGGACACAATTTTTCAACTCTGGATAGGTTATATTGGGGTGATGAATATAAAATACCATGTTACAATGCAAGTGCAGGAAATGTAGCTTTTTAAGTGTTTCAAATGATCTAGGAATTGATTTGAGGCATTTTAGAGTAAACAATGATATCGTAGACAAGTAAATCAAACTCAATTCTTGCCACAAGTTTCTCTTCCAAATTTAGTCTTGGAATAACAAATACTATGAATATTATTCACCAATTGTGTGAATTGGACTGGGTGGGTAAAACAAAGAATGGGAGGAAGAACTCAGAAAAAAAAGTTATAAAGTAAATAAGAAATTAACAAATCAGATGCAATATTGAGATTGACAGAAACTAAGCTGCGAGTGGTAGAACAATGTAAATATATGGCAAACTGATAGCACATTTCACCCACTGCCTGTTTGTTTGGCTATTTACACTCTGAGGCTACAATCAGGTCTTCAAAGCTTCAGCCCACATGACAAGAGCCTATTTCAGGGCCACACTTCCCCAAGAAAGCCAAGCCAAATCTCAGTCCACACACACACACACATACACAAACCCAAAGTCATATGTATTTAGTTGTCCATCATTTCAAAATGCAAAAAGGATGCTGGAGGAATTAAGTTTAATTCATGTACAGAAGAAAAAAAGAGTGAGAGAGAATGGGAAGATAAATTGTGAGGAAGTGATTTTTTTGGGACTTGGCTGAACTCTCAAACCCTGTTTGGTTAGTGCAGATGTGGAATTAGTATACATCAGTTTGCATCAGTGAGACATTAAACACAAGCTGCCTCTTAGATGCCAAATACCTCTCTGTCATACAGACACAAACATCTGCACACCTCACTTCTAGTGTCTGTAGTTCTGCTAAAGTAATTATCAGGGTGATGTCAGTTCCCAGGGGATCAAATTGTTCTACTTCCTGTTTTAACCGTGGTTGTACTAAAATACCTGCGGACTGTGAAAAAAGGTATTAACTAATAGAAAACAGATTTTCTTTTAATTTAAATAAAACAACAAGCCAACAGAGGAAGAACAAGAAGACTTTGTCACACATATATGTTTCAGATAGTCAAACACATTTTAAAATCCGACAAAGATAACATGAGTAAATACAAAACACAGTTTTCCAATGACAATTTTATTTAAGGGGAAACAGCTATACAAAGTAAGCAGGTCCTTTATAAAATAAGTTATTGGCCCCGAAACATAATAGCTGGTTGTGCCACCCTTTGGGGATGTTTGCAATAACTGGCAATCATTTATCGTTGTGGTGGAATTTTGGCCCAATTTTCTTTAATTGCTTTAATTAAGCTATTGTGTAGAGTTTCTTCAAGCAGCTACAAGGTTCTCTGAAGATTATGTGAACTGATGACTAGAAAGCATCAGATCTTCCAAGAAAATACTGATTTCAGGAAGCTGCGTTCTTACTCCTCAAAAGAATTGTCAAGGGTCAAGGTAAGGTCCTGCTAGATAGTAACTCTTCAGAAAGAATGTGGGAATGATTTTCAGACAAGCAAATCTAACCCTTTCCTGGGCCCAAAAGCTATTCGGAAGCAGTGCAAACCTTCTGAAGCTCAATGACTAAAAAAAAAAACAACAACTCCTATGAATCTATGAACTAATAATAACAATTTTTGATAGTAATGGGAAATGGACTGAAAACGTAACCTTAATTACATCAGGCCTTAACCTTGTGTTGCAATCAACTGAGCAGACAGACTAAACAAGTAAATAAAAACCAAATTACAAATTTCCAAATGAAACTCTGTAAATTGTTGTTTATATTTAAAGTGAGCCCCCTTTACGATGATTCCCCTTAATAAAATCCAGTGAAACTAAATGCCTTAGGAAGGAAGGAAGGAAGGAAGGAGATATTTTAGAATAAAAACTGTAATATATACATATAAAATTTGAAGTATGTGCATCACTTTAATGTGCTCCTGTTCTGAAAAATGTGTGCATACTGAGATCAGTGGTACAAAATTCAGTGTTCTGCTGCATCATGACTGGGTATGTCACTTTTCTATGACAGTCTTGTTTTATTTTAAATTTTCATATTAATGGATCAACTGACCACCTGTGAAGGACATTTCAGTGATTTATGAGTTTCCCCCAAGTGATCAGACAATTATTAGCAGTCTCAGTTTCAGGCATTCAGTATCCCAACGTGAGTGAACAGATTGGATGGCATAGCATAAGATTAAGAAATGTCATAATGGAGTCATTGCTGCAACATTTCAATCACAGTTCTGTTGTTGCTATTGTACTGAGGCGCATTTGTTACACACTGCAAATCTAAACTATGGCACTTGTGTGGCAGAGCTTTGACATGTCCAAAAAAAATCCATGGTGCCCTTGCTTATATGGTAAATTGTACTTCCTACAGAGGTAAATGCATATGAAGGCAGTGAGGGAGTGTTATTTTCCAGTCGTATTTTGTCTTTCAATGGCAATTAAATAAACAGCTGATTTACAATAGTGTGATACAGGTATACCAAAGAGGAGCAACATAAACCCACAGCTTAGGTAGGATAATTAAAATCATTTTCAGCATTTAATAAAATGTAAATACATCCATCCATTGTCTATATCCACTTTTCCTTGCAGGGTGGCAGGAGGGCTGGTGCCTGCTCCAGCAGTCATTGGGCGAGAGGCAGGGTACACCCTGGACAGATCGCCAGTACATCACAGGGCAACACAGAGACACACAAGACAAACAACCACGCACACATACACTCATACCTAAGGGCAACTTTAAAAGCGACAAATTAGCCCAACAGTCATGTTTTTGACTGTGGGGGAAACTGGAGTACCTGAAGAGAACCCACATAGGCACAGTGAGAACATGCAAGCTCCATACAGAAAGACCCCAAGCCGGTATTCAAACCTAGGACCTTCCTGTTGCAAGGCAACAGTGACATTGTCATAAATTGTTATACATTTCTGAGCAATACCTAGGCTCCTTTCCTGTCATAAACAAACTTTTTTATTAAATAACAATAATTTTAAAACATAAATATGCAAGATGAATGAATAACTTTGGGCTCAACTGTATAAACCAGGCCTTTATGGAAGAGTGTCAAATAGAGAGCCATTGTTGAAAGAAATTCATAGAAGTCCAGTCCAAAGTTTGCCATTACCCATGTAGGGGATATTAAAAAACATGTGCAACAACAAGCTTTGGTAAGATGAGACCAAAATCAGCACTTTTGGCATACTTGCCTAACTTCTATATAGTACCAAGTGCAGATGTATGCCATATTTCTATTACAGTTTTATTTGCCAAAACTTTTAAAAAGTATCTAGAATTTTACTTCTACTTCCTAAATATACACTACTTTTTGTTGGTCTGTCACTAAACCTTTGAAAATAAATAAAATAAAAATGAAGTTTGTGAAGGCAATATGAAAAATATGAAAAAGGTTTCAGGGAATAGACCTGTTTGTAAGGCACTGTCTATTTAAAGCCAAATAATAATAATAATAATAATAAAATCGTATTGTAAAATAGTTGCAGTTATGTTCTGATTTTGCAGCGCTCCACCTATAGTCTCCAATGTCCATGACCAACTACGGTGCATTTGCAAAAGAAGTAAGTGATTTGATAGCAAGTACTATGATGAAATCACTGTGAGCATGTCTTTCCACAAGAGATGTTTTTTGAGTGGGATCCTGTTCCATGTCAGTGAAATACACTAAATACGCATGACAACCTATAGTGTGTGAGAGAATAAAGTAAGATGGAGTCAACCCCAATGTGGTGTCAGCAAAAGTCTGTGTATAATCTGCAAAAGATGCATGTGATAGACCACCAAACTGTTTTCTATTTAAAAGGCCCCAAATTGCAAGAGATGCTAAGGAACACAAATGTGGAAAAGAAGAAGGGGAAGTCAGAACTGCACAGGAATACGCAAAGTGGGTTTGTTCAGCTTGAAATGAACACAAAGTTTTGCAACAACAACAATTTTGTGGACAACATGAAACTGTATATAACAGTCCCTTAATTAGAAATACCTTGAAAATATGTGAGAAAAGAAAACAACTGCCAAAAAAAAAAAAAAAAAAAAAAAAAAAAAAAAATCAGTGTATGCATAGTGCTGGACATTCAGTACATTTTTATTTTTGGTAATTTCATAAAAAACTTTCTCAGGTATGAGTAGAACTCAGTAGCCTTGTGACTTACCAAACATGCATCAATTCTTACACACTGTGGTCGTGGTACCTGCTTTGACAATTGATGACAAAATTTTCTGAAATCTTAAAATAGTATACAAACAAAATATACATATGATTTTACCTTTTTTGATTGATTTTATTGGGGTTTTTTCCAATAAAATTCATTACAAAATTTTAAATACCAAGATTAAAAAAAATGTTATGCATTGAATCAAATGGAATAAAACGGTTCATTTATGGATACAGAAACGGCAAACCAATAAGTAGGCCTGTGAGTTGACACAGAGGTGGAATGTATTTTTATCAGAGTTAGTTGTCAAGATGTCAACTTAAACCAGACAAAACCTCAAAGTGATGATTTCTGTAAATGTGATAAATGTATATTTATAAAGTAATTATGAAAGAAGGTGGATGTGAAGCATTTCGTAGGGAAAAACACAATAAAAATGCATAGTGCATTCAAGCACATTTCAGAGCACAGGAGGCATGAGAGGGAAACTCTGCGACCTCTGGACTCAGAATGAGATGAAGACAAAAAGAAACCGAACAAAGCAAGAAATGACATGAGGCTACACAGGTGACCTAGCATATTATTGCAGCTCAAATGGGCTTGCAACCTTCAACTCTGCCATTGTTTGAGATCCTTCTCATCAGAAATGCAATACTCATTCACACAGACAAACACCCACACATCGCTTTCAGTTCAAAAGCCCCCATACTTCACCTCCCACTCCTCTTTATGCACTTGTCCTTCTTGTGTGCTCATAGCAAACATGTGCTTCACTTGGTTATAATTTCCCCCCATGTACCCTGAACATATCCCATCAGCTATTGTAAAGAACTTTGCCATCCAATTTGAGTACACAGAAAGATAAAAGAAGAATCTTGTGTGCAAGCTACTGCCAGCTGAAACCAGAGATTTACATGTAAAGTATGACCATGTACTGACATGACCTATTTTCCCTCCCTGTCTGACATTAAATTGGACATTTTTTTAGATTTATTTTTAAATTGTTTAAATTCAGAAGTTTATAGAGATTCCCTTAATATTTGGCACCATTGCCTTTGAAATCGTATGACGTGGGTTAAACATTTTGGGTATCCTTCACACATTTTAGTTCTCCGCACAATTTTTCTGTAGAACTCAGAACAGGACTTTGTGATAGTCACTCCAAGACATTGACTTTGTTGTCCATTGTTGGCCATTTTGTATTAATTTAGCAGCATGCTTAGGTTCAGTGTGCATTTGAAAGACCCTTATTTGCCCAAGCTTTAACTTCCTGGCTGATGTTTTGAGATAGTATTTTAATACTTCCACAAAATGCTCTTTTCTTTTTTTTTCTCTTAAATGAACAAGTCCCTAATGAGGAAAAATCGCTGACATAACAGTATGCTGCCTATCTTATACAGGTGGGATCTCATGCTACCCTTTTTTTGTCAATTGTAATGATTCTCCTAGTGGTTGAGGAAAAAAAGGGTTTGTGGGTTTTTTTATTTTACATTATATATAAATATTTGGTTTTCACTGTAAAAATAATAATATTTTAATAATATTATAATAATTATAATTATAATATTAATAATAATAAATAAATGTTTACAAAAGTAGATATTTTCAACTACCTATGAATCTTCAGCTATAAAAAAAATCACACTTAGGATTAAGTTGTAACATATCAGAAGCTGAAAATTTCATGTAATTCTTTTAATAAAAAATCATATTTTACACGGCTTACCAGTTGAAGATCATATTTATTTGATTCTAATTATAAAAAAGTGTGAAAACAAAATAAAATTGTTGCCTCTCCAAAACCTTAAAGACATATTACAAAAATCGACAACTATGCTAACTTGTGCAGTTAAAAAAATACCACTGTGCTTAGAAAGGATTTGACATGACATGATGATTAGTCGCAGGGTACTGACTGTGCAAATTTGTCTTCTGCATAATGTAACTGCATGGCACTGAGTGAGCACTACTACAGTCCCAGCACTTAATAACATAAAGCCGATTACATTTGCATATTGCCGCAGCGAGGTAGAGGCAAGCCAGAGAAGCAGCAAATGGACTACATAATATCATCTGACAAGTGATTATTTCTCCATTTGTGTTCTATCAGAAACATTATGTTTGCTGTTCAGTTGGATGTGTCTGGTTGCGCTGATGATTCAGCATGTAAATGTGCCATAGGGACTGATTTAATAACTTTGCTGTGAGTGAGTGAAAGAGACAGTAATAATGTGGTGAAGCATGCAAATCACTCGCAAAGGAAATGTTGTAAATCAGACTGAGAGGTATTCAGAGCAGCAATAAGGGCTGACAACACACAGCCCATGCACTTTCCAAATGTGGATTTTATTATGCAAGCTATAAACTATTACCTATGATTTAAAGACCCACTCTGTTGCACTGTCTGATGGTGGAAAACAACAACTAAATATCAATTTACAAAGGGTAGGTAAAACATTTTGAAAATATATCCACATACATCCAGTAACAAAAATTTTAATGTTATTGAAAAGTTAATTAAACTCAAAACATGATTTTTATATATTGACTCATTACACACAGTATGATTTAGCCTCTTAGGACCTGGCATCTACATATGTGGACAATAATGCATGTTCAGGCAAGACTTTGGGTCTTAGGTGGTTAAGCAAGTGTTTCTGTTCACTTTGCTGATTACAGCTTATGGCCAACAAAAACCCAAATTTCAGTTTCTCAAAATATAAGCACATTTCTAAGATCATTGTTAAAAAGAATTATTAATGCAGAAATGTTATTTTAAGGTCTTCATGTTCATTTTGAAGATCATTGACTGGACAGTTGGCTAGCAGACAGTCACTGACACCTTTGACAAGGAGGGTAAGCCACAAAAGGTTGAGGCTGCCAGTTCTGTATCCAAGAACTCTTATTATCTTATTATTATTACTGTCATTATTGGAAAATGTGTGGTAGAAAAGAAAAACAAGCAACAAGGATAACCACAGCTTTAAGATGATTCTGAAGCAAAGCCCATTCAAGAAGTTGGGGAAGATTCAAAGGGTGTAGAGTGCGACTGGAGTCAGTCTTTCAAAAGACGCCACAAACAGATGTGTTCAGGATATGGGCAGCAACTATCAAAAGTCGACAACTATGCTAACTTGCGCAGTTAAAAAAATACCACTTTGCTTGGAAAGGGTTTGACATGACATGATGATTAGTCGCAGGGTACTGAACCATTGTCAGAATTGTCTCATGTGGGATTAAGATGAAGAGGACTGGACTGTTGCTAAGTGGTCTAAAGTCTTCTTTAGGGATAAAAGTTGTTTTAGGTTTCATTTGGAAATTAATCTGAAGTTTCCACATTCAGTGCTGATTTCATATCTTCTCCTGCTGTACCACTCTTTTTTGTTAAGTCCAAAGTCAGCACAACTATCCACTAGGGTACTTTATGACCACTTAATTATTCCCTCTACTGACAAGAGGTGAGATGTTATTATCATTTCTTGTGGAAGTTAGCGCCTGTCCACACAGCCAAACATACCAATACCTGGTCTAATGGCTATGATTGCGCTTGATTGGCCAACAAACTCACCTGACCTAAACTCCATAAAAAAAACTTTAGATTATATTAAAAGAGAAAGATAAGAACAAAAATTGCAAATAACTGAAGGCCATGATTAAAGCAACCTAGGCTTCCATTATATTTGAGCAAAGTCACAGACTGAATGCCATCAAACACTAATGCATTAATTCCTGCAAAAGAAGCCCCGACTAAGTATTGAGTATAAAAACTGTACAGTACATGGATGTACTTTTCAGTAATCCAACGTATTTGTACTTTTGTATTATGTAACAATAAAATTTTCTGTAAAACTGGATTTGGGGTTTTATGACCTGTCAGCCATAATCACGAACATGAATCTATAAAATGAATGATTTCCACTTTTAAATTAAAGTACTGAAATAAATCAACTTTTTGCTGACATTCTAACTTATTTATTTGATTGTGGCAGTACAGATCTCATGAGACTGTTCACAGGAGAATTAGAAGGCTACATGAATGCCACAGACTCCTGACTACTTCTGCAGAGGTATGCTGGTATTATTTGGGGATTGTATTTGGTAAGCAAAAATGAAACAAAGTAATATCTGTATGAATGTCAGATACCCAGCAGTACTGATTGTTAAGTAACCTTACTCAATTTATGTGACAGTGGTCATAATACTATGGCTAAATGATACATCATCACAAAATGTCCTAAAAATTTGTACTGGAATTGTAAGTTTAACTTTGGGTTTTCTTTAAAAGCTGAAATGACAGTATAGTATGAAAATTAAGAGCAGCGCCTTAATAAAATGCAGACCACAATTCTTTGTTTTTCTGGTTTTAGTTTAAAGAGGAAATAAGAAAAAGAAAAATTATGTAATTCTGCACATGCCCCATCAGCTCAAAAAATCGAACTGACTAGTTTTAAGTTACAAAATGAAAGCAGGATTCGACCTCTCCCTCTTTCTTGGCCCTCTTTGAAACTGGTACCGCCAGTCTTTTCCACAGTGAAACAGGGTTCATCTCTGGCGAGCGCAGCATGGGTCAGGGAGCTGAACCAGAGCCAGGAAGTCTGGTTAGTGTTAAAGTTGAATAGGGTACTGCTGATGTCTGATTTCACTCAACAGGCCAACCGCTATTTTCTATTTCAGATTACTTTGCTGTGAAGTCTGGATGAAATGCCAATGAAGGAACAGACGTGGAGCATAACTTTGTACTGTTGCTATCCAAAATCAACCAACACCCTTAACCTGCAACACATTCTGTAGGAAATTCTGCTAATTTAAAGAAAATGAAATGGGATGTGGCTTTAAGTCTATTACTACTTCTTATACTGACTAAAAAACACCAAAATTACTCTATGTAGAGTCAATCTGAGGACATCGGTCCAATAGCTGAAGGTTGGATTAAATTTTAGTCATTCACTGGGATGATAATCTCAGACAAACACAGATGTAAAACCATTTGAAATGCTGTTTCAAGTTCTTCAGAGAGAAAAAAAGAATACTCTAAAACTTTAACAAACTTGTATTATTAGTGTAATTTTGGGTGAGCTATAATTTTTGCACAGCTATTTGAAAATCTGATGAGGTCAAGCAAAGAGCAGTTTACTACTACTACTACTACTACTACTACTACTAGTACTACTACTACTACATGGGGTTCTACATGCTGTACATCATATAGTATTTATGTTTATTCATGCACTGTTTTTCTATTTAGGGTTTTATCAAATAAAGTACACAGTATGTTATGTTGTGTGCTGTTCTTCTTCTGAAACAGTTTTTACCTAATTTAAAACCTAATGAAGACAAAGGAGCTATTGTCCAATTCACAGCCTTAAAATTTGGTTTCAATTCAATTTAGTTTATCTATATAGCACTAATTCACAAAAATCATCTCAAGGAACTTTACAAAAAAAGGCTAGGTTCAGACAGACCGATTCAAAATTGATTGCATACATTCCAATTTTATTTCAGTTATTAAACAATACAGTTAAGTGCAGTTTATTATTCCAATTGACAAAAAAGTTTTCTATCTAAAGAAACCCAGTAAATTGCATAGAGTCACTGACTTGAAGCAATCAATCCACCTTGACAAATGCTTTTATCATTTTATTTTTTGTGGGTTAGTAGAACTATGAACAAGTCTTTTCCAATATTTCTCAGCACACGGTATAAGTTAATGATTGTAATATTTAAAATTATAGTTTTATAACTGTTTTGATATTTGCTTATTATTAATGTAAGCAAAACTCATTTAAAAAATGTTGAAATAAAATAAAATAAAATGCTCACCTATGCTCTTACCCTCCTCCATCCTGGGGCAGGACGTGCTGTTGCATGGATAGGCCTCCTCCTCCTGGCTAGGGGTTGATCCAAGAGGATAACTTACAGGACGGGAGGTGGTCACTGAGCTGGATGGTCGGGAGCTAGCACAGTTCTACAAAAAATGACACAGTTAATTCATCTGATGTGACCAGATACCTTAGCTGGTGATTAGTTATTTAACAAGGATTATGAACATTGAGATTTGCTCCACTACTTTCATTTTTTGTGTGTTTTTTAATTTGTGTTTTTATTACTATAAAACAAAGGCCCAAGATAACACAATGTAGGACCTTAATTTGTGTCTTTGGTCCTTTTTTCCTATAATCATTGACATTAAAAGCCTTCAGATGATTCAAAACACTACAGCCAGAGTTCTGAAGAAAATTAAAAAATTAGATCACATTTCTCCTATTTTGGCTTCCCTTCATTGGCTCCCTGTTAAATCTAGAATAGAATTTAAGATTCCCCTTCTCACATATAAAGCCCTTAATGATCAAGCTCCATCATACATCAGAGATCTGATTGTTTTTCCTAACACATCACTTTGCTCCGAGACTGCTTGTTTACTGGTGGTTACTAGAATTTCTAAAAGTAGAATGAGAGGCAGATCCTTTAGTTATCAGGCTCCTCTCCTGTGGAACCAGCTCCTAGTTTTAGTCTATGAGGCAGACACCCTGTCTACTTTTAAGACTAAGCTTAAAACTTTCCTTTTCAATAAAGCTTATAGTTAGAGCAGCTTAAGTTATCCTGAGCCATATCTGTAGTTATGCTGCCATAAGCTTAGGCCACTGGAGGACAAACTGACCACTTTTTCTCACTTTCTTCTTCTACTACTCTCCAATTTACATTATTTGTTGTTATTTCAACTGTTAACTTTATGTTTTCTCTCAGTTATATTTTCTCCATAGAAGCAACACCTGGTCTGCCATTTCGTTTGGCTGTGATACCTCCCTGGAGGAGGGCATCGGTTGAGATAATGCTGCCATATACTAATCCTTCTCCCTTCTCTGCTATTAATTTTTGTACTTTCATGAACACAGGAAATAATCCTACATCAGTTCATCTGCTTCTTCTTGTGCATTCTGCTCTGTCTTCTCAAACCCCCAGTCGGTCACGCCAGATGGCCGCTTGTACTGAGATAGGTTCTGCTGAAGGTTTCTTCCTGTTAAAGAGGGAGGAGTTTTTCCTCTCCACTGTAACTTCATGCATGCTCGGTATGAAGGATTGCTGTAAAGTCAACAACATAACAAAAGCAATTGTCTACAGTTGCTACATGCTCGTCCAGGAGTGAATGCTGTAAGTCAATGACTTGATGCATCCTGCTGGGTTTGCTTAGATAGAAACTTTTACATTACTTTGAATAATTAACTGCACATACTGTACTGTTTGATAAATAGGATCAGTTGGAATGCCTTGAGACGACAATTGTTGTAAATTGGTGCTATATAAATAAAACTGAATTCAAATTGAAATTTAAAAATTATCTTAAATACTATTATTGGCCATGGTTTGTCCCTTTTAAATCATTACAACATGGCACATGAGCAGTTAATGTTTCATTTAGAATTGGAGAGTGCCTTGTTTTACACAAGTTTTGCCCTGTCATTGTTCACCCAAAAAAATAATCAGTCAGACACACAAAAAAACCTCTACATAGTGTTTTGGTGTCACACAGGCTTCAGAGACTCATATATGCTTGTATTAAATGGGAAATATCCAGGGTGTGGTATTCAGTTGTATTCTATTGTAAATATCCAACTTCATTGCATATGTTACAAATCGAATTGAAAGAATACAAATGCATTCACAGATACATGCTGTGGTAAACCATTTCTAATCAAAAGGCCCAGCAGCAAAATTAACTTTGAGTAAATGAGTCCTGCAACAACATGTACCCAGTTTCAACCATCCACCCATAAAAACATTTACTTTTTTCAGTTGATTGATTCTAACTGTTGTATCAAAACTTGAGATAAGATTTAAAAAAAAAAAAAAAAAAAAAAAAAAAAAAAACTAATCCCTTTCTCATTTATATCTATATTTCAAGGGTGTCATGGGCATGAAGTAGTGGGAAGGGGGAGGGAGGGTGTTTTTTATTTGGACTTGGCAACTGACAGTTTTATTTCACAAAGCAATCTGACTGTGTGTGTGTGGAAGAAAGAGGTCAGGGTAGGTCAAGAGGTATGTGGTATCAAATGGGCCAGTGACACTGCTAAAAGTGGCCATGTATGTGTGAGTACATATATAACCGTGCACCCTAGGGGTTAAAAAAAGAGAGCCTGATTTGTACACCTGAATATAGAACAACAATAAGGAGGAGGTCAAAAGAGGTCAACGTTGGTGTGGAATTAAAGAGGGGAGATCTCCTGATTGGGTTTGATGGAATTCATATAACATATTGTCAAGGTTATGCAAGTCCTATCACAGTAAAATAACCTATTTGTAAGGTAAGAAATTGGCTCTTCATTTACATGACCGCAACTTTGTGTATTGCTAAAATACTGTAAATGACAGTTATAGATTTGTTTCACCTTTTCCGAGAAAATCCCGATTACGACCAATCATCTTATCTGATATATCATTGATGCAAAAATAGTATTACTTTATCTAGACTACTCTTAATGTAGAAAAATGAAATGGAGACTAAGACTTTCACATGGATTTTCTCTATTTAAGTCTTTAAAATGCTATTTAAATGAATTATCCATTGGATTAAATCTTCAGAGGCATAAAATAAACCACATAGACCCCTTTATCTCTGACAAGTGCAATATGTCTCCAAATGACCCCATACACAGCATCAAAAATCCTCTTTACACCTCACCTCAAAGGTACAATACCCAATCCTATGTTTTACAACAAGAGGATATATAGGGGCATGTGCGGTCATCTAGAGCCAAATGTCTCCTATCTAACCACAGGACAGGTGGATACAGTATTTCAACCAGGATTTATAGTGCAAAACAACATTAGCTAAAAACTATCAGGCGGCAGCAATGGCTTAAAAAAAATGCATTCTGGTAGCGGAACCTGGCAAGATTGGAAAATTGTCACCACGGGAGGGGAGAGGACGCAGTAAAAATGACGCTAGATGGGGGTCCCTCACTGATAACAGAAGCAGCCAATATATCAGACTGCACCTGGTGGCAAACCCCCTCCCCACAAACTCCACACACTGACATATACACAGGCACATTTTAGCCTATCTATTTGTTTATGTCCTCCCATCCTTACATTGTCCATCTTTGGCTAGGAAGAGTCAAATGGAAGATGTAAAGGCATTCTCAGTTTTCAATCTCCTGCTCATAAATGGCTTCAAGGGAGGGGTTAAGGTACATCTGTGTGGGTCAGAGTGCAGAGGGATGAACAGGACAAAGTATTTCTGGAGATTAAGCGTGACACAACACCATGATGAGAAGCGTTGTCTGTGTGTGTGCACATGTGATGGAGGTTGCACACAACACACCATTGGCGGAAGAGGTTAGAATGATGAGTGGGTGTTTGTAAAGAGCTAAAGTTCATAATTGCACCTTTAAGTGTAGGAATTGTGTCTTTGCATGTGCCAGACTTTTGAAAGGTGCTGTGCTGGCAACAATCTTTCTTCTTGCACAGACCAACAGACACACAAACACACACTTGCAATATCCCACAGTTTCAGCTAAACAGCAGAGTCCAACAGGGTATAAATACTGCTCTGACACTTTAATGTCTGGGGACGGCTGGTCCAGGATTAGAAACTTGTAACCCACTGCAGAACTTGACATTGCTGGGATGAAGGTGATGCAATTGGGAGAGGGAGAAAAGGTTGAAGGGGTGTGTGGGCTATTATGGAGGGTCTATGTTTGATGTATAAGGGCATCTAACATAGACTGTCGACCAGTAAGAGGCTATTAGAAGCTGCTTTGAGGCCAGCTTTCATTGCCACTGACGGAGTTACTTTTTTTCCTCTCATGAGAAGTAAAATCCAGTTAGTTACGCACACATTCAACTACAGAATTCATAAAAGCATATAGACCTGCATGAACACTCCTTCAATTGAAAACTTAGAACTACTTACAGAAAAATTAAGCGCTTTTCTTCTCTCCTTGATCCTGTTGACAGTGCTCCAAACCTGGAGGAAAGATAATTAGACAAAAGCAAAAACTATATATTAAAATTCAGTTAATCATATTTTAGTTAATAAAACCTAAATCTCAATTTTCCTGCAAAAAAAGGAGGAAGAAAACTAAAAAGAGTAAAAAGAAAATAGCATATTTTCAGGATTAGTCTGCAGACAGTATCACAGAGGAGCTGGCACGGTGCAAATGTGCATGTGAGGGTGTTCCAGTGTGTCCCAGTGCTAATGGGACTTGAAAGTGACACATAGAGCTGGCACACTAAGGAGACGACTTCAAGCTATCATCTGTCAACATGGAGCGGAGGGGCCAACAAATGGAGCTATTGGAGGAGAAGGGACTGCCCTAGCAGAACAGATTACATTTTTACACTCGAGATGAAACTGTGTACTTGCACACCTTTATTTAACACACATATAACAGCACGAAAGAGTGTCATTGATGTTAGAAATATACAGAACATACATACACAGACACATGTATACATAAACAACACCATAGTTTTACTAGTAAAACTTTAGTGAAAATGCAGGTCATGTGGGAAACCCAATTATTTTACCCAAACTTCTTCTGCAGGTATTGAAAAGATAAATAGAAACAAGCTGCTGCCAAACAATTGCAATCAGTTAAGGGATTATCAGCAATGTGAGCACCTCTGTAAGAAAGACATTTTGGCAGTTTACTTGTTTGATGCATTCAGGAATGTGTTAAGTAAAAACAAACAAAGACATCAGACATGATCTAAAAAATAACAACAAAAAAACATGCTGCTGTTCATCAATTTAGAGTGGGATAAAGGCCATTCCAAAAATTTGGTTATCCATTACTCTAAAGTAAGAAAGATTCTTTACAAGTTGGAGAAAAAAAAATTAGGAGTCAAGCTGTCTGCCTTCTAAGAAGTGGATGTGCAAGCAAGTTTGTACCAAGACAAAAATCAAACAAACAAAAAAGTATAATTCTACAATTGGTTTAGTTGTATCTTGGCATTAATCTATGACCACATTAGAAAAAGACTTAAAAGGTGTTTAGACTAAGGTGTTCATACACTCTATATTGGTTGTGGTTGCCACAAAATACATCTTGTATTAATTAGTACCATGTGCTTTTCAGTGATATTGTTTTTGTTATATATGCATAAGTTGTGGGTCACTGTGGCATTTGGGTTCTCTATCTTTTTCCTCTCCTTTGGCAGGTATAGAAGCAACTTTTACAACTTATTTGAAATAAACCCAAAGCAATTTCAAATAAAGTTTATATATATATCGATAGATAGACATATATATATATATATATATATATATATATATATATATATATATATATATATATATATATATATATATATATATATATATATATATATATATATATATATATATATATTCCTAAGCAAAGACACAAACTTAAAGTACAATGATTCAAAATAAATCAGGTTGTTGTTGGACAACTCCTTAACTTTAGGAACTTAGAAGGTCTGATTTTGTTTTATTATTGCTGTCCACTCGTTCTTTTTTCTTGCTTTTGTTAACAAGAGTGTGCTATAACATTAAAACTATTTAACATCTCTGTACCCTGTGCTCAAAGTTGTGGCAAAAGCATTGCAGTAGATCACATATAGTGCAATTACTATATTAGATCACATATCACAACCACAGCGCATATATTGCAACTACTATATGAAGAGAAGACTTCCATGAAAGCCTTTAAGGTAATTATGAGTTCTGCATGCCTGTGTATCTATGCCATTTTTGTACACATCATCAGTACAAACTGTAAATTTGTATCGGCTGGGCACTCGTCTGTACAGCCTGTTCCAGCCCAGCCCACAACATTAGTGAATATGCATTATGGCTTATGGCTTCATTAAATCACTAAGTATTATAAATTATGACACCATACCAATCGCATACATATGTTCCAGAGACAGCTTGAGTATACAATGGACGTTTTGCATACAAACCATTGTTGAAGGCCCTATAAATACAAGGAAGGACAGAATCAAAAGTGAACACTGTTATTATTTCTGACAACATCCTAACAAGGCCTTCAACACAGTACATATGTGGGTAAAACAACACTGTATAACGTTATTTAAATGGGAAATTACAACTTTAAGATTTCACTGATATCAAAAACAGCCTGCATGCTGAGACAATTACGTGACACAATTTAATTAATCATTTGACAATGAGGGGAAGGGCATTGTTTTAGATTATTGTAATGTGTTTAAGGGGGTTTGAGCAGACTCAAGGTTTAGAACTGATGCAAAGCATGTAAATGGTTGCAAAGCAATTTCCATATAAAAGCAGTGCACCCGACAACACCTGCTGAAATCCTTGGAGTTGATGGAAATAAAGGGTCATCAAAGCATGGGATTACAAGGTGACCACCAAGGAAAAGCTAATTGCAATGAATAATGGGAAGCTATTGTCAGGTAATTAGCAATTAAGCATTGCATTTTGAGAGTAATAGCAGCAGATGCAGTCTATACTTAATACCACAGTTTTATTATTTAGCTGAAAAACCGGGCTCGTGAATCCACATTCTGACTTTCAGGCGCAAGTTAATTCACCACCAAATTTTTGCATATCAAAGTCATATTTTCTCATTAATTAGTTTTAAAAGGGTAAAAATTAAAAGTAAAGTTAAAAACTGAATGATCTCAATCTATCCTACATACCTGACAATATATCAGCTGTCATTTTTTTAAATTTAATTTTAACTCAGATAGCTGGAGACAAGCTTGAAATGAATCAGAGTGCTACTCTACAGTCTCATTCATTCAGTAGAACCTTGTTGGGATCTTGTTGGCATTAATTACATTTCAATGACAGAGATAGCCATCAAACAATCAAGTTTTGTCTAATACTGATTTCTTAGGCCATACTCAAACAGGGCTTGAAAAAAAAAAAAAATGATGGTGTGAGGGTAACTGCTTCTTAGTTCAGTTCAATATGTGTTTCCCTAGTGGTTTCCTGATCATGCTCCCACAAAGCTACTTAATATCATATATGTTAATTTTGACCTTTTAATCTTTTGAAATTTTCTGATATACATATATGTAGGAGAATTCTGAACCTAAAACATCAGTTCATTTGAAGGAAGAAACCACATTGTCCTCAGCTTCTCAGTAACGTGAAGGATTCAGTTCGCTATACAGAGTACTGCAATTTGGAGGTTTGCCCCCCGTGAGGAGTGCGGCACACACCAATTTCTATACGCAAACAGACCCAAGTATAGCACAGTGTCTATTGACATATTGACGTCATTTTAGTTGTGCTGTCAAGAGAGTCCCATGTCTTACATAGAGTGCTGCCAGCCTGGTGTGGGTATTATTCGGTTGTAGTCTTGACAAGGGGCTAGCCTGGGCAGTACACCTTCAAATGTATTAATGTGTCATCCATGGAGATGTGTACTAACCCTGTGGATATGCTGCAACTGCTGCTACCATGCTCACCTATGTGACCCCCCCCCCCTCGCCCTTGTGGTGCTTTTGTGCATGCTCAGAATATTTGAGGAACTCAAATTTGCATTGATGTTTATTAGAGAATCCATTGCGCTCCAGAATAACTCAAGAAGACCTTACAAAGAATATTCAGCTTCTGGCTGATTTTTAGTTTAATAGTGTGATTTTAATCCACTGTGAGGGGGTATCTGTAAAAGGAGCTATCCTGCCCACTACTTAAGAAACATTAGTTTAAATGAATGCAGAACACAACTACATACTTGGGTTATTTATCGTCTTACTGAAAGTCAAGAAGCAAAAAACATCTTGAATACTGATAGTGTTTCTAGTTATCTTCTATAAAATTTTGTATACAAGATGGATGTTAGATTTTAAAAACCTGTCTGACATCCAAAACAGGAGGAGAGCAGGGTGAGTCCAAACAAAATATGTTCCTTTTAAAGGTGATGAAGGTTCAGACGAAGCAAGATCTGTACAAATCTGTCGATCAAAGATGTTTCTCTGAGTCTTCTTAACACAAAAGGAGGTTCCTCTTGTAAATTGGAATATGAACAGAAGCTGTTCAAATACCATGAAAACCTCAGGGTCAAAGACAACTTCAGAGATAGAAAATTATTTCTGCACATTAAAAAGGCCACTTAAGCAGGAATGCATGTTAATTTATTTTACAATGTAAAGGGTCAGCCTTCCCAGCATCTGTATTGTCAATACATTGGCTATGACTCAGGGACAGCTTTTCATGCTCTGAACAAGACATGAATACAGACAAGAAAGAGAAAATACAAACTAAAGGGAGGAAATTGAAATGCTGTGTGAGAGAAATACAATCTTGGATGTTCAGATGGACGGAGGTACTGATGAAGTTAGATAAAGAACTGAAAAGGTGGAGGTCATGTAATTTTGCCTATTTACCTTGTAAATGCTTCATCTGAAGCAACAAAAAGACAAATGACCTTTGGATTCATCAGAACTGAAGACTCGTCAACTGAGTTTCATTCAAGGCACAGACAAGAAGATTGCTTGTTAGATTTACTTTTGTTGTATTGCATGTAAATTCAAATTCACTTTGCTTCTTTACATGATGTGTTAGTACCTTTACACTTCAGATATTAAATTATACTTTCATCATAAATCACATCATTTGAAATTTTGCATTCCTACATACAAGTGTTTGACATGCTTTTCTTAGACTTTGAATGTTTAAATAAATGCATTTATAAATTCAAAATAGATCCAAATTTTAAAAATGTGTTGCATTTTTGGAAGGTACTCCAGCACTGTTTCATCCAAGTAAATTATAAGTTTGTCTTATCTACAGAAACTGAAAGACCTATTTTACCAATGCAGATTTTACAGCTGATTTTGGGATCCATTACATAGCATCCCACTTTGAACCCCCAAGCTCAAAGTGCGGTTTAAGGACAATTGGTGGCACTTGGGTTGCCTTTAATGGTACTCAAAGGAAAATTTTTGTGGCAACCAATTATAAAGTACATATAAAGGTGATTTACTTTTATATAGAGCTGATAAGCACAAACAAATAAAAAGATTGTTATTGAAGCACATTCATCAACAGTGTTCAAACATTTTTCCACAAGGGCCAAAATTGTCAATTTAAAACTACTTCTAGTAAATAATAATTAGGAATGCAAAAAAATGAGTCGTGATTTTTTTTCCCCACTTCTAAACACATAACATTTTTATCTAACAAACAATGTTATATTTTTGCAAAGGATCTGTAAATCATTGTAGACCTGAAACCTAAACAACAGTCTTGTACATTTGCCCTAATTAAAGAAATTTTTGGGTGAATTTTATACTTATTTTCTCACTTCTTGTAACCGCAGGGTGAGTCAACTGCAAATCATCTGAGATGTGTGAATGATAAATGAGCAGTAGGGCAGAGCTGTGTGCACATTGTGAAGTGCTCTGTTGCCTTTTTTTTTTATTATCAGGAATCCTTCCTGGTCCTACAGTCTCAGGGCTCTAGAATGAGACCAATTTGGTCACAAATGCAACCAGATTTCTCAGTAGTGCACTGAAAAAAAATCCCAGGTTGCACTGGTACAACCAACAGCATGCATAAACACACATCTAAAATAATTTACTTTCAAGCTATATTTTTAAGCACAACATGAGTGATAATGTACTTTTGGATAATTCAGTTATTTGATTTGGAAGAACTTAAAGCTTTGAGTTAACTTTCCATCAAATTGAGTCAGAGGAATTTAAAATCTTTATTTGAAAGAAACTAAATGAGTTGAGTAAGTCTGACTTAATTGTATCCAGTTACAGTAATTAAATGAATCAACTTGGATAAACTTAATTCAATTACTTGTTACCAATTTAAGCAATTTATTGAAGTTGGAACAACTACTCTCTTTTTTCAGTGTAATCTCTGGGCTTGGTGATGAGCTAACTAAGAAAAAATATAAGCTAGTAATGCATTTAATTGCATTTTATGTATTTAAAGACTAAACAAATATGTTCATTATCAAGAAGTGGCTTATATGTGTAAAATATCTCATGAGATACCCATTAGAAGTCCAAAAAAATGTTTATAAGTCCAGGTATCAAATGTTTGACTGTCAAGTCAGCTATATTGGATTTTGTGAGAATAATCCAACATAACCAATTTGGTATACTGACCTCAAGTCACCTTCTTGATATCTAACTTGAATATTTGAGAGTTAAAGGTTATGTATATTTAAACAGCAGGTCAGAAGACTGTGTTTTCTGTTTGTTTGCTTTTTTCACTATGAAAAACACAACTGAAATTGTCCAAGTCGCTTTGTCTTACTCTAAAAATTGCCAGCAAGGTAGCATTTTTTACAAGGGTTTACTGAGGTTTTTTTTTTTTTTTTTTTTTTTTTTTTCAATCATTCATTGCAAACTGTTAGTTGCATTGTTTTTTGGTTTTGTTTTGATTATTTCCAGATACTGCTATGGTTGCTGCATTGGGCCATGCAAAGCCCTGGCCACAAGCTTTGTCAGGATGCTAAATGGAGGGCCGTGAGTTTAAAAACTTAAAGAGGCAGTGAAATATTAGCCAATGTGGGTGAGGAATGAGTGGCTGAGAAGCGCAGCGTGTCAGTGTTAAATGGTTGGACTCGGATGCATATAAGTTAGTCCAAGCATGAAGGGCAGTGGGACGCTCGCGTGGAAACGATGTCCCCTCCCCTCACTCCACTCACCCGCACAAAACCCGTTCACACACACACACACTCTGTCACACCCCACCCACACAGCTTTTAAGCAAGAACCCCATCAGAAACTTGTCATTTCTCTCATTCACTCCGACAGCCTTGAGACACAATGCAGACTTACCTCTGTGTTGTACACCCCATATATCAGAAAGATGAACAGGCCCTGCAAACACAGACAAAGAAAGAAAGAGGAAAGAAAAAAAAGAGGACAAAGTTGTAACTGTTGTTTTCTCTTTTATCCTTTTTTTGTTACATAAATTAAAGAAAAGTACAGAGTAGATTGATGAGTACAGGTAAGGTGAAATGCTGTGAGAGATGATGAAGAATTTCTGCAAACTGGACCATCACTGTAAAGTTCATCTTGCACTTGTTTCATATCTAGCTTAGGCAACACAAAGTAATCAAAGGATGAAATCCAAGGTTCCACATAGACTCACTCGAGAAAAACAATCTTAAGTGCTTGTGTTCATTTTGTGTTTGTATCATAAATGTAAATGCACATCCAGAAAAAAATACATGCTCCATATCTCTAATCATTTACATCAAAAACATGCTTTCAAAATTTACAAAATGAAAACAAAGTTGGGGAATTAGACAGAACTAACCTATTCAAAATCTAAATGCACACACAGTTACATACACACAAAGAGAGCAACTAGGGCCAGACAAGACTATCAAGGAAAACCATTGGAGGAAAACAGAGAAAAAGAGAGGCAGGGGGAACATAATGAAAAAATGACAGACAAAAGAAGATATTTCATGTTCACAAAACTCATGGCTAGTACCCAGGGTCCAAGAATTCCATGCCCTTGGAGACAAAAAAAGCCTGCACTTTTGGTCGCAGCAAAAAAAAAAAAAAAAGGTATTTTTCCATTCAAATCCATTGTGGCATTCAATGAATGTACAAGCTGTGCATTCGCCTTCAGACTATAATGTAATCCTTTAGCCTCAATGAAAACATTGAGAACAACAATCTCTGAGCACTGATTGAACTGTGCCACTAAAGATGTACCGAGAAAAATAAAAAGGCAGTTAAAATCCCAGAAATTTCAAGGTTGATAGACACACTAGATGCTTTGATAAGAAGAACAGAATGTCAATGTGGACCAAGCTACAAGCAACAAGCACAAAAAACACTTAAAAGTACATCTCTCTTTTCACTGCCAAGTGTTTATATTGCTGCACTGTTAAAAGAGGGGGTATGGACATATCACAAGGACTAGGCACAATCTGGTAAACGCATCAATCAAAATGGGTTCGGAGCATCCAATTTTTGCCAGAGAGAGATCTCGATGCATCAACATTGACAACATGATTTGGGGGCCCATCCTGAGCAGCTGGGTGACAACGGCTGGTGACGACCTCTTGCTTGAGCTAAAGCCCACTCGCCTCCTGTGGGCTGTGGCCCACCCCCAAGGACTGAACTGCCCTGTTTATCGTAATAACAACTCGAGACATTCATCCTTTTAAAATTGACAGTTCCACTTGTCTAACACATGCTGAAGACCACAGGCAATCTGATGCCAGGATCTCTGAAATTTGAATTTTTATTTCTTAATTATAAATGGCAGGAAAATGAGTCGAAATTTATAAAGAAATAAGATAACACAGTGAAGAAATTGGTAAGATTTGTTAGAACAGCTAGTTAACAAATATGACAAGCCACTATGCACAAAAAATAATAACTCTGAACTTAGCATGTACTCAACATGTCATATAACTACAGTTCCTTGAAAAAGTTTTAAAGCCCTTTGAACTTTTACATGTTGTTTTGCTTTGCAACCACAAACCTCAGTGTATTTTATTGGGATTTATTCTGACAGACCTACACAAAGTAATGCATAGTTGTTAAGCGGAAGGAAAACAGTACATGCAAAGTGTGACAAAAGTGACATGCATCTATGGGCATCTGATTATACCATCAAATGGGGGAGCAAAGTGGGAAAAAAATTTAACTGACACAAGAGACCATAAAAAAAAAAAAATCACAACAAAAGAAAGTGAGGTACAAGACTCTATGCTTGAGATGAATGTTCTTCCCAGGTGTAAAACCTTAAATACATGACCCCCAAAAAAGTTGACACTTTTAACTATCAGTATTCTCCACGGCACACTATGCATTGGTACAGGATCTCCCAAGTTTGATCCCTGATGGAAACTATACTTTTTTTGCCAGTTTATGTGCTCTCATATTTGATCTGATTTAATAAGCCTATTCATTTATCTGTTAGTCTTAGCAAGAAAACAGTCACTGGGATGTTGTTTCTACCATTTGGAGCAACAAACACAAACTGCAGGAAACCTAAATGTGTTTGGGTGTTGCTGTGACACAGGTAGATCTTAGAGTTTAGATAATCCAAAATTTAAAAAAATCAAAAACAACCTGGCCCAAGCATGCAGACACTGTGTCTGAGCCCAATCTTGCCCAACTAATTAACTTTATTTATAGGTCTGAGCTCGAAGTAAACCAGACATATGTACAAGACCATCATCTGGTCAGATGAGGCCAAAACTGAACTTTTTGACCTAAATGCAAAAAGCTACAATATGTGTGGTGTAACGACATGACTACACATCATCATGAACACAGCATCCACATCGTGAAACATGGTGGTGGGGACATTATGCTATTGGAACACTTTTTTTTTCTGCAGGGACAGAAAAGCTGGACAAAGTTAATGGGTAGATGGATTGGAGCTACAGACATATAAATCCAGGAAGAAAACCTGTTACAGGGTGCAAAAGACTTGAAACTGCACCAGAGCTTCACCCTCCAGAAAGACAACAACCCACAGTAAAAGCTGTAATGGAATGGTTTAGATCTGAGGATGTTTGTAAGAACGGCCTTGTCAAAGTGGGGCCTAAATCTGATTAAGAACCTGTGACAAGACTTGAAAATTGATGTCAACAGAATCTCTTTATCTACCCCTTGGCTTAATCCTCTTATTAGTAAGGTATTCTGATTAATTTAGAGAAAAATAATTGAAAAGAAATCCCCAAATTTTGTGAACAGTTAACGCTCTCAAGATTTTAAACTATACCATACTTTTGTAGTTGTTCTGATTGGCCATTTGGATAGTCAACTCTTAAGACGTATAGTAAGTTAAGACCCCCAAATAAACCTAAATGACTCCAAGCTGGACTAGGAATAGATTATTAAATAGTGCTCTAAATCATCAGCTGTCAAAGCAAGTACAATGTGTTTGTTGGTTTGCGTGAGGCTATTTCAAGATATTCTATTTACTCTACAACAGATCCAGCTTTGATGTGTCTACTGTTCCAATTCTTCTGTTCACTAAAGTCAACGATGCCCACTGTTTGAAATTCAAATGCCAAATAAAGAATTTTTGCATGTATGGATCATAATCATTTGCTCAATTACAAACACATACACACAAATAGACAAGCAAGTATACACACAAGCAAATACTTTAAATAGCACACTGTGGGGGCAATTTGCAACACATGTTCTATTGTATTGCATTAGAATTGCAATTTTCAGCTCTTTGTTGCAATTTGATTATCATGTTTTTGATCATTGCTCTTATTTGTAATTAATCTTTTGTTGTGTATCGAACAAAGTGAAGAGAACATACCATGTATATTAGGAAAAATGATCTTTTAACATCTAATTGAGTTAAAAATAAGATGAATTGTTTAAAATGTTAATTCATTAATATCTGCACTGAAAAACAAACATACAACAAAATTGGGGCACATTATTTAAATTCCAGAGTGCTTTTCCAAACTCAGTCCTGTTTCTTTTGAACTCAGCACAAGATGCTGGCCAATTTATGCAAAGAGTGAACGCAATTACTATCAAAGTATTGCAACACTGTACATCAAACAGTGGAGTATATGTTAATTTGGTCTTCTCTAATTAGCAAACAATTGTGTTTAAAAAGTTAAAGATAACACAGTGTTGTATCAAAAACATGAACACCCCAGAGAACTGTACTTTGCTGCAATACAACAGAAAATAGCACTTGCTTAAACAAGTAAGCAGGACTATGTTTCCCACATAGTATTTGGGAAAGCAGAAAGAGCAAATTAAAGTTGAGCCACTGGTTTACTGTAACATATTCTAAGTGAAGTCAGTTAAAGCAATGGATGCTGTGGCTCTATCCTTGATGCTGTTAACATACAGACTGTTTATACAGTTAACAACCTCCTTTTGGAAGTTTCCCTTCCCTGTCCTTGCAGCTCGCTCTCCATAAAAGCAAGTGGAGTGTGTTAGATGTTTAGCATGAGCCATTAAATACAGTTTAGTTTTGCACTAAATGCTTCATTCTACTCTTTAATTCTAAACTTTGAAAGTGGTGTTGCTAAATAACACTCACCATCCAAGAATATCCAAAGCTGGACATCTTTGGAAAACTGATTAGGTTTCTTTGCATACCTGTATGTATTTACATTGACAACAGGGTTAACAGATAAAATATAAATTAACTTATTTGACCTTTATATCAAGTGGGTCTAGAATGTAAGTCTACAATAAGACAAAGTATGAGAGCAGATAATTTAGAGTTTGTCTGAATAATAAACCATCCACTGATAGATTAAGTAAAAAAGAAAAAAAAGGCAGAATTAAACATGCTACATCTTTCTCACAGCATTTCACAATGTTTTCAACCCCGAAAAATAAAAATAAACATAAAGTTACTTATTTTCTTTATTTTCAAATAGATTTCTGTTGGGCCATTCTACAGGTTAAACAGATGCATTAAAATATGTGTAGACAAGGAATAGCTGACAATACAATAAAATTTATTTTTGTTTTAAAGTTTAGGCTTTGCAGGCATCTTTGTCTTAACAACAGTGTTTCCAAAAATTAAAATCTTACAGTAAGTTGAATAATACTTAGACTTAGAAATAGCTGCATTGTTGCAAGAATGAAAAGAATCTAGACACAAGGTAACCCAACTTGCCAGACACAAAGTTACTTTTCTCTGGCCAAAGCACAGAAGTCCAAATTAATCAGAAGGTGAGTCAGACACTATTACTTTCTGTCTTACATTTTATTTCTAGTTACAGAACAACTTCAGTAGGAACTCCACAATTAAAAGCAGGCATGACTGGCAAGAAATATATACAAAACCTAAATAAAAATTAAATTCAGAGGTCTGTGTTTAAGCAAATTTTAAATCGAAGAAGGTATGTTGTAACTGGGAGCCCAGAAACACACCCTCTCAATGACTTTTTTTTTCATGTCTGAGTTAGGCCTGATCACAGGTTGTGAATGGGGGCTCTGGCCAACTTAGTCGACTGTCAGTAACATTTTCTAAGCTTGGTTACAACAAGCTGAGATCTGGCCCATAGCCCCACAGATGACAATCACTGTTCTGTAACAGCAGAGCTAAAGAGTTTATCTTTAGTATAAAAATAAAAGAATTTTCCTTAGAAGCAGAAGCTTCTAAGTATTACTTTTGCTTTTAGAATGTTAAAAAATAAAGCATGGAAAAATTATCAGCAAATATGTTCATGTACAGGCCACCTGGTGTGTTATCTGACCAGAACAAACTCTAACCATAAGGTATTTATTCTGTCTTTTCTTTACTCCCGCTGTTGGTGCATAAAACCAGATCTGGAAACAAAAAAATTAAGTGAATCATTGCATCTTTTATATTTCACACCTGCAGCCCCTACAAATCCACTCCACAGTTTTAGTCTCAACACCTTAGCGCACTATAAATGATTACAAATTCAAAGTGAACAATAACTATACATTGCCCCCAATCTTTCACCTTTCAGAATCCCTATTTTCAGTTTCATCAAGCTCCCCAATGGTGTGGACTTAGGAAGCAACACTGGCAGGTAAAAATCTCAGAAAAGAGAAAGTTTTATCACATTGTCCTTGGGAAACAAATTTTCAATGTACAGATATGAAAACTATGATTAAGGGGGAAGCGTAGTGTCCTGGCAAAAAGATAGGGACTGACGGGGCAGGTTTTTCTTCTCCCCCAGAATATATTGCTTATGTCACCTGAGTGCTCCTTTTTGTAAGAGAAGCAGGCAAAATGTTTCATTAGAGTGACATAAGGGGAAGCAACTTTTTTGAATTGGATTGAAAGTTCCTATTTGTTTCTTTTCAGAAAGAAATGGCATCTGAATAAATTCCATTAAAGATTTGCATCTGTAAAACGTTAAGATTATCATACAGTAGAACTAAAATCACAATGAAAAAGTATATTTATTCTGAAATTTTTCACATTAGTGAAATATATTACCGTTGCAAACATCAATAAATTTTGCAGGCATTAGGGATGATAGACCAGCACAAAGTAGCACATCATTGTGAAATGGAAAGAAAATGTTACATGCAGTTAAGACAAATCTGAAAAGTGTGGTGTGCATTTGTATTCAGCCCCTTATCCACTCATAACCCCCTCCCCCCACAAAAAAAAAATAAAAATAAAAATCCAGAGTCACAAATAAATAAGTCCCCTAAAGAATAAATTATGGAAGTTGAGAGTGGACGTGTTACACATAAACTTTTTTCTGATGGTTTTCAAGAGATAACAAATTATTCCAATGGTTTTCTCGAGATAACGACTTATTTTCAAGAAAGCAAACTTTGTTTTCTCAAGATGGTATGTGTGTTAAACCTGATTCCATCATTCAAATGCATGCCACACTGGCGGGAGAGGACTTAGAAGTGTAAGTCATGGCATGCCTGTGTAATTCTGTGAATAAGTGATAAGTAAACCATAATAACACCATTGGAAAATTAACTCGTTATCTCGAGAAAACGACCACTGTTTTTTTTGTAATAACGACATAATTGTCTTGTTATCTCAAGAAAATGGTCGTCGTTATTTCGTGATAACGTAAGTATCTCGTTATCTCGAGAAAAAAGTATTCGTTATGTCGTTATAATGACATGAAGTGAAAGTGTGAAAGAAAAAGAAAAAAATGGCACACACTCAGACAGTTTTCTTGATCGCTAAAGAGATGCTGCCCTTTGATCTCATTGAAAAGCCAGCATTTCAAAAAATGCTGTGACACCCAGTACACAGTGGTAAGTTTATGTTTTTTTTCCCCACAAAAGCCCTAACTGGCAGTATTGCCTGTTTTCCCTGCCTGAGCCTAATGATTAATATATTTTGAAGGGCAAGTTTGTTTACAGAGACTTCGTAATCCATTTTATTTGTTTTTTATTTGTTTATTTATTTTGTTCTTTAGAAATTATTTTATGGGTCTTTGAGAGGGTGTACTTGCATTACTATGCTATCAGTTAGCAATGACAATATTATCGTGTATCACAATCATTTCTAGGACAATTAATCACCCAGCAAAATTTGTTATCGTGACAGACTTCATTGTCTTATGCCAATTAAATTTATTGAAGTCTGTGGTTGTAAAGTTACAAAATGTAAAAGATTTCAAGGGGAGTTAGTACTTTTGTAAGGCACTGGTTTGCATATCCTCCAACTGACCTCAAGTCTCACATTTTGACTGGATGAATAACATCTTTATTTTTAACAGGATGTCTATTTATGTTCTTCTAATTTACCAGACATGAATAAAAAAGATTGAAATGCTCTTTCTCCACTGCTGTGTAACAAAGCAAAAATGAATGACTCTTCAATTGGGTTTCATGTTTAAAAAAATGCATATTTTAGAAATGAATGATTTGTTAGAAACTAAATAGCTTTAATAGTACCAACTTTTATAGACCACACGCTTGAAACTCTTTTTAACAGTAATATCTGACACTCCCATGGCTCAGTGTCAAAGTTATACCTGTCCAAACTGACATCAGACATTAAAAAGTACATTTTCCCAATGTCGTCTTTGTGTTGGACCAACAGCTTTATTAAAAGAAATTCAGGCCCAAAACCACATCTCTTTACAGAACTGCAGAGAGCCAAAAAAGAGAGGTATTTGCGTAAGTTAGACCTGCTGTCAAATATGCTATCCCAAATTCAAACACACAGAGACACTTTTCACAAATAGAGCTATCTGCGTCTCCACTTGGCAAAAATGGTGTGGAAAAAAATCCTGCCTTTACACCTGGTAATCATTAAGGAAATGAGAGACAGAAGAGGTTAAAACGCTGTGATTGAGGGAAAAGAGAAGAAATTCACACTTCTGCACTGGGGCTAGCTAATGTCTCTGACCCCACCATGCATAAACAGTTTAATTAACATGTATACATAACTCGCACTTTAACTGCTCATGGCATGTCAAATCAAAGTGTCTGTCAAAGCTGTGAAAAAAGGGAGTTGATGGTTTGCAGGTCTTCGGTTCAAATCCAGCTCGATGTAACCACTCCAGCTGGCCAGAACACGAAGGCAGAGAGACATACAGGTATACGAGTAACCTGGCACTTTGTAGGGTTAAAAAGACAAACAGCTCCCCAAAAAACACTGAAATGCCCAGGCCTGCTTAAGACGACCAAAAGGTACAAAAGAAAGATGCTTACAGCAGGAAAATAAATCTCAAGATTCTAAAATCTCTGTAGGAGTTGAGTTTGGAAGATATGATTAGTGAACAATGAGAAACACTGCTCCTCTTACACACAAATCTTTGTTTAAATTAATCTTTGACCAGCCTGTCGGAAACTCAAAAACTGAATCTTTTTCCACACAATGCAAGTGTTGTTTATCAGCACTGTAAGGGTGCGCAAACAGAAACAAGAGTGGAAGTTGGTACTGAGAGGAGAACACTCAGGTTATCTGCTTTCAGTATCAGTGACATATTAAAAAAAATCTTCCAAGGGAGCTGGTGTCAGAAGCATTATTTAAAGAAACAGTATTTTCTACTATTTTCATACAGGCTGGTACTTTTTAACTAGAAACCATCAGTGGATAACAGGAAGGGTGAACACATTAAATGAAGCTGTTCTCTCTTATCAGTTTCACTTTTTAACCTCTGTCCATCATTTAACCTGCTGGGGTTGAAAATGGCAGCAGCTTTTTGAAAGCTTTCAAACAAAGGTAAGGGATCTGCATTCTCTTCAAGAATACGCACAGGGAATTTGTGTTTACAGTTACTAATATTAAACTCTGAGGAAGTTTAAGTGGGTTTTAATGAAATTAGAGAAAACCTGACCACTTGGTCACTTTGACTGTTCCTGTGGTTTGACTACTCACTTGCTTGTGCTGAATATCAGTTTTATTTGCTTCGTAATAATATGATCTTATATTTATATTAATTAAAAATACATTTTAATTCAAATGAGACTTATTTTTATACCTGAATAAATAACAGCTGCACTAATCACGAATTATATGAAATGCCAAAGACACCTTAAAATTTCTGCCTCTGAATCTTTTACAATATTTAACATAAGATTCTCAATTCTGCTCCAAAGGTACTTCTGTCTGAGGGTGAAGATGAGGTAAAAGTTTTCTTTCTACTCTTATTTTGTTACACATTATTTTAAAAAGTGGATAAGTTCTTTTGAAATGGTCTTGTAAGATTCCCACTTTCTCTTGATAAGACACACAGTCAGCTGCGTGTCAAGTAGAGGAGTGGACCCCCAAGCGAACCTGCCTCAATGGGGTATAGCTACAGAAGAAAAGTGAGAGCATCTACTCACACACGCACATAGGCAGACTCAGAGGCCAGGAGTAACACCAGTACCGGTGTGTGATGGCTCAGGAGAGGAGGGAGAGTTATTAGCTTAGCCCTGAACCACCTACTTAATATAGGGGCCGGCGGTGATCGCTAACAGAGCCTGGCAGAGGTGACAGCTTTTGGCCCTGCTTGAGGAAATCCAATTGAAAAGCAGCCAAGAGGAACAACAAGCTCGAAACAGATGTTGCTCGCTACCACCAGTGCAACTTGGGTACATACAACCCGGCAGCAACAACCCTTGGTGGCATGGCTGACACACAAACCTAAACATTGAGAAGTAGAGGGTCACAGTGACTTGAAAAATAACAGAACCTGTTTAACTGTATCATTTACAATTGAAAATAATGCTGTTTTTTATTTGCAAATGTACATTAGCATTCAGATCAATCCCACAAGCCTGTCTGGCCCCCAAAAGCATATCACTACACACTTAAAAAAAAAAAAAAAAAAAAAAAAAAAGAGTTTAATTTAGTCCAGAAAGGGCCAATGACACCAAAACTTTAGCCAATCAGGGCGCTCACACATAGAAGTGATGAGTGGGACCAAGTAGATACAACAGTCCCTGAGTGACATTGTAAGACAATGTGCACAGACATCAAAGTAAAATGAGTGTCTCTGCTTCCTGAACCTTGTTTAGTGATAGTTGAACTCCTGAACCAGTATGTGTAATGAATAACTGCACAAGCAGATCCAACAAGCTAATGAGTTCAAATAAGTAGCCTGAAGGTAACAAAATTACAGCCTCTATCATGAGGTTAGATTTTTCTACAATTGTTTTGCAAAAGAAGCAGTAATCCACTGCACATATGGAATGTTAAACGCTATATCTAAAGTAATAGGAAGTTAAAAATGCATAATTCCACTATGTTTTCCCCTATAATATAGCCACCCTCAAGTAAAACAAGATGCTTTATTGAATAAATTGCCAGTGGTGCTCATCAGAATGAATTCTTCTAAACTACTTAGTTATTTTTGTTGAGTTACATTGTCTTAGCTAGTACCTATCATGCTTTTTACCATTCTTTTCCATTAACAATATGTTTGACCAGTAATACATAAATCACAGCAAAATGTTCTTACCAAAACAATAAGAAAAAAAAGTTAAATCCCCACCAAAAATAAAGATCTGCAAATTAAATTGGCAAAAAGTAAAACACACAAAACCTATTTAAAACACACAAAACCTATTTAAATACATTTTTGCTATATACAGTTTAAACCCAGATGTTTACATAAACTGTAGAAAAAGACACAAAACCATTTTCCCCTCAGTGTCTCACATCAAATCAGATTACATCAATAGG
This sequence comes from Anableps anableps, assembly GCA_014839685.1. Classification (NCBI taxonomy): domain Eukaryota; kingdom Metazoa; phylum Chordata; class Actinopteri; order Cyprinodontiformes; family Anablepidae; genus Anableps; species Anableps anableps. The sequence continues at coordinate 24,946,428 of CM026070.1, forward strand.
ACTACCAAAGCTATTTCTATTTGCTAAATGCCAGAATGAGTCTGGAAATTTTTATTTTATATTATATTTTCTTTTACGTTCTTTAAACGCAAATGTATATCAATGCTAAGACTATTATATCTCCGAGCAAACTGTGAACACTGAAAAAACTCTGAACAAACTGTGCCCAGATGTCATGTCTTTGTTAGCTTCTGATAGACTAACCCACAAAATTTGTGGCACAGCTGTGGATATATTTTAAGGCACCTCTTTACATATACACACACACACACACAGCTTCCTTTTGTGACATCATGGGAAATCAAAAGAAACCAGTCTAGGTATCACAAACAGAACTGTGGTCTTCCTCAAATATGGTTCAGATGCCAATAGGTCCCACCTTAATTTCTTCAAACAATTATACGCAAACATAAACATGGGAATGTCCAGGAATCATATTTTCTCTCAGAGATTAATGTGTTTAAATGCAAAATGTGCAACTCAATCCCAGATCAAAAACAAAAGACCTTGTGAAGATGCTGGTTGAAACTTGTCATTATTTACAGTGAAATGAGTCCTGTGCTGACATGGACATAAAGGCCAGTCAGAGAGGTTGAAGCCATTCCTCCAAAAGCAATAAAAAAGCAAAACAGATCTTCGAAATGAACAATGACCTTAAGCATATGTTCTAATTAATTACAAAGTGGTTTAAAAGACAAAGTCAATGTTTTATAGTGGCCAACACAACGCCCTGAATTCAGTCTTATAGAATACAAGGTGCCTACAAACCTGATCCAGTTACACTGGTTCTGTTAGGGAGAATGGGCCAAACTTCCAACAAATTATTGTGAGAAGCTTGGAGAACAAAACCCCAAAAGTTTGACAGAAACCCTACAGATCAATAGGCAGTTCAACACAAATACTTTCTGCAAGGCAACAGTTCTAATCACTACATCCTTATGTAACCCACTTCTAGATTTAAAGAAGTTCAAAGAAGCTTGCTTATCTGACATTTGGGAAATTCACTTCCGTAATCCTAACTGGCCATAAACAGTTTAGGCTGATTTACTGTCAATGAAAAAAAAGATAATATTTTTTGTTTCTGTTTTTTTACAGTGTATGTAAACACCAGATTCCAGGAGTATAGATGACTCTTCGGAAATATTTGTTAGAATGCTCTTTTTATTCTATGTTTTACATTTGTAAATTCTGAATTATACCTTTCTCTCCTCTTTTTTACTTTCTCAATGTGATTCACATTTTTTATATCTACACTGGATAAAGAAATGTTTCTCTTTTTGTATGTGCACCTAGAGAAACAAAAAGAGAAAATAAGGGTTTGCAAATCTGTTAAAAATGTCTAACTGAGGGAGTAAGAGATCTGCCTCTTCCTGGAGAAGACACCAGTCAAACACTGGTCCATCAAATGCTCTTCCTATTTTTGTGCTCTGATCTCGCACCTCACAGTAATCAGAGCACAAAGACTTTTAAATCATCACAGCCTCATTCTCCAATATTAATTGAGTTAAGCAAGGCCAACCATACCTTAGTCATGATAACATTCATTTATTTCTTTCTATTTACTGCTACTGCAAAAGAGCAAGAATGAGAAGCGGTGGAGAGGGAGAAAGAGACGTAGAATGAAAAGCAGGGGGAGAAATGGGCTAAAATCAATTGTGACATATCTTTATTACTAGTCAATGATAAATGACTACACATTTGCCATCGCTCTGGCATTGTGTCAGTGTGTGTCTTATCGATTTTACATCAGACGGACAAATGTTATTGACAAAGTGCCCAAGAAACAGATGAGCACTTTATTTTATTTGTTTTAACGTGTAAATAAACCAGAATGACAAGGAATAAATCTGATGCGCCTGAGTAGTAGATCTTAAAATTAACTTTTTTTTAGGTGTCTAAATCAGGCCTATTTTGAGACATAAAAACTAAGTTGGTAGTTATACTGTGAACATGATCACACTGCACACATGTGGTATTGTAATGGGGAGAGTGGTAAAAAAAAAAAAAAAGAGAAAGAGATTGAACTGTAAACAAGCTAGCTTTTAAACAAGACAATTTAGGGTTCCATGTCTTGGACGCCAAGAAAAACACAGCCACGGAAAGCTGATACAAACTTTTAACACATGGGTCAAAGCAGGAGTCTTTGAACTGGTGAGGGAAAGCATACAGCTAGCACAGAGAGCTGTTTAATTAAAAATACTTTGGTATTCGGCTGGCTTTCCCAGCGCACCTTCTTGTCAGACTGAATGTTATCCCGCTGTCAGTCTTCCAGTGCTTTTTTTCTAATCCTGTAGTTTTCCTCTGACAGGGAGGATAAACAGAAGAACACACGTCCTGAGGAACAGCGGCTGGGCGCTGGATGGGTTTGAAGAAAATGCACATATGTACCCCGAGTCAGTAAGTGACAGTAAGTGCTGATTTGATTTCAGCATTTATACAAAAGTTTTCATTTAGCAACTCACAGATAAGTATGAGCAGTAGCAAATATGTTTGTCCCCAGTACTAACAGATTACTGAACATTTAAAATATCAAATCCTATACAGCAAACAATACATTTAAAGTCAATTAATTAAATTACACACAGATTGATTCCATTTGCTAATTTGGTAACTTCTGAAGGCAATTGACTGTACTAGATTTTTTTAGGGGTATTAGATTAAAGGGGGTTGAATATAAATGTACACCATACATTTTTTTTTAGATTTTTTTGTTAAATGATTATTGAAAACCATGTATAATTTTCAATATAATATGTTTGTAAAATGTAACTTACTTTAAAGTACAATGACCCTGAAATACATTTAGTCTGAGATTATTATTTTTTTTTTAATCAAAGAAATAGTGGCACTCCTAGACATTCTTATGAAATATAGCTTATAAGTTATAATATATTTTGACCAACTAAAAATGACGTTGACCAACTTGTAATAAGGTCATGATGATTTCCTGTTTCTGTTGGGTATAAATACAATGTGACGCCAATGTCCATTTCTCTCAGCCACTCTACAAACTGGGAAACGAGAGAAGATGCCATTCAAAAAAGGTCATTGATCACAAGTAACAACAACTGACTCAAGTTTATGTTGCTACCATGCACGGCGAAGAGCCTGGTAAGGGAGGAAAAACTATCTCCAAGCAACACCATTAAGGAACTGCTGCAAATTTTACAGTGTAAAAGGATGTTACTGGATTAAAACCTGGATTCATTTTATGGACTTTTAAACACAAACCTCTACCAGGGATGCCAGTAAATGCAGCATATTTGCACAAAAAAATTAAATCTGTCAAAACTATTAGTCTGACACCAAAAATGCACAATTGTTCACTATGTGTATTGATAATTTTCCATAGCAGTGAAGACTGTAAGCAACAAAGGCTGGACTAGCAGTGCTGAAGAAATATTTATCATAGCCTTAAATCTTTATGAAACAGACAGTCCCAATAGGTTTCTTATACATTCACAGAAAGCAACCTCCTGCCAAACGACTGCTTCTTGCATTCTCACCTGCAAACATTACTTAAGCTCAGAGGCAAGCAGAACCAGGTTCAAACTAAAGTTCATTAGATTATTTCTCATCTCTCTGTGGAGGTGGAAAAGGAATTTCCTGACTAAAATGCAGCCATTTGTTGGAACTGAAGCAAATCAAACATAATTAGACTACCATGAAAATTGCATTATAAAACTACACTGCTGACACCTTGTAAAGCCCTCAACTGAAAATCATGAATGAATAAATGAATAAAAGGTTTAGTTTTCTAAAAACAGGAAAGCATTGGTTCCAGCGCTGTTACTGTGTGTCACAGGTTTGATCATCTGTTCCTGAATTACGGCACCCTGAACAGATGATTGTGAAAAACAATTAGGGCTGAGAGATCTAAGTGGCAAAAAAAGAAAGAAATAAAGAAAATCTGATTAACATATGTGCTTTATCAATTAATGTCACTAATATGTAGTTTTTATGTACATGTTTTTTCCTCACACATACATGACAAAAAACCAACCAAAAAACCCTGAAACAAACTGCCCTTTTAATTTGCAGCACCTTTATTAGCAATAGTTTTGCTTTAAAAGTTTCAAAATTAAAATAATCAGTGACAAAATAAATTGGCAGAGAATTTCCAATTGCGCTATTTAGAACACTGTACAATTAGAAAAAATATCAGAGGTAACCTTGTCTCTTTGTGTGAGTATGAATGAGCTGAATAAATGGATCTTATAAGTGGGTCTGTGCCTGCAAATGCAGACCCGCATTATCCCCGCTCGGCAACTCTCTCTATTCATGCATTTGTCTGCAAGTGCACGTCCAAATACATGTGTGCAGCGCCACCATGACGGCTAGGTGTATCCATCATGATCAACTGGCAGACTCTGTGACTGTCACTTGCAATCACACTTCAGTACGGTTCAAAGAACTTCAAAGTGAAAATGAATGGTAGTTCATTGACGTGAAGACTTCATAGATCTTCGTTTCTGTCTTTTTTCTCGCTCTTTTATTTTTTGGAAGAGAGTTGCACTCCCCCCAAAACCCCCTATGCAGTGAGGATGGCTGTTATGACTCACAGATTGAGTCCTCTATGAACTGTAGGACAAATAACAATAATGATAACAATTTGAGAAATTAAACTGGTACCTAATGGTTTCTCGATGTTTTTCTTTTTTGCCAAAATACTTGCTTATACCATACATTTTAATTTAAAAAATAAATAAATAAAACAAATAAATCAATTGTACATAATATTTACTAAAAAACAATTTATAACAAAAATTGAATTAAGGGTTTTGAGTGTCTGGGCTTGAAGTAATTTATCCAAGATATTGCATCGCTTAAATTTTATTTCTTTAGCACACTGAAAAATAAAAATAAAACACAGTAAGTAGTTGTGGCAGAAATTTAAGAGTAATTTAGTAAGACTGGACTGTGGCTCTTCTTGAAGCTCTCTATCAGAATTTGTGTTTTGACAAGATGTTCGGCGAAGAAAACACTCAACATTTAATTAAAACCCAATTTGGTCCATTATCTCTGAGGTGAAAGTTAAAATAAAAAATACAGTATAATTGAAATAATTGGCAGAAAGTAAGTAATTTCTGCAAGAGCTGAAATGTCAAACACGACATAATAATGGCAGTGATGCAGAAGCTGTAGCACAGGCAGGGCTTGCCTTTGATCTAGTAATGACTCTGTGTTTGTAAAAACTGTGAAGATCAGGCTACAGGTCTCCCTGACTCTCCCTGCTTTGGCCCAGGCTCTGTTCTCACTCTCCAAGCTGTTTGATTGGCACATGCTTTCACCTAATGAGGGATAATTACTAAGTAAAACAAGTGGGAGACCACATCTGCTCAGTGTAAAAAGAAGTCCAGGCCTGGCGCAATCTGTCAGCCGAGGCTTTCGCATTATGTGAGCGAAATACTTTGCCCACCTTCGCTGGCTTCTCGCTCCAAGACAAACCCACCTCCAGGACCCTCTCTCCTCTCCACCTCCTCCTCCGGACCCAGACGAGAAGCAGATTAATAGGAATCAGCATGTGGCTGTAAACACTCAGCGGGAAGAGTGCATATCTGTGTGTGTTGACATGGATAGGAAATGACCCAGGGTATCTGTGGAGGGCAGGCTGGGGGCCACAGCAGGAAGGGCAAAAGGCCAGCGAGGGACGATCAACATCCCAATCAGTGTCCCACTGCCAGAGCTGTTGTTCTCCATCTCTAATCGCCACTGTTTTGTTTTCTTTCACACAATGCTCTACTGTAACGGTTGTAAAATACACAGGTAGCCGCCCTGCTTCCCAGATACTTCACTGCCCATTAATCATACCTACATGGGATTTACTCTGGATAAGTGATCTCTACATCACTTGTCCGTAATTAGAGATAAGTGTCTTAATTAATGGGAATAACACAAATCAAAAAGGAAACCATGTGATGTCTGAAGAGGAACATTTCGTGGCATGTACCTGACAAAAGTCCTCTGATTAAAAAGAAATTTTAATTTATAACACTAATTAGTGACAACTGGTAGAAAAAATGTATTCTGAATTTAGAGATGCGTGCTGAACAAAAAAAACTAAAAATATTTATATTTTGTTACTCCTTCACATATCACATTGTTGTATTAAACAGCAAATGGAAAGACTGAAAAAATTATTTTTGATGAGTGTTGAAAAAATATATATATTCTCAGTAATGTAATTAAAGCAGTCAGTTAACGGAGTACAAAAACAAAATAATACAAGTCACTCTTTTAAAAAAAACTACTGAACATCTTTACACTTAAAAAAGTTACATTTTAGGCAATGTTTATTTGCCTTAAAGTAAATGCAATACAAAGAAAGCTGTTCACGTCATGTAAAGTGGTCCATATTGGACAGGTATTTAACCTCCAACACCCACACCCCTTTCTCAACTTGATCTAAGCATCTCCTTACCACCCAGTCACTAAAAGAATCACACTGTTTTGCTTTCTCGCCCTACTCTGACCCAGTTCTCACTAATTACCTCCAAAGTATACATCAAAGACGGGTAAATCCACGGATCTGCAGTGACGCGGCAGGGTAAGGAAAACCAGGACTATCCCTAACCCATTCACCCCATGCCATCACTGATATGGTTGTTTAAGGTTGTGCACACACACACACACACACACACACACACACACACAAGCAGAGTGATGTCAGCTAATACAAAAGGCATAGTGGTGAACTTATAAATAGATCGGTCATTGTTTCGACACGGGTAATTTCTGGTGTCTGAGCTGTTCCTGACACTGTCTGCAGCACAGATTGGAAGACGGGAAGGAGGGGATGTGGGGGAGTGAGGTCACAAAGGTGCGAGTCAGCTGATTGAATGCTTGCTAATACGCATTTGCACACAAGAATAAAGAGAGACATTTATATCTGTTTATGACAAATGGGAAAGCAGGGGGAATTTTACAAATTAGATAGGCGGAAAGCAAGCAGAACACACTTTCTAACAGAAAAAAAAGCACACAAAGGTATGGTTTGGCAGGGGCAAAGGGGTTCGTTTGCTTTCTTATGACACAGTCAATTACTAAATTGAGCTGGCAGGTAATTCTAAGGCAAATAAATGCAGGCAGGTTTAACAGAAGAAGAGGTCTTAGAGGTGGTGGTGAAATGACAGGAATTCTCTCGCCTTTTTTTTTTTTTTTTTTTGACAGGAAACCTATTATATGTACTGCTTTATTTTTGCAGGCCAGTTTTCAATAACTGATGTTTCCAATAGTATTTCACTCCCACCAAAAGGGAAAGAAAAAGTCAGTCTTAGTTCATGGTAGATTAGTTTTGCTGCCCTCTCTTTTTACTCCTAGACTTCATATTTACATTACATAAGAAAGTGACTGCTGATATTATACTTTCATAAGAATCTACTGTATGAAATTTCAAGTTAAGCCTCCCCCTGTAAGAAATCCTATATTCAAACAGTATCAAAGAATGTTCTGCACAGATCTTTCTTTAAAACAAACAAACTAAAGAAAAAAAAGTAAGAGAAGAAGAAAAAAAACACACTATAAATATACTACTTAAAAAACTGAAACATCCTCATTATAAGTGCCATCTTAAAGAAGCATACTGGGAGTCAGGGCTGACCTTGGTATCCTGTTTGAATATTGTTTTAATGCCGTGCCTGGTAATTGAGAATGCAGTACTAACAGTGGACTTTTCTTTCTTCTCTTATTTTCTTGGGCAATGGGGATTCAAACGATCTTGTCATAAAACTATTTGTTTGTTAAACCATACTTCATAATTACCCAGTAACACAAATTAGAATGATATATTTTAAAAAGGCACCAGTTGTATCCCACCTTGTTAAAAAAATCTCAACAAAAAATAAAATAAAATAAACCAGGCAAGGCGTGCCACCTGGATAAAATTAACAACTGAGTGAAAAAGGAAAGGAAAACATTCCTTTGAATGGGGTTGATGTTCAAATCTGGATGAGACAAAAGAAGTCATCTCAGAGAGATGGATCCAAACTGGATTCAAGATCTGCTGTTTTTATTTCTTCAGCTAAAGAAGAAGCACAAAAAAAAAAAAAAAAAAAAACCCTCAGACCACTAAGTTGTAGTGAATCCTGTTAAAGCCTAATGGTGACAGCTAATCTCAAACATTCCCATGAGCTTGTATAGTTTTCCTAAGGAAGACATTTTCAGCCAAACCATAAGCCAGACCTAAATTTACACTCAATTGTCATCATCTCCTAATCTTTAAACAGAGGACAATGATCTTTAAGACAATAAAAAGAAAATAGATTCAATTCATATCCAGATATATGTTTGAAAATCAATCCAATTAGACTCAAATTAAGTTAGACTAGAGTTGGGTATTTATTGTCTTGTTTATCGTTATCATGAAAAATTTCTTATCATGATAAGGAATGTGATTGATTGTCGAAACAATAATTCACAATGTTTTAAAAGTCCAAAAACTTACAATATTGTTAGGATTGTTACTTTTATTGCTTTAGCCATTGTTAGTTCTTTGAGAGCATCAAATAATATAAATATATCTAAAAATACGATTAAAGTTATCTGGTGCTGTTTAGCAATTAAAAGCACATCTCCTATTGTAACTGGTGTCCAGAAATACCCTATTTAATAATGATCAGTATTTTAAGAGCAGTGTTTGTGTTGTGTGGCTTCGACTGCAGTGACATGCAGTAACAGCCATACGGACAGCAACGAATTTGTAAATATTTTTTATCACAACATTTATTGTTATCTTAATAAATTCTACAAAATACTGGGATAAAATTTTAAGCTCATATTGCCCCCAACAATATTTATTTGTTTATTTATTTATTGTTTTCCTTTTGCAAACTGAAACTTAACAAAAACATCTATTTAATTTGAAATGTTCACTAATCACTGTATAGAGTCAAAGCAGATGTTTGAGTAATATATAATACCTTTTATGTGAAGGTTTGATTGGCAAAGTTATTATAATGGTTATTTATTAGAAAAATTATTAAAGCGCTTTTTCTCTGAAGTTAAAGCAAAAACTCACAAAATGTAGAATAACAAAGAATGACATTAATGAATACCAAATCCATAAAATAGTTAATATTTCACAAAAGTATTTATTTATTTATTTATTTATTTATTTATTTATTTTATAACTTATTTATAGCTTAGAAGACTCATAAAGTTTTTAAATGCAGTGTTTAGGCACTTTCTTTACATTGAGGTATATTATGTACAGTTTTAACTTGTGGTAAAACAAGAAGAATGGTTGAGCAATTTGTATCTAATTGAGCTTCAAATAAAAGCACAAAATCAAGATACTGAGTTCCTATTTGACTCTGACACCAAAGACAAGAACACACATTTGTTTATGAATCAATAAATATAAGCAGAGGTAAAACAGTAATACTATACAGTAAAATGTGGATACATTAACCACCACATTATTCTCCATACACAAATAAAATAAAAACAGTCATATTTAAGTTTGTTAATGAACTAAAAATAAAAGATCACTGATACGTTTGAGTAAAAAGTCATTCAAATATGGTTGAACCTGCCCTAATTACAAGTGATTATACAATTTTGTGAATTAGGCTACATAAAGCTGTTAAAACCAACTGCCTAGTAAAGTTTTGCTCTTAAACAACTTCTAAGTATAAAAATAGAAAACATCTCCTTGTACAATCATTTTAGATGCCATAAAAGCATTGCCTACTCACACAACAAATCTTCCATACGGCAAAAATCAATAGGCAGAGCAACACTTTATTGATCATATCTATATCTTAGATATACTCCGATGTCAACTAGCCAGGTCTGTGTGTGTGTGTGTGTGTGTGTGTGTGTGTGTGTGTGCGTGCGTACATGCATGCGTGTGTTCCAAAGTCTAAGTGTTAAAATCTGTTTGGTGGCACTGAGTTTATTTTAATGCAAATAGCAATAGTGTTGGAAGTACAAGTCAGCTAAAAACATTGCTATCATTGTTTTTTTTAAACATTAAATTCTAAAGCATATTGTAGGTATGTGAATCAGCCTCAGTATTAAATCATTGTTTGAAATAATCTCCAGAAAAGCAAAAACTAAACTTCAACTAAAAAAGTTGTAATCTACTTTAATTAATAAAAATAAATGAACTTAACTTTTAGGTTTAGAATAATTACACACTTGCTTCTTTCTACATCTATGCATTACTTTCACAAAGCCATTTTTAGCCCTGAGTAAAATGATGAATTTCACATCTTAAGCGTTATTCCACCTGTGAAAATCTCATTATTCGTGAGGTTCATGAGAAAAGTGAAAACTTTTGCTAATGTGAGGAAATAGATCTAAATACAACATGATGAAACAGACAAAATAACTTTTCTCATCGACTTCTGTGACTGTTGAACTTTTATAAAGGCACAGGGCTGCCCTCCTCAGGAAACAAAGCACTATAACAGAAATAAGCCAACACACTTCTGAATAGCACCTTCCAAGTCAAAGTCAACTAATTTAGCTTAATGCACTAACAACTTGCAGAGAAGAAACATTACCTTAATATTTTTTTTTTATCAACTCCCCAACTTCCTTCACCTCTCCTCTGCTTCCTCTTGCTCCTCTTTTCTTCCACACTAGCATCTATCTCTGAACCCCAAAGTTATTGATAGTTTAAAGTTATGGACTAATAATAGGATGGACACTGCATGGCCAGGAACCTATTATATCTCGATAATAGATGGTACAGGGATTTTGAATGACATTACCCCGAGATTGGATGACAAAGAGTGGAAGAATTTATGGCCTACCCAAAGAGCTCCCATTCTTCTCTTCTATCTCTTGCTGATAAGGGAGTAGATGAGGCATGACTGTATTTATGGTGAGGATGTTCATAAAAAAAATAAATAAAATAATAAAACAAGTAGTAGTAGGCAAGAGCAGAAAGTTTCAAGTGACTCCAAACTCATGCTGATGGTAGATTTTGATCAAATAAAACGTGACAATGGAGCACAATTTCTCATATCCACTGACCTCAAGAAGATGTAGATGCACCAAGAAATAGGCTCTTGGCCGGATTCTCTCATTATTCAGCCTGGATGGCCTGCCCCATGACCAGCTATTCTGAAAATAATTTTCTTATCTGTGAAGGCTACCAAGTAGTGCTGGTAAAAACACTCTTCAGTGTAGATGTTTACTTTTGAAAGATGACAAAAAGTTTGGTACTTTCATCATCAGATAAGTGTAATTGATTAGGTCAAAGGAAGTTCAGAGATATAAAAAGCCATTTAAAAGGGGGACATATTTTACATAACACGTCGAGGTATGTCTGTGGTTCATTTACACTGCAAGAGGGCAAGACAAGTCAAGTTAAGACAACTGTTAAGTTGTCTTGTTTTAACTTTCAAGTTTTAAACCCCTGCCATGTAACAGTCCTGGGAGCCTTTTGGAAATCAGAACAAAGTTAGTTCTCCAGTGAATAAACACAGATGCAGCAGTTTTAGCAATGCTGGCTGCAATAACTACAAGAATCACTAAAACAAATACATCTTAAAATGACAACTTAATAATCCCTTTTATATAAACATGTTAAAAGCCTGTTTTAAAGGGACTGACCTATGACACAGAGAATGTGACATCACCCCTGCTCTTAGTATGAATAGTTATGGACCACACATGGCAAAAAAAACAGTTTTTTTGTGTCTTGTATTAAAACTGTTAAATAAATACTGGAAGTGAACAAAACTGATGTCTCCAGGTCGTAGTTTAAAAAATGCTGGACACTGAAAATTGGCCTCAAAATTCTGACTGGTGCATCTCTACTGGGTTGTTTGAACAGTATGGTTCAGGCTAAAGTAACACTTAACAGCAGACACAGACATATGAAATAAAACATGATGCTATTTCATGCCAAACATAAATAAAAACAAAGAAATAGCAAAAATAAAAACAACATGATGATTACAGGAGTGATTGTTACACTTACGCAGAGCATGATACAAACCTTCAATTCAGGTCATGAAATTGAACCAAAATTTACCAATGTTTTCTGCAAGTTCAGAAAGGCAAATGTGCATTAATGCCAGGTCTGCAGTGCTTTCTCATTATAACATGTTCAGGTACTACGAGCAATAACAATAACAGTGAAGATACTTTGTAGTTGTAAGGATTGTATTGGGGAAGATGAGCAAGCTGCATCAGGGAAAGCTATGAGAAAAGGCTTGTCAACATTATCTGTTTTATTGATTTCACGGTAAAAGCTTGCTGCTTAAGCATTATATTACTTGGGCTGGGCCCACTGAAAAGGCAACAGCGACAAATAAAAAAGAAAGAAAAAACACACTGTTAAAACTCCCTATTAATTTATGGGTTTATTCATTTTATCACTTGTCTGCCAGAATTTGCCTGTCCCAGTCTTACAGTAATATCAATTTAATAATCTGTGTGAGTGGCATTTAGTCTCTAACAAATAGATCAATGACAATGAAGACAGCGAGACTGTCTTCAGCACAAGGATACTGTTGCACTGTAAGACAAGGTCTAATTAAAATACAAGAAAAATCATCAAGGAGATGGAGAAAATGGCCAATGCTATGAGACCACAGCATCGCTCATAACTAAATCTTCACATTAACATGCCAAGTTGAGGTTAAAACATAAAATGCTGAACTAACTCCCTTTGAGAGTTGAGAAAGACAAAAAAAAAAAAAGAAAAATCATAACCAGGCACATTTCTCCTGCCACAGATTTTCTGCGATGATTATACAACTGGCCATACTTGAAGACAACCACTAGTAAGGAAATTGCACAGTACCATCAAGAAATTGCAATTTACAGCATATTCTGCAACCCTCTGTCTTTTATTTTTCTGCAAACCACTGTTATCAGCACCACTTAGGCTTTTCTGAGCTAATACTGGTATTCAGTTTTCTTTAAGATCTTAACTGCTTGTTTCAATTTTGACCGGTTTACATTATGTTTTATAAAGAATACTTGAAAGAAAAAAAAGGTGCCACAAGTTATCTGATAGAGATAGGTCTGAATTCAAACATAAGTGAATTAATAGATTGTTCCAATTTATTCCTTCAAGCATTTTTCTAACCTTTTTACCATTAATCTCAAAAAAGTGCATCAGGGTAATGGTGTTGGCTGATGTGTTGATAGACCAAAAGCTTTTCTTAGTTTTTTATGGATTTTATGAATAGGAAATAAAAATTCAGAGTGATCACTGATCAGAGAATCTGTCGATTCCAATTTCTGGCTGACTGCTTGGTGCATCTCCATTATGAACATTTCTAAATGTCTTCTCCCACATGAACCCAGCTCTAACTTCACTCTTACACCCTCCCATTTCACATTTTAGAATCAATACATTTACAGGTAGTTAACAGCACCAACAAGCAATGGAAATTGCTTACCTTTTAATAACAAAATCAGAAATTTTGAAATATCACCTACGGATATCAATTTTTTCATTGTCTGAACCAACTTTGTCCTCCTTGGGGTTGCAAGGGGGGCTAACGTCTTTTCCATCAGTCAGTGGTCGAGAGACAGGATCCATCGCTAACAGTTACATACACACTTACAGTTAAAGTCAGCTTAAACATGTGAAATGATGTTTACCAGTAGACCTTGGTGACACCCTGCTCAACCTGTTATCCTTCACATTAATTGCTTTATTAGTCATAAAGTGTGTACATTGAATAACTTTTACAAACCACAAACATTTAAGTTTATAAAGCATACAACTAAATGCAAGGAAGGAGGATAATTTTTAATTATCTTCCTTATATCTGTTTAATACAATAAAAACAGTTACAGTCCCTTGAAAAAATGCTTGTGAAGCTTAAGTAATAACTAACCATTTAGTGCATAATTGTGAAGTTGACAAAAAAAAGATGTTTTTTAAAAATAATTTTAAATAGAAAACTTTCTGAAAAGTGTGGCATGCACTTGTATTCAGCACCATGAGTGAACAGCGGATGGCTCGAGCAATTCACTTTGTTTATGCTTGGAGCATGCGGTGAGGTGAGAAGTAGATAATCAGGAAAACCCGCAATGGAGTTTTAGTGGTGTGAGTATCCTCATATCAAGTGGAATGGATTCCTTCTTGAAACAATAGAAACAGCACTGGGGAAAGTAATATTTTATTGTAAAGCTGCTGGTGGTGGTGGTGGTGGTGGGGGTCCATACGAAAATTATTCAACTGAGACACGATCCCTTCGCACATAATTATTGCGATGCCCATATGGCCATGCATCACTTTGGCATCACTGGTCACATAAATCCCAACAAAATACACTGGAATTTGTGGTTGAATTGTGACAAAATGTGATAAAAGTAAACCTTATACTTTTGCAAGATACTGTACAGATGACTTCATTCAACCTATTTTTTTTTTTTTTTTTTTTTTTTTTTTATATTACTGTTATAGCCAATAAGAAATAATCAGAACAATGTGTGTCCTCTATTCCAGACACAGAACAGGTGCTACTCTGCATAGTGTGGCTGCAGAATCTCGACTCCAGCAGAACTTGGATTTGAAAACGCTAACTCCCATCCATTCAAGGCTAGTTAGTTTGAAGTGACACCTAAAGTTATAAACCTCCCATGTATATGTTAAATGCAGTGAGAGGTATCAGAAGCCAGATTATAATGGGGTCTCGGTTTCACCTTGGATATTATTTAAGCCCCATGTGAGAAAACAGTTTGAATCTGCTCTCACTTACTAATTGATACAGTTCTGGCATAAAAGTTACTTGGATAGAGGATAAGGAAGTTACTCAAACCACCTGCTCAATATTAAATACGGTCGGGTTTAAAGTCAGAACATGTCTATATGGCTGTTAAAATTAGATTTATTTGTCAGTGGTTTGCAGAAATGTAAAAGCCCAAGAACTTATCCTATAGAGCAGTTGGATATTTATCCTTCAGAATAGGGTGTTTTCTGTAAAATCTAATGCTTCTAGGAAGACGTGCTTTTGCTTTTTACATTTTTATGTGCTTTCACAAAAAAATCACATTAAAAGAGTCCTTGTATTATCATATCTAAAGAGATGATAGAGTAGAAACATTGTTAAAAGATGTAAATTTACAAAGAAAGAAAAACAATGCTTCAAGCAGCCTTGTTCAATTCATTGAATAAAAGTATAATCACTTATTGATTCCATTTTTTGTTATCTTTGTGTTGTTTAATGACCAAGACCGTAATGTATCGTTAGAAGAAAAAAAAAAAAGTAGAGAAATCCGCAAAATTTAGAAACGGGGCAGACAAAGAAAAAAGGAACATGGGATCCAGAGATAAAAAGCTGAATAGACAGAGCCAGCTAGAAATACACACACAACATAACAGTAATCCATATCAGACATTAAAATGTTGAACAGTAAAGTCCTACAACAAGAGCAAAATAAACCCCCCTGTGTTAATTACTGTCGACATGGAAAAAATATAATTAGATATGAGAGGGAAACAGAAACTATTTATGGCAAGCAAAGGATCTGACTTAATGATCAGAGTGGAGCTAAGTCCTCTATTGATTTTCCTGTTAAATATACAGCTCAATTAAAGATACAGCTGATTAAAAGATAACTACAACTTGCAAAAGCAGATGCAGTGAAGTTGGGGGAAGTGCAGAAACCTGGTGTGGTCTGCCGCTTCCTTATGAGCAGCAAAGTAGAAAATAACACTTAAAAGCAACAATCATTTTCCAAGCTGGTACCTTTCTTGTTAAAAGATGATTGCATCTTTGAACAATAATTTATGTGTATAAAATATCAAACCAAAAAAATAAAACAGTAAGAAATCTACAGTATTTACTAAATTTTGTAAAAGGTTTTTTGTCTATGTGAACTGAAGAACAATAATATTGAGCTTCGAATACAAAATGTAGAAAACAAAATGAAAAGAACAATTAGAATACAATTTTCATGTTAAAATAAATCACTTTTTAACACGTACTAGACAGAAACATTTTCCCCCTTTTACTTTACTTTGTCAATGACAAATAAAAAACCTTGATATGTCTTGTATCCTCTCTGTGTGAGAAATGTAGAATCGATAAGTTTAATAGAAAACCTTTTTGTTTCTGATTTATGAACAAAATATTTTTTAATTTGTTTAAACTCTAATGTTATTTGTAAAATTTCACCTTGTTTCTGCTAATAGTAACAGATGGTTGTTTTAAACATTCACGTAAGAAAAAAACCTGATTAGCACTAATTCTTACAGTATAATACATTATTACAAACCATTACATGTAATTAAAATCAGCCTAATTTGATGGAGACAACATTTGTACTCACCATGTATGTGTAAATGAGGGAAAATAAATAAAACTGGAATTAGCACAGGTGGGTGTTCTTGGTCAAACCGGGAGCAAGGCTGACTGAGGCCCTGAGCAGAATTTAATTCAGGAGGCCTAAGTCCAATTAAGACCACGAGCCACCACAGCACCACTAACCTCTTTTATATTATCCATGCTTTAATAGTTAAGTACTGAGCTAATTATGAATTAAACTGTATGACAAAATGTGTTTTGCTGGACAATCAGATCAGTCACTTCAATTTTTTTATTACTAATTAGCACTTCAGGTAAAGTGCTAGTTTTAGATTCAGTCATTTTTCAATATTTCATTTCCATAGTGATTCCATAAGGTTTTATAGCTAAGAAAAGACAGCACAGGGTAAAAACGATCAGAATGATCTCTTTGTTCTTTATGTAAATTAAGAATTTAAAAAAAATGAGGTCTGAAAATATTTTTTTTCCGCTGTTGACACAGTTTTGAGCAGTTTTTCCCAGCAACTGTTGTGAAGCAGAAGAGAAGTGCAGAGAGGTGAAAAAATATGTAAACTTTTTCAACAATTTAAAGCCTGATTAGCAACATGTTAGAAGAAATGCACAATGTTACACTATACACTATATTTTTTAATCCTTTTGTTAAATAAAATGAAACGTGACAACCACATGTGCAAATGCTAATTTAAGCAACCATGCAAAAAAGACTACAACATTGCACAATTATTTACAGCTCTGATGTGTATGTAAAACTTTTTTTTAGTTCAGACATTTGAAAACATAGTGATATAAGCTTTAATTATTATTCAAGCTATGGATGTGTTCCTTAGTATGTGAATAACCTGCACGTCTGTGAACATATCCTGTGAGCATCCACAAAGTTTCAGGCTGGCCTTGGTCCAACTTAACACAGGGCATTAACTTAAACTCAACCTGACTTTGATTTAGAAAGTTTTGGCTTTTTTCTTGCTCAAGTAATCTTACCAGTCTGCTGTCTCCTGGATTGACAAGTTTGTGAAGTGTCACCATACTTTGGAGATGCTGTGACCAGAGGGTGGTGTACTAAATCTGGTTCAGTGTTTAGGCAGGACTTGTCAAAATGATATTTTTTATGAATGCCAGGACCCAAACTTCCCCAGCAGAGAACTGGACTGACAACAGATGAGAAACTAAACTAATATTTTAATGTTCCAGTTGATGAATCTTACAATGAATTTTCTGGGACTCTTGTTCTTCAGGGGTTTGTTTTTTTTGTATAAGAAATGAATCTTAAAATCCATCAAATATATTGTTTTCTTCTTTTCCTGTTTTCCCAATGGTACTGCATCTTTTTTTTTAATAGATTTTATAATCATCTGTCTACTACTGCTTTTGCATTGATTTGTGTTGTTTTTTTTTTTTTTGTTTTTTTTTTTTACCTGGTCCAGAGACCTTGTATGATCATAAAATGAAACTATCCCACAATCACATGCATGAATGTGCTGTATTCATGGTACCAATAAACTTGTTTATGCATTCATACAGATTTTAACCATTTTTTGGGGGGGTAAAAATCTAAGTGCAAAACCATGGGACATGAAGTGTTTTTTTTTTTTTTTTTGTAATACTGAATTTTTTAGTCCTCAATGATTACTGATCTGCAGTGTCTCTTCTGATAACATACCCAAGTGTGTATTCGTACCTGTAAGGAATTGAGAAGAATGAAGAGATAAGCCATGACAATGGAAAATGGGACCAAAACGCCGAAGAGCCATGTCAGTCCAAGGATTGGCAGCAACACCAACACCGCTTTCACTGCGGCCCTGGACTCACACGAATACAAAAATAAATCAAATAAGAAAATCAAACCATACGCATATGAATCTGAGCAAAGAAACACAAGCAAGAGAGAATTTCTGACATATTTGACTGACTTATCTGATTAAGTTCTGTCAGACAATTTGATGACATTTCCAATTCAGGTCAATATTATTTATTTATTTATTTAAAGTCAGGGAAGGTTTCATTTAGACTACAGCTCTTCCCTTACCATTAACCAAAACCAAAGGCTTGCATTACCAAGCAAGGCTAATGTGAGTAAAGCTTCAAATATGCACAGGAAAACACATGCTTTGAAAAAAAACTCTGAATTTTATGAACTGATATTGGATCATGTAAAATAAGTTTGATCTGCAATGGATAAATTATTTTTAGACACAAACAAACAGCAGCAAAAAATAATTAAGCTATTCATATCCCTTTCTGATTATATTAAGCTGTATTTGCACTTCTTCCAGCTTGCATAATATCCACCCATTAAACTTTCAAATCTTTTTAGAAGAAAACTCTGCAGCTCCAGCAGGCTGCTTCTTCCATACACAAAACCATGTGGGCAGGAAAGTTGATGTGGTGACAACTTCCCACCCTCAATGTGACTTAATTCTGTTTAGAGTCAAATTAGCTTCCCACTCAGATGACTGCCAAACCTCAACAGCTGTCTGTGCATTTGCGAAATGACACGCACCTAGAACTGGTTTATTCTGTGGCTCAATGTGTTTGAGTTTCCACGCCGGCTGCCGCCCAGAGGTACGAAGCATTTCAAAGCCCGCATTGAAAACTCTCACAGAGCATTCACTGTGCTCTCCAGCGGACCCACAAAATAAAACATCCACAAAAATATACTGTTTATTTGTAGACCATCAGTTTTTAACACTAATCATATATAGAGTCAGGCTATATTACATGCAAAAAATGTAAATCTTATTCGAGGCAATGATACACTTAAAACTGTCTCTGGATCAAATTAAAATAGAGTAATACAGTAAACAGTGATAAACTAAACACTGTTGGAGATCTTAAAGGAGATCAACAGGCGATAAATAACTGTATGAATTTTACTGATAAAAGCTATATGGAAATAAAACATATTAAGTCAGTTAAAGCTTTAAGTAACTTAAGCATAATAAATATAGTATTAACATCAAGATACTTATAATATATAGCTTGGTGGGTTAATAAGAAGAGACGACATTTGGATTAGATTTGTGATGACAGCTTTTGCCCAATATCCTTGGCACATTCATTTTTAAAAGAGAACAAATGGTGCCTCCTAGTGGCCACTACCTGATCTGCTCATAGGCTTGCTCAACAGGACTCATGTCCAAGGCAAGCATGATGGACCTTCTTTTTGCTGTGGAGATGGTGATGATTACCACCCTGGTCAGAACCAAGATATTGACCTGGAAATATATTTAAAAATGATAACAGAACAGAAAATAGAAGCAGATAATTACTGTGTTATCTTGTATGTCTTTTCAATATGACTGTCAATGTTCTTTGCAAACAGAGAATCAAGTATTAGATGTTTTCATGTCTTATGCGATTGATTTTATCTTTTAAAAAAGATCCAAATGATCCAAACTTGCATTTTGTAATTTAGCAAAAAATGTGAAGAAATGTAAAAAGAAAAAAAAAAAAAAGAAAAAAAAAAAAAAAAAGTCAACATCAAAAAATTTAACAAAGACCAGACTTTTGAACAATACCAAACTTTTACACTTTTCAATCTATAATTTTGGGAGAAGAGACTATCATTTTAGGACACAGTAACAGTTGGATCTCCAGATACACAAGAGTTTAACAAGCTTTTTATTAAGCATTTTCTAATTTTTAGTTATGAAAATAGCACATTTAGAAAATTTAAATAAATAAATAACTGACCATTATGATGAAGATGACAGGCCCAACAAATCCCCAGATGATACCATTCTGGACACTGAGCCAACAGTAGTCATCAGCTGAGTATTTGCCTGAGGCTGATGCAAGAGTGATGGTGACTATCAGCACAGGCAGACCTGGTAATATGAGGATAGAAATGAATTTATTTGAGTTAAATTAGTTTGTAATCTTCATGTATATCCTTTTTTAATTCAAACATTTGTGGCACTCAAGTCTTTCTATTTAGCAGATAGATTTATTTTAATCTTAAAGAATATCTGCTTAATGTCAAAGATACTTATGACTTGAAAGGTTTTTTCAATAGAGACAGCAGACCTGCTGCTACAAAAAACCGTCTCAGCCACTTGTTCAGTGACAGAACAATGTTTCATATTTACAAAGCCACTGTACCCCAGCCGATTAGATAGTAATACTTCATATGATGATCCTCGCTGAGGTTGACCGCAACTACTTTGCTCCAGAGCAGCAGCCCTTCAACTAGCATCCAACTAAAAGCTGCCATGAAGAAGAGATGGAGCAGCGCAGCAACAAGTGTGCACGCCACCTTTAAAACAATCATAAAAAGATCACAGATATAGAGAAATGCTAGGTTTTAGTTTACATGTCAAAGTGAAACTGTGCATTGACCAATACTAAATATTTGCAAAGAATGCAATCAGTAAAACTGGTCTCATAAAATGTTTATCAGTAAAAATAATTAAATATGGTTGACATGATATGTAATATTATAACTGACCAAAATACATGTTCATGTTTTTTACAGTTGAAATGAGAAGTTTACATACACCTAATAAAAAGACACATTTTTCTCACTGTCTGAAGTTAAATCAGACCAACCTTCTCTTGTTATAGGTCAGTTAGAATTACCAAAATCATTTCTATTTGCTAAATGCCACAATAATGAGAGAGAAAAAATATCAGAGATTTATCTGGCATCATTGCCTTTTGAACTGTATGACTTCGGTCAAACATTTTGGATTTCCCTCCACAACATCTCATAATAGTTTGCTGGTGTTCTGGCCCATTCCCCTTGACAGAACTGGCATAACTCAGTCAAGTTTGTAGGTCACAATCGCACACACCTTTTCAGATCTACGCACAAATTCTCTATAGGATTGAGACCAGGGTTTTGTGATAGCCACGCCAAAATACTGACTCTGCTGCCCTTAAGCCACTTCATCACCACTTTGGCTGTATGCTTAGGGTTATTATCTGTTTGGAAGACCTATCTGCACCCAAGCTTTAACTTCCTGGCTGATGTCTTTAGATCAGGGGTGTCCAAAGTCAGTCCTCATGGGCCGGTATCCTGCATGTTTTAGTTCTCTTCTTGGTTCGACACACCTGGATAAAATGATGTCTCATTATCAGGGCTTTGCATAACTGACATGCTGAGGAGGTAATTACTACCACCAGCAGGAAAAACTAAAACATGGAGGTTAAAGGACCTTGAGGACTGACTTTGGATACTACTGCTATAGATGTTGCTTCAATATTTCCATATAGTGTTCTTTTCTCATGATACCACCTATTTTATGAACTGCACCAGTTACGCCTGCAGCAAAGCAGCCCTACAACATGATGCTGCCACCCCCGTACTTCAAAGTTGGGGTGGTGTTCCCAGGCTTACAAGCATCCTCCTTTTTCCTCCACATGTAAAGAGGGTCATTATCCACTTCAGTTTCATCAGACCACAGAACCTGTCTTGAAAAATGAAGGTCTTTGTCCCTGTGTGTACTTGAAAACTGCAATCCAGATTTTTTTATGTTTCTTTTGGAGTAAAGGCTTCTTCCTGGCTGAGTGGTCTTTCAGCCCATGACGGTACAGGACACGTTTCACTGTGGATAATAACACTCTTACCAGCTTCAGCAGAATCTTCACAATGTCTTTGGCTTTTGCTATGGGGTCGATTTGCACATTTTGGACCAAAACACTTTCTTTCCTGAGACACAGAACCCGTCTTCTTTCTGAGCGTTATGATGGCTGGACATTTCCATTATGTCTATACTTAACTATAATTGTTTGAACAGAGCATCTGGAAATTGTTTCCAAGGATAAACCAGACTGTGCAGCTCCACAATTGGCTGATTTCTTTTGACTTTCCCATCATGTCAAACAAGAAAGAAAATACATCCACACATGCCTCCAATAAAGTCAAATGTTAAATGTTAACCTATCAGAAGTTTGCAAAGCCATGACATCATGGTCTGGGCTTTCCTTCATTACTTAAAGAAACAGTAATAATTTTGTATGTACTTCTGATTTTAAAGACATTAATAAATAAATCTGTAGCCTATTATTTCTCTTGTTATTGTGGCATTTAGAAAACTATAATTAGAAAATTCTAACTGACCTAAAACAAGAGAAGTTTAATCTGATTTAACTTCAGAGAGTTACAAAAAAAAGTGTATGTGTCTTTTTATTCAACTTCTTATTTATTAACTTCTGATTTCAACTGTAAATACAGCATAAATTAAGGCTGTTGGAAAATAAATAAATTACCTGCAATATAAATATAAAACACATTAGCCACCCAAACAAATTAATTGTGCTGCATTGTTTCAGGCCTTATTATGGAAGACCTTGTTAAATGCTAAAATAGGCAACAAGCATCCTCTCACCCTCAGGGGGGGAGCCCAGTCTTGACTTAGGATACAAAGACCAGGGGTCAAATGAGCGACCACCAGAGACTAAGCTGCACCTTTTGGCAGATGGACACAAGTGTTGTGGTCATTTGTGTTTCATCAACTTCCAAAATCATTTGCTTCCCATTTATTTTTTTAGCTCCTCAACCTCAATTAATAACAAAAAATATATTTTTTATTTAGTTAATTAGACCTCTAATAATCGAGAGTTTAAAAATTATCCTCATTATTACTATAATTTGTATGTCATGCAGAAATAGCATTAAAATATGCATGTAATGAGCACAAAACTGGTGTATAACACTATATTTTCCAACTTGCAAACTTCTGCTGTCTTATTTGATTCACATTTGTCCATAATCTGTCCCTAAGAGCGACAACATTACTCAGGCAGACTGGTAAATAAAAGAAGATTTGTTGATTGCCTGTACAGTACCTTGTTGTGTATGGCTGAGCCACTGCAAAGGAGAATCACCTGGGCACAGATCAGAGCTATAAACAGGTTTTTATGGATGGAGGTCCTGTCTGATTTAGGAATGCTATAAACACAGAGAGGGACATTATAAAGGAAAAATGTTTAGTCAGACTGAATCACATCATATGAGTGTTGATAAGATGTGTGAATTCAAATGAAAGTGCAGGTTTTGTCTTGGTTTGGACTCCCTATCCATTTGAGATGTATTAAATGCCAGCAAAGAAAACTGTGGCAACGTAAACCCCTTACCCATAAAAGTACAAAATAAAAGTATTGATAATACAAAACATAGATCTCTGTTAATGCATTGAAGCTAAAGGAAGAAAAACTCAAAATCATAAAAAAAGACAAACTATGCCAAGAAAATCTATGACTTTGAGTACAAAAGACAAGTTAACCAAATCCAAATTTAGTGTGTATTTTTATTTAATTCAGCCTGATGATCCTCATGAAGACAGGTGTTCAATCCAAGTGGAAGATAACCTCTGGCAAAAGATATCAACAGAAGCTGTGCAAATTAAAAGATAAATGCCAGCAACATCTGCTATTAATTCCCTGGGACCCTGAGATTCATGACTGTCATTACTCCCTTGGAGACACATAAGACTTTACTGACTGAAAAAGCTCAGCAGGACTTTTCTGTAATAATTTTTAACATGGTGAGATCTAGCATCTCAAATATCATTAACATTTGTTATAAAAAGAGCTTGTAGACTTTGGTACCCCTAATAAAGATGTGCAAAAACACCTCAAATAAATTAATGTTTAATGGTAGAAGATTTTAGAAAAAAAAATCCAATTTTTGAGTACATTTATTCAGTGCAGAAGAAAATGCTTGCAAAAAAAATCAAAATAACAGGAGGCACAACTGTTGTTTTGCCCAACAATCCCTTTAAAATAAGTATAATGAAGGTAGTTTTTTCTCTATACTTTACACCATATCTTTTTAAGTTGATCACTTTCTAATAACTTCTAATCAGTAATCCAAGACTTCCTGTCTCCCTAGAGTGTATGTGTGATGCCTGTTTCTCTGGGGAACAGAATCATGGCAAGGAAGGGGGGAAAATCTCCAATGCTCACCATGAGAGAACCGCAGCAAAGAGTGGCCTATTTGCTCAATTATTTAAAACAGTTAGGCTAATATCAGCATTGGTGCTTCACACCAAATAAATTTTACAGTCTGTAAGCAAATCTTCAACTTTGTCAGTGTTTTATCTGTGGTGTGGGATGAGTTAAACGAAGATCATACAGCAGCATGTGTGAAATAAACTGCTGCCCTCTTTGCTTTAAGGCCAGTTATAAATTGTCAGGGCAGCACCTCTTCTGCTGATTGAGATCCCTATGTGACTGTAATGTTAATTACCAGCTGCAGCATTCCACCATAAAACTTTGGAGAGGACTCACGTGTAGACAACAGCAATTACTGCATTAGCACAAGTCAATACTAATAGAAGTCTGCAGGACAGAAGAGGAGGGGCCACACTCCCAGTATGTCATCCCATGCCAGCTGAGTGTGTGTATTTTTAGTAAGTTCAGCTTGTTTAAGGACCTATTCTGGAGATATGTATTAACACATTATTTTCTCTAACGGGACTAAAATGAACTAATACCGTAAACATCCCTTTTATCATCAGAAATAATCAGAATTTAATGATTTAACCAACACTTGGCAACAAATGCCCATAGAATTAATGTCACGAAAAGAAAAAAAAAGTTTATTATAAAGTTTTCAGCAAAACAAAACAGCTCAAAGATAAGGTTAGTTTGTTGGCTGGGACAGCAAAGCGGCTATTTCTTTACATCATAAACAAAGCAAGAATGTTAAACAGCTACTCACTCCAGGACAGTAAAGAGCATCAAGGTCACCACCAGCGCGCAGAGAGATGCCCCACAGCCGATGAACGTAAGCTTGGTCAAAATAAGCTCTTCTTCAGGACTCCACTGAAACAGAGGAAAAACAATGAGAGCAGGCAACCTTTTCTAATATGGAGATCAGGACATAATGTGAATCTTTCAAAAAGTACAAATAATGTAAGTTAATTATAACAATGTTAAAAAGTTTCTTTATATACAGTGACAGAGGTTTCTTTGTGTTTATTGTTTCAATACATTTCTAAAAATATAATAGCAGAAATCAAAATACTACTAATGATTTGGTATTTCTGTTACAGAAAAAGAACTAGTCTTCTTTGCTTTAACAGTTAGACCTGTTGGTTAGTAAATCACACAGTAAAGTTTTATGTTGCTGTCTTTTACCTTTCACTTATAAAGATCTTTGCATGAAAAGTCAATAGAAGTGAAGATTTTGAGGACTAAAACAAAGACTCCTCTCAATGTTTTCTGTTATGTAATGTCTAAGATTAGTAACTGATGTTTATTTTTTTTTTCTCAAGTATATCTTAATTATGAAAACAATTTCGCACTTTATCTAAAACTAGTTTATGTGTGAGCACAGAGCCCATAATGTCTGCCACCCAACCTTGGTTGTCCGTATGTTCATACTGATATCCATCTTAAATAAAAGTTTTAAAAGCTATTTAACTTCACTGAACAAGAGTTAAACATTTAATGCTTTAGTACTGTGGAAAAGTATTTGTCCCCCAAAATATTTCTTCAGTTCTCTGTGCTAATTTATAATCACCTCATAAACTGTTTATGTTTCGTCTTATATTTAAGATATATCTGCATTTGCCTTATGTACTGATTCTCTTCAAAGAATCAGTACATATGAGTGTATGAATGCTAAGAATGTTATGACTGTATGTCAAACATTAGAATTTAAACCTTGTCCCATGCTTCAATAGAAACCAGTAACATATTAATGTCATGAAATACACAATGAGATATGTCAGATTGTGTGTTTTGAATATGACAATAGGATGTGTTCATTTGTCCTCCAGTTGTGGCTCCACGTTTCACGTATACATGCAGCTATTTACCTCACATCATTACAGAATATCTATTGTTACCTTAGATTCTAAGTAATTCATCAAGACTGCAAAGTTGGTCGTGTGGTTACACAGACATGAAGTGTCACTAGAGCCGACAGAGATCACAGAGCAGCCATCACTGGACCAGCCACTTGTATGACTTTGCCTAGATAACAAAGAACAAAGGCATTGACACATAAATAAATGTTCATTAGTTTTACCATGTTCTCCCTGTGCATGCATGGGTTCTCACCGGGTGCTCTGGCTTTCTCCCACCTCCAAAAACATGACTGTTACATTAACTGGTTACTCTAAACTGTCCTTGGGGGTGAGTGTGTGTATAGTTATTTGTCCTGTCCGTCTATGTGTTGCCCTGTGATGGACTGGAGACGTATGCACCAGGGGATATTGTTTCACATGTGTTTCACCTGTGAAACTATATATATATATATATATATATATATATATATATATATATATATATATATATATACACACACACACACACATATATACACACACACAGATAGATAGATAGATAGATAGATAGATAGATAGATAGATAGATAGATAGATAGATAGATAGATAGATAGATAGATTCATTGAGATCGAAAAATATGCCATGGCTGTTAAAGTGGGTCTATTGTTGGTCAAACTTACATCAGGCTGAAATTCCAAAATGCACAAACAGGAGGAACTCTCTGGGAATATGCCACCTAGAAACAGAAAGATAGATTTGGACTTATTTCCCATCTCTGCCAATAAAAAAGTGTCAAAACACTGTAATAACCTCAAGTTAAACAAGGACTAATCCCTAAGCATCCTACTGTGAGAACACAATTTGCAAGCATATTATCAAAATCCAAGCATATTCCATTAACAGGTAGTAACCACTGAGATGGACCTTGTAAAGTCTTTTAAATTATAACACGTGGGTCTCCAGAATTTTGTATTTATCATCTCAAACCTTTCTATGCTTTACTTTCACAAGAAAATCAATGCCCTTCATGTGTGGCAAAGGACAATGTTTTCATTCAAATGTATTTTTCCTTTTTCATTTGAAAAATTAACCTTAGAGAAATGAATTGTCACTTTATTATTCAGAAATAATGTTTACAGTTTTTTATAAAATTATATCATCAGCAGAAATTTCACTTTCGGACAGAACTAAATGTATCGAGTACATGGAAAAAAGCTAATCTTTGAATAGTAACTGCAATAAAAGTGTGGGTAGATATTATGGGCTGGATTATTATGGTGTACGAGGCACCCTGAACAATGTCCTATACCACTTGTGAAGATGAAAGGGTGTACTGAACGGCCACAGGGACGGTCTGGCGCTTCAAGACATCTCGGACAGTTGCCGATATGACAGCAGAGGTTAGTTTGCCTGGAAGAGTACTGGAAAGGCAAAGGACAGTTACCACTGACATAAGTCTTACTTTAATATAATCTCCTGGCATTGTTTATCTGAAGAACAGATCACTGTAAAGAAAATTGAAAAAGTCCTGCTTGATGAAATGTAACAATAGCATAAGTTAAATAGAATTATGTTAAGATCAGAATAAAATTTTCAATAGAGTTCAGATCTATTGTTTATTTCAGAATAACATCAACGGTGGAGCAATGGTAACTAACCTCTCTGCTTCGTCTTGCTGAGTTGCTGAAGGTTTTTCTGCAGCAGACACAACCTCACTGAGGTGGCTGTAGTGGGTATGAATAAACATCACTTCTTCACATCCTGTTTTCACGGAGGACAGAGAAAGAACAGCTTTATGCATAACCTACCGTGGCTCGGTGACAATCAAAGGTATCGAATGAGCCGGAAACAAAAAAGAAATTTAACTGCAAGTACATTTCGACAAGTTAGTCCTCTAACATGCATAAAACAGCAACCTGCAATAGAGGCTTGTATTGGCATTTAAATTTGTCAAATTTTGTTGATGTTCGGGTTTCAAATATTAACATCTGGACGTTAATCTCCATGGTACACAAACATAAGGTGTGGATGATGGCATTTGATTCCTACCCAGTTTATTTAACCGCTGGAGTTCAGAGTCTGGGATAATCAGCTCATCATGACTATTTCTGCTGGGCCTGTGAGTGGTGACTGTGGATGGCTTGAAGACCTGATTACTGCTCTCGTGAGAGAGTTTTTGCCACTTCAGGTACACATCTGATAGCACAGGAAGCGAAATATATTCATAACATCTGTTATTTTATACTCCTGATGGTTTATGTTACATATCTGAAGATGCAAGCGCTAAGATGTACAGAATAATCCAAAGCATTATATCACCTATGTTCTTCGTAGAAAGAGCGAAGCCTCTTTGCACCACAGACAGCGTATCTGCAAGAACTTCAGTGAGACTATCAATGCTCTTGATAATTGTAAATGGCCCAATGTTGACCTGCAAAGAGTTCACAAAATCACAATTAATACAGGAAGGGGTTTGATAGGTAGAAATTACGATGAACAATTACTATTACACCAACAAAATATCCAATCTCACCCCGTCCTCCGTCCAACCAACCCATTGCGTAGCCATATGCGGTTCAAGCATCACATTTGCTAGGTTTAAATAGTTTGTAGCAATGGACACCATGACCTCTGCTGAATTGGTTCCTGCAGAGCGAGCGCTGACTGCAGCGCCATCAATCAGCTGGGAGAGGTAGAGGATGTCACCCGAGGTTAAGGGGTGAGGGCCATCAGCCTCTATTGTATACAGAGCAGCCTGAGTCAGCTGCTGCAGGGAGGTCAGTTCTCTGTTTTGGTAGGTGTTGACGCCCAGCTCTTCCATTACCTAAAGAAAGAGAGACAGACATACAGAAATTAACCTTTACCTGTGGAAAAGCAATTTGAATGAAGTGTTTCTAACTAACTAATCCCCTATACAGACACCTCTAGATCACATTAGATAAAACCAAAACAACATCTTCATGGACGTGAAGCAAAATGAGAAAATATTTCACAAATAAAATAATCATATGTCACAATAATAACTAATAGTCTGGCATCAAACTATCATATCTGACATATACAGAACAAGTTTTACACATAGTACCTCTCCTTTCAAGGTTTTTTTCAGAACACCTGCAAATTTCTAAATTCATAAGATTACATTCCATATACCTTTGCCAAATATAACTTGACTTCACAACTTACCTGCCTAATGTTTGGATCTTCACTCAGCCTCCTGACAAAAGGGGACTTTGGTAAGCTGGGCTTTTCTGTAAAAGTGGAGACAATACAATGTAGTCAGATCAATCGTTACAGCAAATTTGACAGATTTAACCTAGTGTGACAAGTTCTTTCAACAAAAGTTAGAATTATAGACAGTTTTAGTTGTCAGTTTTAATTTGTCATAGTCAGTCAGTCTTTCAGCATTTATGCTTTTATCCCTACTGAACTCCCATGAGGTGTACCACACAGAACCATTCTTGTTCCTCTTCTTAAATTTCACTCTACTTCTTACAGTCTGGATGTACTTTCTAATATATATAAACATATTAAATATACAATTATAACAATTATTTCATTTTATGCAGTTGACTGCAGGCCAGTCTTCAACTAAAGCACATTGGGGGTTAATCTGTGCAGCTTCTCCTGGACTGACTTGATGACAAGAGGAGATGCTTGGAACTAAACTTTCTAAATGAGATCAAAACTCAAATGTACAGTTTCTAAATTTTGAGTCAAGGTGTTTAGATCAACTAAAGGTGTTTAGACACCTTTAGTTGGTCTAAACACTCAAGGTGTCTAAGGGGAGGGGGCAGTGTCAGATGGATGTGTGCTAAGAATAATCTTAATACAGTAACACATGCTTTAAACACATTGTGTCTTGGTTATTGTAATGCTATTCTTTTTGGAAGTAGTCAGGTTGCTATTGCTTACTTACAATAGGTGCAAAATGTCACCACTTTATTTTTAACAGAGCACATTTCACCAGTACTGAGATCTTTTCACTAGCTGCCATTTCACTTCTGTATTAATTTTAACATTTTTGCTTTTCAGTTTCTCAGTAGTCTTTCTCAATTTTATCTGTCTAAACTCCTGTATTTAAATGGACCATCACGTTCCGTCAGGTCAGCAAACCAGGTGCTTTTAAGTTTCAATAACTCAAATCAAACTCAAAGGTAATAGAGTTTTTGTTGTTGCTGCTTCTAAACAGTGGAATGCTTTGCAACTGCATCCCAGGCTCATACCTTCATTTGCTGAATTAAAATGTGGGTTAAGAAGATGCTTTTATTCTCTGGTATTTTACCCAATATGAGATGTCGATTGTGATCAACTTTGATGTAATTTCTTTTGTGTTTTATGCCTAAATTGGTATGGTCTGTTATGGTATAGTTAAATATTACAAAAAATATCCAGTACAAGACAGTCAAAATAGGGCTTCATTACAATAAAAGAAGAGGGAACCGACCAAAAAAACTTACCCTTCTTTAATTGACAGACAACTGCTATGTATGAGTTGCAATTCTCCAAGTGACAGCTCTCTGTAACAGGATCAAAGACTCTACAATCTTCATGAACCATCTTTCTCTCGAACACTTCAACAGTGAAAGTTTGGTTTTGCCAAGAATCCCCATTCAACAAGGAATTGAACAAATCCACAGTGAAATCAGTGAATTTCCCTAGCAAAGGAAATAGTTAAGATTATTTCTTTTGTTAAATTGTTCAGATTTAAAAAGTGTTTACATAGCAATTGCTTAAAAAGCTGAAATGTACAATTTCCCTTGCTTTTACTGTACAGCGCGAACCTTCACAGGTTTTATAGTTATCATTTTAGCAAACTCTCTATTCAAATTGCGATTAAGATGATACTAAACTTTGCAAATGGCCGCTCATAACAAACCTTTTAAGGTGTAGGGGGTCCAGTCATATATTAAATGATTTCCAATGAGGTTTCAGAAGTAAAGTAACTGTATTTAGCTTGGAGTTTTAGAGAGCAGATGGTTAAAGAGGTCCTGGGTGATGATTATTATGATAAGGTTTAATTAGCGAGGTGTTAAGTAATGACAAATTTAGGATGTACATTAGAAAGAAAGTGAGTATACTTTAATGTCTACAAGTTCAGTTCGAGGAGAGGTAGTGAAGCTTTTGGACACTTAGACACTTAATACTCACTGGGGATCATGATGTCAGAGAGGGAAAAGTCTGTTTTCAAGGGTGGGACTCAGAATGACCTAAGTTACAAAACATTTACAAGACCCATTTAGAGTAACAGTTTGCCAGTTACAACTTGGTCATCATAGCTCCTTTTTATCTCCTGGTCCTTAGCTGAGTGGTTTTAAAAAATATATCTGGCATTACTGACAGCTACTGCAGATAAGCCAAGACAGTGTTTCGGAAAAGTATTCATACTCTGAACGTTTACCACACCGAGAAAATGTCTAATATATTGGGCCACTACACCCACGGATTTCAATGTCCATGAAGTTTATATGTGATATAAAAAGGACAAGTACCACATATTTGTTAATTTTTTTTAGGATTCCCTTGTAAATAACAATTTGCAAAGTGTGGTGTGGATTTGTATTGGGCTTTCACTTCAATCTTAGCTATGAGTCTGCTGAGGTA
This sequence comes from Anableps anableps, assembly GCA_014839685.1. Taxonomy (NCBI): domain Eukaryota; kingdom Metazoa; phylum Chordata; class Actinopteri; order Cyprinodontiformes; family Anablepidae; genus Anableps; species Anableps anableps. The sequence goes on from CM026070.1 coordinate 24,978,018, forward strand.
TGTTTCTACCAGTTTTGCAAATCTAGAAACTGACATATTTGCCAGTTATATCTCACCAAGATTAGATTGAAAAGTGTCTGTCAACATCAAATTTCAAGTCTTGCCGCTTGAAAGTGCCAGATGGGTGGAGGTGCTGTTTTGGCCGAGTGTCTATTCAATTTTTTGTCTGCATAGCAACCACACCCAACCCAATTGTGAAATTTATAGTTTTCTAAAGCTCTGGACCATAGAGGATGATTTTTTTTCCTTTAGGTTTAAATATATGGGTTCTTATTGCCTTAACTCATCATAAACTAAGCTTTGATGTTAGATTTTTGCTAAATCTTTTCCTTCTTCTTCCCATTTAAGATGTACCTTGACACGGGCTTTTTCCCCACAGCTTTCTAAGATTGACCTCTATCTCCAGTAATGTTTCACTCCACTTCAACAGTAGCCCAGAGGAGATGATTGAGCATTCATTTTCCATGGTGAGTATTTCACAGCTGCTCAAAACCCGATCCCAAATGTGCAGGTCGGTGATGCTCCCTGAGAATGCGTCATTTGATTTGAAAGAGCCTCCATTCTGCCCCTGACCGATAATGAACGAGCCATTTGGACTAATGCTGTCATTACTGTTCGTGTCATTTCCACTCGAAATCACGTGACCGTGAGCATACAGGACCCAGCCTCCACCATCCTGGCTCCAAGAAACACACACAGAATGCCAGGAGTCGTCATGTTCGAAAGCCTTGACGTAAGGCCCTTGTTTGCCGTGGATCAGCAGAGCCAATTGAACAGGCTTTCCCTGGGTCAGGTTTGCTCGGAGCTGGAAGTCATTAACGGAATAAGAAAAGATTGTGGAAATTCCAGAGCTGTTTGGATTGAAGCGGAGTTGGGTGCAAACAGTCAATGAGCTCATGGAGGGGAACTTGTGCAGGAGGTGGGCATGCGTCCGGTCCAAGCGCCTGGAGAAATCCAGAATCAGTGTCTTGGCAGAATCTTTGATTTCATCCCAAACAGTGAGAGAAGGAAGTAATCATAAAAGTTAATCATAAAATAAATAATGGGATCATTTTACTCCTGTTAAAAATGTGAAATAGCTCTACATCTTTATTTGTTGAGAGAGTAAGTACAATTAACCTACTTTTTTGATGTGTTGGGATTTTCCTGGCAATCCACACAGGATTAGAGATATTCCAGTATTTTAAGATGCTGTTTAGCTGTTGCTTCTCTGCCGGGTTGGAGATAGTGGCTAAAGTCCCAGATCGCTGCTTGCATAGCTCCTCTGCAGCCTTCCATTGCCGGCGATGGGAAATATACTCATAGTACAACTCATCATATGGCTGACTTCTGCCTTTCACTCTTAATGCTATTTGAAAAGTAAAGAAAAGAAGTTGATAGAAAAGCTTCCACCAAAGTGGTATGGGTTTTATTTCAATACATGGATGATATTCCAAAAGTGTTCAGCTCAGATCAAGAGTGTCACTACACTAAGATGGATGACAACTGGCAAATAAAAGTAATAATCCATATGAAGCACATTACTGCGTAAATGATGTGATGGAGATCAATATAATTTGATTTCATTTCAGGATTCCAGCCACCATTATGAGAATTTTCCAAGCCTTTACAGTAAAGAGAGTCTACAGCTCCTGCCAGACCCTCTAATCGTTTTTTATATGTGCACATCTAAAACATGCATTACTAGGGCGGATAAATTACACTCGCTTACTATGAGTCACAGCCCAAGTGATGATGTAAGTGTTGAAAAACATCTGGGTGTCTCACTGAGAGGAATACCTCCCTGACTTGCCTAAAGCATGTGAGACTTCACTGCTTAAAAACCAAGTAATGCATTTTCCATGTAGTTCTCAGGCTAGATTATCCGTCGAAGGTTTACTGTAGAGTAGCAAACTGACCAGTTACATCTAAAAACTAACGTTCTGTTGTAGATTTCATTCCAATATTTTGAGTAAGTTTTCACTTTCGTGAGCTGCCAATAAGTAAATGAGACTAAATTCCTGCCCTATTATATGCAGATGAGTTTGTTTGTTCACACTAGAGTGCTATTCTTGTTCTCTTACATAACAACCAATATTAGGCTGAGACAGAAAGATCTCTCCGCAAAAACACCAGATAAGGTTTTCCATGTAATTTATGTGACTGTGTTGACCATGAAAGAAGGTTGATTTTGTGTCTGAGGAACCACTTATGTGAATGAGTTCACCAGATCTGTATTTAAAATCCCCTGGGAGAGAGTTCATGACACCATACAATCTAACAAGGTTCCTTTTGGAAGGGCAACTGCCCAATAGCATCACAAACCTCCACCGTACATAGCAGTGGGTATAAGGTTCTTTTCAACATATTTATCCTTTGCTTCAAGCTCAACTCACCTGAGCAGAATTTGACCAGCAATGAAAAATCTTATGTTCGTCCCACTTGACAAAAACGAACGGTTTGGGTAAAATCCCAGTAGAGTTTAACAATGTCCACATGTTTACGTTTGTAATGTCAGAACAAAAAAAAAAAAGCTTTTTTTTCTGTCATGTTGATAGCATCTAATGGTTGCTATGAAGACTAGATGATCCCAGGGTGCCACTCTTTGCTGCAGTTCTGTAACAGTGAGCTTGGAGATTTTTTTTTTTTTTTTTACCACCCTCACCATTTTATTCGATATACAAAATATCAACATAAAGTGCTAAAAGAAATGAGCTTCGGTTCAATGTCATATTTATACCCCAAAGAAACAGAAAGCCGTGGTCGCTTCAGTTTCATTTATTTTAAAGGAATTGTTAGGGGCACCAATAACTATCACAGCATAGTAAGTCGGAGGCCATGGTTCTCAACCAGAAAAAAATGGACTGCTCCCTCCAAACTGGGGGTCAGTCTATGCTTAAGGTGAGGGAGTTTAGCTAGTATTTTGATATGTTGTTCACCAATGATAGTGGGGTGCAAAGGGAGATGGATGGACCAACTGAGGTCTCATCTGCAGTAACAGTCACTGTTCTCTCTGTCGTGGTAAAAAAAACAGCTGAGCCAAGAAAAGCAAAGGTTTTGATTCATTACTCTGACTACATTTCAGTCCTCACAGGATATGACCATGAGATATGGATTGTGACCAAAAGATCGAGATCCTGGATCTCAAGCAGCTGAACAACGCTTCCTCCCTCCATAGGTTGGCTGAACTCAACTTCAGATAGCTTGGAGTACAACCACTGTTCCTCAAAAGGAGTTATCTGAGGTTGTTCAGGCATCTCATCAGAATTCGCCCTCCCTTCGGATGCTTCGTACAATCCACTGGCAGGAGACCATAGGTCAGACCCAGAACTCCTCATAGGGAATATATCTCTCTTCTGTTTTGGGAACACCCCCAGTATGAGATAGACAATGTTACTAAGGAGCAGGATGCCTAGGTTTCCCTCCTGGAACTGCGATCCCCACAATCCAATCTTGTAAAAGTGGAATACATGGGATGACTGGATCAACAAATGTGCCACTGATGATTTACATGTTTTTTCTAACATGGGAGTTTATCCCTACTGAATAAAAGCACTCAATTTAAAGGTTGGATTTTTCTGAAATTTTCAGGGTGAGATTTTGTTACTACAATCATAGATGAGATTCATTAATGTCTACTTCTTGATCAAAGGTGCCACTATAAGTATTTGATGCAGAAGATGAATATTTACTAAAGAGATACAAAATGATGTGATACAAATAAATAACTAATAATAACAACAACGGAAAATAAAAATAAAACCAATATAATAAGTTAGCTGAAAAGAGGGAAAACTTTACTGAGACATACAATGATAATAAACTGGCAACAAATACATAACGGGACTAGACAAATGGGCTGCAGAGAAGAACATCCTTGTAGCCCTTATGTTTGTGTGGATTTGATGCTAAGGAGATGTAGGTTAGCAACAGGTTTGCTCCTTTATCAGCTAAAAGCATATTTACACTTAAACTTGAAGAGAAAATAAACTTACCAAATATCTGAACGCAAACCTGTAACACAAATACAGGTTTAGCTCAGCTGTGAAGACCATTTAGATTATGTTAGCATAGTAGCTAATAAAAAAACTAATTAGTGGCGCAATTACCTAATGAAAATAACTACGTTCACTCTATCTGTTTTAAATTTTCACAGATGTATTCTTTTCTCTTTTTTCCTGTTTGAATAAGTTTTTTTTCATTAATTCAAAAAAAAAGAAAAGTTTCTATAAACTACCAGAATGATGTTGAATTTAACAAGATGGGTATTGCATATATCTGCTACGATTTCATGAGTAAAATCACTCTTCAGAACACAGTAACCCATAAAAATTAACATTAATCCGTAACAATTTTCTGTTTATTATTAACTGCGTGTTTGTTTTTCATTTTGACTTATAAAAACTGTTAAGTAAACAACTCCGTGTAGTGTAAAAACATTTGAATTATTTGCGTCTTCAACGCAGATCGCTCACAAATGAGCGTATATTCCAAATTGTTTCAAAGGAAGAGAAACAGGTTTATACAACTGGTAAAAAATAAAAATAAAGAGTACTTACTAGTAGAGTTAAGATGAGGAAAATCAACCAGTGCATCCTGAAACAAATACTTTGTTAGCTGGTTAATAAAGCGAGACAAATCCAACAGTGGTTTCCTAAGACACAACATATTGCTTTACCTGATTTGTTGATCTTTTTCGGTCGTCTTCTCATTTCAAGTTGAGCTGTGTCTGTAAACGCACCATCAATCCTTTCTAAAGTATGTTTACTTCTTAACCATGCAAAAGTAGCGCCGAAGTGTTGCTGACTCCAGGGAGCATGAAGGGAGGATGCAGATGAGGCTACGCAGACGATGAGTGGGTGTAACCTGGAGCCAGCAGCAGAGGGTGGTAAAAGTAGGGTTCATGGACTAATGGGGGCCCGAGGGTGGACTTGTTAGGGTCTTATAATTTAAAGTATCGACTAGTTTTCAAACCTTAACCAATTAAGTGTGGGAAGCTAAATATCAGTTTCTGGGCCAAATTCTGACTGGTGGTGAGTTTTTGTTTTCATAAAAGTGCTTAAAACTGATCACAGTTCATTGGGTTTTGTTAAATCTTGTATTTGGCAACGACACACTATATCTCAATAGGGTTAAGATACTTCCTGCATGGCCACATATCAAAAAAATAGTGTGATGATCTTTGAGCCCCATTGTTAACACCTTTATATGATGAGACATTCCTATCTCATACTACAAGATTCAGAGATCTTTACTCTCTTAGCCTGGGTTCTTGAAAGGATGTTTTTTTTTTTTCTACCACTCTTTAAACTTTCAACAGCGTTTCAGTCTGTTTTTGACGTCTTTCATGGCCAGACGTGGCTTTTGTGCCCCTCTTGTTACAAAGTCCTTGCCTGTGTGTCCACAGATTATTCCACCCATACCTGCTGCTGATTTTGACCAAGCACTGGTGAGCACTCTCTTCTCCAGTTCCTACCACAGAAAGAGCTGGCCCTGCTAGAAGTGAACTTCTCACCTTGAAGGCACGTCCAAGTGCAATTTGGATAAAAGTCATGACTTCACATATGAGGTAGTTTTTAATATAAAGTTGGATGTACACTTTTCTTTGGACATTCATTGATTCCAATACAAAATGATTTGGTGGCTTTTCTTTTCCCAAATTAGAGTTGCAGGATTTTTAATTTTAGAATATGTGCTAAATATACATTTACTGTGTAATTTGTAGTCTAGGTTACACAGTAAAAATGGTACAAGACATATCACAAATAGCAAAATAAAGGACAAGGTGAAACTTAAGAAATGAATATTTTGAACACAACTGCAAATTTTAACCACATTATCCTACTCTTTCATTGTCATCACTATGCTAAGATGAACATAATGATTTTATCAGAATTCTGTTATATAGACTCAGCTGTGTTTATAAGATGCAACTATTATTTTTTTTGTATCAGTACAAAAAAAAAAAATACAATAAAATGTTTTGGGCTTTTTTGGGATAACAAAGATCACTGCACAACAAAACACTGTCACCAGAAAAACTGAGATTTGTAAAACATTTCATCAACACTATAAATCTGTAAATAAAATGTATACACAAAGACAGTTCCTTGTAAATAATGCAATCATCCATTTGGGGGAGGGGAATGTTGGTTTAATGTGTTTAAAAAAAAAAAAAAAAAGTACAAATACTGCACATAATTCAAAGGTTAAAATAAATAGATAATGTGGGCTTGCATACTTTTTCAGTTACTGAAAAGTTCAGCTGGGATTCATGCATGAGTGCTAGCATAAATGTAAACACTTTAAATGTAGAAAGAATTGTATCTCAGTGCCATATAACAGTAAGTCTTTCTATGGGTGCACTCTTTACCAGCAATGTATTGTGAGCTGAAGGTAAAGATCTGAATCCATGTGAAATCAAGCCATGTGATTCTTAGCAGTTGTGCAGATGGCTGTATTATTTTTTTAAAGCAATATAAAAATGGTTACAACAGCAGTTCGTTTAGATACGTATATTAAAAAAAAATCCAAAATCTACAAGTGTTGTCTGAGTGCAAATAGCTTGATAATGTGTTACGCAACAACACAATTTACAGGAACAAACACTCATGCAAGCTAATACCTTAAAAGAAAATGTATAGAAAAGCGTAAAAACCAGGTCCTGCAAGTTTTCATTACAAATTAGCTTACCTGAAAAGCCCAGAATTGAGACATTACATGTCCTAAAAATATATAGTCCTGAAATGATGGTTTGACAAAGAATGCCCCTTTTTTACAGCTAATATTGTCCCAGCATCAATCACCTACAATTTACACTCATGAGTGAAGGTTTAGCTTCAGTATATATATCATAAATAAATTCAAACTGGCGGACGTGTTTTTGCCATACCAAGAAGAGAAATCAAAGAAATTTCAACAATATTTTCTTTTTACACCATGTTTAAAGCAATACAATTGTTAGCTTGAAACATTTTAAAGAAAAATGGTGTAAATTTGTTTTGTTTTTTTTACAAAGATTGTTTCTTGTACTGTTACGATCACTTAAATCTTAGCAGATTAAATCTTTATTTTTCTTCAAGGCAACAATTTATTTAAACAACAAACTCTTATACTGTAAGCTATGATAAAAACACAAAAAGACTTTACACCCAGTGAGGGCTGCCACTGCATGCCACACCTGGAGCAAGAAAGTACACCATTTTACTCACAACTTTATTTCTAACAGCACTGTGAGTGTTAGGGTTCTCTTTGGCGGAAGAGTCATTTTCTAAACTCTTGTCTGAACCAGCTGAACTTCTGCTGTCGCTGACCCCCTGCTGGCTCCAGAAGGAGGAGGATAAGGACCGTAGGGCGGAGTGGAGCTCATCTCGCGCAGATATGACTGTCTGAAGACAGGGAGGCTGCAGGGACGGCGCCTCTGCTACCTGCTTGGACAGGCCAGTGACCAGCTCATCAACCGCCTTGGTAGAAGAGGAGATCAGCTCCCTGCAGCCGCTGAGGTCAAGATTTCTATCCGTGCCTGGAAGAGCAAAAATCAGTCAAACATGCACTTTTTTAAATTAACGGCTACACCTCTGTAGTGGAAGAGAGGTCATCAAATTTTAACTTCAACAAATCTGTTTTAAAGAGTGGCATAAAGTTAGGGAAAGTTGCTCTGACTGAAAAACTCAGAATTACAGGACTCAAAATATTTTTTGAATATTTTAAAACTACATTGCAAAATTAGTTTAACAACTTGATTAAAAAAAAAAAAACAAATATCAGTTAAAAAGATGTTTGAAGAGGAAGTTAGCCTGTTTGGAGATTTAAAAAAAAACATTCCTAAGAAATGTGCAATTTCAAAGAGTTACCTCGCAGGGCTGTAGACAAACAGCACTGCATCTGTTGGATGGCCTGGGTCAACTGGAACAGGTTGGTTGACATAGTCCTCAGCCTCTGTAAATGAGCAAGTAAGGCTGCATCTTTCTCCTCCTCCTCCACTTCCTCTACATTACATTCTCGCTCCTGTTTGAAAACAGAATAGCAAATAATCAGTACGATACAGCAAAAGGGAAAGATTTTTGAATGCAAGTCTTTGACATCAACTATAGTCCAATACTGCCTCTTTAAAATGCATTGGTAGATGAAAAAACTTTTGCTTAAATGGACCTTAATGAGGTCTTTTTTCACCACTGAAAAAAAAGCATTACTTTGGTAACTGTTTTCATCGATATTTTATTTAAATTCCCATTAATACTTTGAAGATGCATTAATATTGTTCAATATGATTGTATTTTATAAATTTATGATCAGCTGATGAAGGATTGTATTGCTGGATTATATTTCTTTCTATGCTATTTGGGTGGAGGCTTTATATAAACACACTTATTTTTTTCCTTAATATCTTTGATCTGTATTTTAATTGTGCAAACTTAAAATTTAAACAAAATCACAAACTGGATATTTTTACATGAAAAACAGCCAAAACATGTGAAAGTTAATGCAAATACAAAGACACCATTCATCCTATCCATTCCATTGAAGTAAATAAACAGCAGTTTGACGTTTCTGTAAACTGTTAATGACTGTTGAACTGACAAAGACCAACAGCTTTATCAATAAAAACAGTTAAGATTGAAATATAGGAGCATGTGCTGCTGGTAAATGTCATTTTAATTTATTTTCATGGCATTCTCAAATTATGCCTTTTTATTTTTGCTAAAAGCAATCAACAGGTAATAGTTATCAGTGTATGCATCCAACGCAAGACAAGTGCCTAACTTTAGATCTCGATTCTCTTCTGAATGTTGTTGCCATTTTCCTCTGCTGATTTTTGGCTGATACATGATGCCGATAAAAATCACATCATTGCCACAAAGGCAACAAACATATATTGATATATTGAAACATCTCATGGTTCACACATTAGTAATATTTTACGAAACAGTCTCAACAAGAATAGTTTCAATTCAGACTGCATCCTTAGAATAAATTGTTGCCAACATTTTCTGGTCAAGTCTGATTCATAGTTTATTTAAATGTGTCCTATCTTAGCCACAAAGGCAAACAGTATGGTGGGTCTGGTTGCCTTACAGTATTGAGGCAAATTTGCTCTACCAAAAAGGAGCCAATGGAATGCTACCTTTGTTACTTTAAGGAAATTAAAACCCATCTAGTTCAGGCAATCAGAAAGACATGCTATGAACAGAAAAACACATGGATGTCAAAGTGAAGTGAAAAAAAGTCTCACTTCATCCCTTAAGAGGGAGCGCCATCCACATTCTCTCCAAGCAGAGCATTGTGCTGCATACATGTTCACGGGATGTACTGACAGAGGTCATAACTCTGATTTATTTGACCGTGGGGTGTGCCTATAAGTCTCCACTACTGATTCAACAAAAACACTGGCTAATTTGTGTGGTTAAGATAACTTTAAACAAGCCTGTTAGGTGTGACTTATGCCACTTCATTCACCACATTTATAACGTTAACAACTGTCGAGGGGTGAATGCCCAGAGATAAGTTTAGAGAGCACTGAGATTTACAGTAGCAATAAAGGCTGAGTGGCATCTTTAACAGGGCTGTTGTGGGAGTGGGTGTTAATCTATTTCATTTAAACTTGTGTCAAGGTAGAGGAATTGTTTCGGCTGACAATGCAGTGTGTCTTCCAGTCCTGGTTTCAAAAAGCAGCTGCCAGTGGTTTTTGGGATGGTACATATACACCTATTCTTGTGTTGCAGAAACTCACCGAAATATGACACTGAATGTAGCTCTGCAGGGCACGAGACATATCAAGAGTTTTGGATTTTAGACTCTGGAGGACCTGAAAGCAGAGATGAAAGGCATCAAAGGTAGCAACTTACTTAAAGTGATATTTCCTTCAGTCAGCCTATAGGTCAGTCATGTCAAATTATGTGACATCAATTAGACAATTTCCCACTACATATGAATATCTGATGTCTTACTGGATTTCTGGGATAGGCCAGCTGAGCATCTCTGACCATTTCCCTGGTGATGGCAAGGCTCTCTTCTAGGAGAGAGCGCACACCCTTACTGGTTCCCCTCAGCAGACAGCCTAAAAGGGATTGCTGAAAGCATAGGACATTAAATACAGTGAACATGTGTGTAGATCGTTACAAAAGCTACAAAGCATAATCAACAAAACAGAGAAAACAAAAACTACAGCAAACATCCCTGATAGTCTGGAGCAGAACGTTAAGAGCACATTGGCTGAATTAACAGTGTAGCAAAATTCGTCAGTTTGACCTCAATGTCACTGCTTAGGTCCGAAATAAAAACCCACCCTATTACAGATTTAAACTTCTAGATTTTTCCATCAGCATCAGGTTTCTCCCAGTTTAACATAACATGGCACTTTTAAAAAAGGCATTTTCTGCTCAAATCTGCTGCAAAAGTAATTCAAAGCCTGACAGAAGCTTTTAGCAGCCTTCCTAAGGAATCTTTGTCCCCTCTTAATGGGCAAAGGCCTTCAGTGTATTAATAATCTTGTGTTTGGATGTTGCTCCTGCCTTTTTCAAATCCCAGCAGAAATTTTCGATAGGGATCAAGACAGGCAACTGTTAGTGATTTTTCCCTATGGATACCTGACTATATTTCCTCCCGATCTCATCTTCCCAGAACCTTTTTATCCTACTAGGCTGTTTTTTGCCACTGTTTTCATTGTGGGGTCTGAAAACCAGGCTTTTTGTGTAAATTACGTTTCCTGACACCGAGTGGGTCCAGAGTGCCGCTGAAATCTGGGATCCCTGCTCACCGCAACAGCAGAGTCTAGAATATGATTAAAAATGGTAAAATATACCAAAAACAGCAGTAATTATAGATTGCTTCATAGTGGTTATTGTTTTAAAGCCACATACTGCCACGCCATATTACATGGACATTTCTAGGTAAAACTGATTTTAAATGAACAGCAAGCATCTCAACATTCAAACGCAGGAGAGATGAAGAATCAATCAGGATTACAGTCAGCTATCAAACGTATTATTTATGTTTTAGAGAATTAAAGCCAGTTTTGACTCAGAAGAAGTTTGTAATAATCCACACATCTTTGATAATTATAGCCTGAGGGATGTATATTTTAGAAGGAATAACCACACATATTTCCAGCACCAGCTGCTACAGTGGGCCTACTTTATCCCAACTTGAAACTGGCAAATGATCAACAAATCTGGGCAGTTGTGACTATTTTATCTCAGAACATAAACGCTGTGCAGCTGCAGGAGACGCTGGTCCACTTCACAAAACAGATGTCATCATAAGGAAAGAATCCTATGAACAAATATTGAGGCATCATCTAAATACATCAGCCAGGAAGTTAATGCTGGGCCACAAATGGATCTTCCAAATGTTCAAGAAAGGCGCTTTCAAATCTGACTCAGTTAAACCAGTTCTGTTAGGAGGAATGGGCCAAAATTCTGGCAAACTATTGTGAGCAGCTTGTTGATTAGGGAAACAAATGACCCTTCTGAGATTAAAAAAAATAAAATAAAATAAAAAAAAAAATTATATATATATATATATATATATAAAATCTCTGAAAAATAAATCTGTCTATCATTATACTGGTATTTAGCACATAGAAAAAATGTTACAAGTCCAAACTGACCAAAAACAGCAAATGTTCAACCTGCTTTAAAAAAAAAAAAAAAAAAAAAAGGTTAGGCATTTTATACAGTGTATAAACATCTGGTTTTCTAGATAGAAGCAAACATCTGGTTTGAACTGTATATCTAACTACCAGGATATACCAATTATGTTGCTCAAAATGAAGCAGCATTTATTTGTGCTTCATTGCCTTCTCCCACTTCATCAAGGCAGCAACAACCATGAACTTCTTATTATTTCTTCATTCAGACTGAAACATTTTGTACATAACCAAAAAAAAAAAAAAAAAAAAAAAAAAAAAAAAAAAAAAATCAGTATTCAGATCATTAACAACTAGGTTGTAATATCTTAATTGCTTTGCACAGCTACAAACCTTATATTACTGTTCATTTTCTGTGGCTCTGAAGACAGTGGATTATTACAGCGGTTACCTTGCCCGTGGCCTGATCGCCAAGCACCATGACACTGAGCGGCATGTCTGTCACCACTGCCAGATGGGCCAGCGCAAGCATCGCCACATCCAAGCACTGACTGCTTTTCCGCCGTGCTTCTTTCACCATCGATGCAATCTCAGACTCACAACCCTGGATTGGGAAAAACACATTTTTTATTTATTTATTTTTTTTTTTTTTACATCCAACATCAGGCTAGCATAAACAAACAGGTGGAATTAAAATTAATTTACCAGTGAATCAATGAGAGTCAACACAACGGTTGATGAAGTCTGAAGGGTCAGTAAATAAATTAAAATGGTGGGGGAAAATATATATATATATATAAAATCAGGGTTTAGGGGTAAAAATTGTCTGTTTAGGTGCCAAGAGTTGTCAGGAATTTAGATTTCCTTTCCATATATTCATGATCTGTGTGGAGCTCAAGGCTGAGAATTCCCTCTGCTTTGCCATTTCCATAGATGGAGCTCAAACAGCTCAAAGCTAAGACCTGTCAGTCAGATCGGCATTTTGATAAGCCGCCGCATGTCCAAACTACGCCTAATTGAAAACCATTTTGTTGGCTTAAATTTCGCCTTTTATATAAAATGAAAATACCCAGAAACCTCCATACGAGTTTTTCATCACTTTGTGCATTCACCTGAATAAGCATTTGGAAGAATCCTCCCATTTTCTTGACTTGGCTTTTAAGTTCTTCACCAACAGTGTAGAGCATGCCAGAGGAGCGCTTAACAGTGGCCAGCCACTGCATGGTAACAAACATGGCAGTTTCTAATGCCGTCGTGGCCTTGATCAGCTCAGTCTGGGCTACTACGCTGCACACAAACACTGCAGAAGGATGAGCAATAATAAAAGTTTGATTAAAATAAAACACCTACACACAACAGTTGAACAAACAACTTTCCTAATATTCTCATGAATAATTGTTTGAAAATCAGTTGAAGCTCACCGCTGTCCTGGCTGTCATCATCTAAGCCCTCATACAAGTCAGATATGGTTTGAACAGCCGTGTATACCAGATTCAGATCAGACATGAGTCTGTCTGCCAAGGTCTCCTCTGTCTCACTGCAGCTTCGCAGACGAGCCACTGACCGGCCAATAAGCTCCTTGCAGATGCTGGGAACAGCGGGTTCTGTGGTGCTTGTATGGTTGGAGGGAGGTTTGACTGCTCCGCATATAAGCCCTGAGGTGTAGACAGGAGGAGTAACACACAAAAATAGATGGAGTAACTGCAAATGTTCCTGCAAGTTTCTCTTAGTTATTTTAAGACAATATAAGACCTTTTTAGGATCACAATTTAACAGTGAGACCTACATTAATTATGAAAAATAACTTTCATCAGTTAAATAAAACTTTGTCCATTTAAACTGGTGTTTTTTGACTCTAGTATGTAAGTTCTATGCTTTTACACCCAAATTAAATAGCTACAATGTTATTTTAAGTCCCCCATACAAGGTCCTTTATTTTTTTTATATACAATGAGCTTCATAACAGTTATAACTACAGGTTCCAATCAGCTAACAAAATCCGTTTTTCAAGTCAAACCTGAATTAAATAGCTTTTCTTCAGTGACAGCTGATAGAGGAAACGCTAACAAGAGCAGTTTGGTGTCAGTTCCCTTAACAAACCACAAAAAATGTTGTCAAGCATCTTACCAGCAGACTGCGAGGAGATGGTGAGGCTCTGAATCGGATGGACCCGGATTTCATACAAACGTCCAGAGATCCTCTTTGTCTTCAGAAGACTTCGGCTCCTGAAGTCCAACCAAGCATAAGCTGTGTGAGTTTACAGCCAACTTCATATTCATGTTTTTCTTAGACATTTCAGGAATAATTAATTGAGAACTGCTATATTGAGGGTAATTTAAATATTGGTTATTTTGTGAAGATTTGGGATAAAGAGAGAAAAAACAGAAAGCAGGAATCCAGAGGTGAGAAATCCAGTAAAGTTATGCTGCATACGCATTCTTTCATTGAAGTCAGGGAGAAAAGCATAATGGAGCCACAGACTGGGTGACATGTTTAAGTTGGCTGGATCTGGTGGAGAACTGGGTACCACCAAGAGCTCTTGCTATGAATATCAACACTGTGAGGGGAAAATGTTGGATGTTTGTAGTTCCCCTAGGCTGTGTGTGTGTGTGTGTGTGTGTGTGTGTGTGTGTGTGTGTGTGTGTGTGTGTGTGTGTGTGTGTGTGTGTGTGTGTGTGTGTGCATATCTACATGTTTTGTTTATATCTCTTATTTAAAACGCCCTGTTCTCACCTTTTTGGACAAGAAACAGAACAAAATACTACAAAAATGAACTTTAAAAAAAAAAAAATAAATAAATAAAATATATATATATATATATATATATATATATATATATATATATATATATATATATATATATATATATATATATATATATATATAGTTACCAGGTTGCAGATTACACTTTTTGAGAACGGGAGGATCTTGTGTAAAACACTTGTGTATAAGTAACTCTAGTATTCAGCCTAGTATATTAGATTGTCTAAGCACATACTTTTGCTTGTATTTTCTTGAAATAAGAGTTTAATTGGGCAACAAACCCTGACAAGATTAAACCATAAGATGGCAACATGCAGACAGATAGCGATGTTATGAACTAAGAGACAACTGGTTTTTTTGGAAGTTTTCCTGCTAACATGATTTATACAACAGAAAAGGTATACCAACTACTTCCTGCAAAAACAAGATGCAAAAATAGGGGCTGCAGGATAAGAAGCGGAGCTGGATAATTACCTTCGGCGAGAAAAAGAGGAAGTGGAAGCAGAGGAGGCTGATATATCTTGCTCCCACTCATCATCAGGATCATAAAACACATCGTCATCTTTAGAGGTGGAATCCCCCTGCGGAGAGTAAAGCAGTGCTGACAAGCCCGGTCTCACTTACTCAACTTAATGAGAAAAGCATGGCAAAGTGAGGCTGCTTCCCTCCATCAGGCATAAAACAAGCCAATCTGGACTGTAAATAAGGTCAAATGGCAGGGAAATAGGCAATTAAGTGTGAGGTGATGTCAGTTTCTGATTATGCAGAATGAGGAATGGGGAAACTGGTAGTCTGCACATGTTTTTCTCAATACATGGCATGTAATGTCATTAAAACACCTTTCAATTGAGGTAGGAAATCTTCTGTGAATTTAGCAGCTTATTACTGAACACCAAAAGAGCTTTTAATTCAAATCATAGACATAAAGATCTAAGAGAATCCTAAATAAATAATCCCAAAAAAGCAGAAGCAACTTGAGACAGTCAAGAAAAAAAAAAAAAAAAAAAAAAAAAAGATTGCAAAACATGTGCACACTTCGATGCACGCACAGAATCTGCCAAAACAAACAAACAAACAAACAAAATACTTGGAGCCATTACATCAGAAAACCCAACTCATTCAGGACTAACCTGCTCAAGCTCTCTCATCACAGCCATGTTGTTCTGGAACTTATCCAGGCTCCAAAAAGTGGAGATTCCAAGCTTTGTGTTTTGAACTCGCACTTGAAGCCCACTTTGCTGGGTGTTCTCGGTTTCAGAGCTTTCGTGTCTAAAATAGAAAAAAAAAAATGACAAGATTAATAACTAATCTCAAAGAATATAATGTCTGCTTCAAATAGCATTGTCTTTCTATTCTGTGATTTGTCTCATTAAAACTCAGAGCTACAATGCAAAAAAAAATGTTTAACATATAAGCAAAACCATCTGTTCTTAAAACCTATTTTGATAGTAACCCTACATGAAACTTTCCCAACTTTGTCTTTCCCACCTGCTGAAGAGAGTGTGTTTCTTCAGTTTAACACTGATTTTATTGGCCTCCTCAATCATCAAGGACAGCTTCATGGCATCCCACTGTGGAGAAGCTATGACAGAAATAAAACATCAAAGCATGACACCAGGCATCTGAAAGCTTAGCATTCATTAACAAAGCAGAGGGAAGTTTATATGCCCGAAATTCCACTGCTTATTATTCTAGTTATATTATAGATGTTAATAAAACATAAATGTACCAAAAAACCGTGCCCTGTAGATTTGATCTCTCTTATTTAGACAATGCATAATAAAAAAAAAAAGTACAATTATTCATAATATTGCATGACAGATACTAGTCATGATCAATGTAATGAAATTCTCAGATACACCACTTTCTTTCTCCTGAACCAATGGACAAAAATTTAAAAGAACATTAAAGCAGAGGAGTCTCAAAAAGCTGTCATGTTAACATATGGAGATGCCTAATGATACCAGTAGTAAACAGTCCCAACTCACCATTTCTGGTAGTTTGTTTCTCTCTTAAAGCCCTTTTCTTCTGCATCTCCTCCAGCTCCTTGCTAATCTTCCTCTTCTCTGCCTCCAGGGCCTCTACAATCTTTGCTTGGCATACTCTTTGTTCTTCCATAGCCTGCAGTAAGTCACAGCAACGTAAACAATATTACAACCATCAGGCCATAACATTTAGCCTTAAACCAGGCTATTGCACAACTTAAAACCCATCCCAAATGGCCAATTAGTTAAGAAAATTAAGAGTATATTTAAGTATATTTAAGCCAAAGTTTGTTTTTTTATAGTCAGAAACTAAGGGAATAAGAAATTAATAATAGTAAAAAATTTGCTGTACTTAGCTATCTTACGTTAAAGCTGCAGTAGGTAACTTTTATAAAAATGTGTTATTAACATATTTGTTAAAACTGACACTATGTCCTAACAGTATAATATAAGGCAGATAATCTGAGGGAAAAAAAAAAAAAAAAAAAAAATCTGCCTCCTCCCTGTGGTCTTACTGCCATCTGCAGAAATACATCATTCCTGGTCAGAAACAACCAATCAGAGCCAGGAGAAATGTGTATGTGTATGTGCTGTTCACACCCTCCCCCACAAAGCACGTACAAAATCAAGAGTGCCAGTTTGCTGCAGCTGTGCTAATGGCGCAGAAACAGCCTAAAGTTACACGAAAACTGTTTATCCACCATCATCGGTGGCCATGCTTACTAGCCTGCAGCCTCTGCTACGGGGGAGAAGCTGCAGTGCAGCAGAAAGCAAATGGGAAGGGTATGAGCAGTACATACATGAGCATGATTGACACTGCTAAGACATTCCTCCTGGCTCTGATTGGTTGCTTCTCACTGGGAAAGGTGTATTTCTGCAGATGGCAGTAAGACTACAGGGAGGAGGCAGAGAAGCTTGATTTTTTTTTTCCTCAGATTATATGTCTTATATTATACTGTCAGGACATAGTGACAGTTTTATAAAAATGTGGTTTTTTTACACATTTGTTTAAAGTTACCTACAGCAGCTTTAAAGCAGATCCATGAGAAAAGACAAAATAAAAGATGA
Organism: Anableps anableps; assembly: GCA_014839685.1. NCBI lineage: Eukaryota > Metazoa > Chordata > Actinopteri > Cyprinodontiformes > Anablepidae > Anableps > Anableps anableps. Next base: position 24,995,400 of record CM026070.1, read on the forward strand.
GGTAAAAACCACAAATAAGAGTAATCTAATTACTGAGATATTTACTACTTTATTTATATAAACTTAAAAACATTGATTTATGCTACAAATGCACTCATGTTTCTTTATTGTCTTATTCTAAGATAATAATACACAAAGAACGATATTATGTAGCTAAAATTTTGTAAACAAAATAGATCTTTATTTCCTTTCTACCTCTAAGAAAGGAGATTAATTTAAATTTTTAGGAAAGGTCAAGTTCGTACGCAGAGAGACAATGATTAAATCTTTACATTTAAAAACTAACTGCTTTTCTGTTGTCCTGACCTGAGCTTCCATGTGGAGACGGAAGCGTCTCTTCTGGGAGTCCACCTCCTTTTCCAACTCCAGCTTGGCTATCTTGAGCTCTGCCATTTGGCTAGCCACCCTCTGCTGATCTTTCTCTTGCTGACGCTTTCGCTCATTTTCCTCGTTCTGAAACAAAATTACATTTTAGTAAAGGTGCATGGTTTAAGATATGCAGAATTTAAATTAAATGTACTATATACATAATGTTTTTTTTTTATTTATTTAATTACTACATTTTTTTTAATGTTTTCATTTGTTTGAAACATATTTTTCCCCAAAAATCTGCATGCAAACTTACTTTTAATGATTGAAACTTGAGTTCAAATCAATCAAAAAAGAAACTGATAGTAAAAAGTAGGTCAGCCATGTAATGCCAAAAGTATCATTTCAAGTATCAAAAACATTAATAATATTCCAACTTCCTTTAAAAACCTATTGAATCGTTTACATGTCTCATTCCCCCCTGGTGGATGATCTAAGTATTACAGCTGTCCAGTACCAGTTTTATTTAGAAGTTAATAATGTTGGCATGCACCTTCTAAGAAGCAGTGCTTTCATGTGGCACAAAATCTATTTTTTATGATTACAGAATGTAATAAAGAAAAAAGTTATTTTAATTAGGCTTTCCATTTTACAAAAAATGTATTTAAAAACTGTGGTGAAAATGTGTATTAATTGCTGTATCTTATAGGTGAGTCTCAATAACTAAATATGATTGAAAATTTTTATTTAGGTCAGGTCGTCAATAAATGAAGCACATTATATAGATGAATTACATGCAGACTGAAGTTTTCAAGCCTTTTCTGTTTTGATTGTGATGATTTTTGAATATTTTTAATACAGGAATGTGGACTTAATGAAAAGTATGTTTAATGCCTGCTTAAAGGTTTTTATGTTCGAAAGGTACTTTTAATCTGACAAACAAGACTCATCAGAATAAATGTTGCAATTTACTGAGATGTACCTATATGTTAAATTTAGTGGAGTTCTTGAATTAATGTGGACTGTAAATAACATGAAAACTCAAATAAATCTATGACTTCAGTCAGATTTTTAGATACTGGAAGAAATGTATTTTGTTAAGATTTTGATGTTTATATCATTATGCATTTCAGTATATATTATCTATGTAATAATGTTAACTGTTGACTTTTTAAACTATAATTTTTAGTCATTTGTTTTATCAGGCTTTAAAAAGATTAAACTTACCAGTTCTCTCTCCAAGGCTTGGATCCTATTTTCATAAAGGGCCTTCTGGTCAGAAAGCTCCTTTTGAGCCACCTCTTTTGCCATCTGAATTCCCTGCATCATCTCCTCTTTTGCCTTTAAATGAGCTTCTTCGATTTCTGCCTCCAGCCTGAGACAAAAATGAGTGATTTACATGAATTCTGATTTTACTTGGTAGTTTACGAAATTAATAAGTTCTTTAACACCTACTTTGCTCGTTGAGCTGCAAGTAGCTCATTCTTGGCAAATTCAAAGTCTTTATGTCCATCACCGGCTCCTGTCCAGCACGATACCCGCTTTCCAGACTGCACTTCTGCTGGATGATTAAAGCGGAAGTAATGGTCCCCACCGAGAATAACTCTGTCACCCTGGATGCCAGATTTAACAAATGAAAATAAAGCATGAAATAAAAAGAGAACCTTGTGCATAATTTTTTTTTTTTTTTTTTTTTTGGTTGTTAACAGGAAGTTGTTTTTTTTCAGTACTTACATGGTGTAGTACAGTAGATTCAGAGATGAGGTTTCCATTGACAAAGGTCTTAGCACTGTCCATAGGGATGATGCTGACAGTGTTGTGGATGTTGGATATGACACTTTTAAAGAAAAGGTAAAAATCATTTAACTCTAACTTAAACTGAAATGTAACATATTGCTCTATTAACACTCATAGGCATTCACATACTTCAGCTTATTCGTGTTTTGTTTTGCTCTGTATGCAGCACAGCAGAATTTATTGTTTATTCAACAAGACAATGTATTATCAAAGTTCAAGGATTTCATTCTCACCAGTGTCGATCAGCAATAAGAGTTCCAGTGAGCTGAATGTCATGACTGGAGTCCGGTTTGAGCTTGCCCACTGTGGTTCGGCCCTCTTTTATCATATAGAGAAGCATCTCTGACAGCTGAGGGTCCTCGTTCAGATTCACCAGGTTCGGAAGACGGTTGTCCACTTTGAAAGTCACACCTGCTTTCTGGTTATATAAAGTCAGAAATACTTATGAGATTTACCTCGCTCTATCTTCTTTAAAAGAAAAGCTTTACGTTTTTGTTTGAGTTGGAAAAAGGAGGAAAAAAATAAATATACCTGTAACTCTTTGGTCTCTTCACGTTTACGTATTTCTGCTTGCTCAAGCTTCTCTCTCCATGCTCTGAGAAAAACAATAAAATACCATCAGTTTTAAAATTCATATGAAACTGTTGCTTAATTCCTTTTATATCTAAACCTTCATTTTACTCTGAATTTTCAAACATTGATGATAAACAGCAAAAAATAATTACATTAATTCTGCAGCATTTGAAAGTAAGAATGTTCTAAAACGCTATAAATATATTACTATAATGCTGCTTTAAAGTAAAAAAAAAAAACAAAAAAAAAACCCCACCTTAAATTTTTATTCAAAATAATAGTAATACAAATGTAAAGACATTTATAGCTTTGATACTCTAACATTTTCACTGTAATTGCATTGCACCATAAATATGTTTTACAGTTCATTGTTGACATCCAGCTGGCAGTAAGTTACAGTAAAAAACTTACAATAATATTTCTACAGTACAACTAAAATTATATTCCAGGATTACAAGAAACAAACACAATATAAGAATTTATGTTAGAATGATTTCAGTGATGCTGACCGGTTGGCCTCAACCATCTCTCTCTCTTGTTGACAAAGTTTACTCTTCAGGGTGCTGATCTCCTGCTGGAACATCCGGACTCTCTCCGGTTCAACGCCCTGGGAGCTCATCTGGGCCGCACGCAGTTTCTCCACCTCTGCCTTCAGCTCTAAAAATGTACCAGAGGTTGGTCCAGACTGTTTAAATGAAAATTTAAATAGCACCGAGCAAATGCCAACAACAACATAGCAGAAAACCACATGAAAAGCCTGGAACAATTTGATGTCTTTTCATTTAGAAATATTCAAAGCCAGTAACTTGTGCCCCAGTCTCTATAACTTACTGCACGGCACTGTTCTAATTTGAAAAGCGAGTCTGGCAGTGACCACTGAGACAAGCCGTATCTGCAGCAAGAGCTCCCCTTAGTGCTGAAAACGTCAAACAGCAGCACAATCGTCTCATGAAAAATAATACTTGCATGACAGTTAGCCGCCATGTGCAACTGACAGTGCATAAATAAAGGCAGGAAGCAAGGTTAGGGCCATGCTTTCATTTCAGCTGGAGAGCAAAAGAGGTAGTGATAGATAAATGTGAGGGCAAGTTATAATGTGGGGAGGAGAGAAGGAGATGAAGATCAAACTTTCCAGAGTTAAAAAAAAAAAAAGAAAAAAAGTTAAGACTGTTTTCAGGTTTATCAGCTACGCAGCACAAAGGTTTTCTTAGTCTTTAGTAGAAGAATTTAGAGCATAAAAAAATGTTTTTTCTTAGATGCCAAAGTCTTTATATCCCCCACCACCTGACCACATAACACCTGTGTTTCTACCTCTAAAATAAGCTTAAACAAACTGTTGTCCAGACTGTATAGATTAATCAAATATGCGCTCAACTGATTTTTTTTTAAGTGCTGGAAGTCTGACCTCTGATCAGCTTGGCACTGGTGTCTTCATTGACTTTGGCCACATTGATGATTGTGCGGGCCTGCTGGGCGTAGCGCAGAGTGCTTAGGCTCTCCTCCACGTTGGTGCCAGCTGGGCTCACAGTGGCGATCATCGCAGTCTTGGAGTTACCTCCAAGGCTCTCCTTCAACAGCCTGTAAGATGAGAAAAAAAAAAAAAAAAGCACTTTACAAAACAAAAACTATACTCCAGCTTCTTTAAATAAGTCTGAATTTAAAATTAATTTTAGCTACTTCACATTTTCAGGCAAACTGAAATATTTTTGTCCAATTTCTAGGACAGTGGAATTTAATCTCCTTCACATCTCCTTCAACTCTCAGCATCCTTCAGAATTACTGGCAACCCTGATAAAAATGTCTGAACTTTGAAAAAAAAAAAAAAAAAAAAAAAAAAAATGTTCTTCCACTGAACATTTTGAAAAGAATAAAAAATATATTTTAATTAAACTTTAATTTGAGTACATGTGATCAGTGAGGGGAAAACAAAACATATTTTTAGCAAACTTATTGGTGCAACAATTCTCTACTTAGTTGATTTTCTCTATAGGAAAATCAAATATATAATCAATAACTTCCTGTTTCTCTTGGGGATAAATAGGACGTGGCAGAGAGACCATTTTCTAGGATACTTTTCAAAATGAAAAAAGATAAAAGAATATGCTATTCCAGTAAATCAGATGTGTGTTGGTGTTATGGCTGTTCACAAGTCAGGAAATGGCTACAAGAAAAGTTACTGCTTGGAACTTAACTGCAACTTTAGTCTGAGCAATCATTTTAAAAAGTTAAAAAAAACTATAACTGTGGAAAACAAGTTTATTTTGAAACAATGCACCATGAGGAGGGGGAAAAAAATAATCCTCTCTAAAGCTCAATGTAAGACAACCGCAGCATAGTGTGGCATCTTTGGGTCACAATGTCCATAGCAACCATTTACTTTACAGCTTTTGTACAAATCTTTATCAAGGGTGCCAACAAATGTTTAGGGCAGCATATACTGCTTAAAACTGTGTTGCTAGTTCAACATATGACAGTATTTCTTACAGTGGAAAGAAGCTAACAATGTAGTGTTTAATTTGCTTTTCTGCATCCTTACCAAGTGAGAACAGATTCTCTGTATGGTATAAAGACCTTCTTCCTGGTGAGCACCTGTTCTGATAGAGCAGAGATGACCTTTCCAAGTGTTAGCAGGGATTTGTTGATGCTGGCACCCTCCTGAAATGTAAAAAAAAAAAAAAAAAAAAAAAACTATCTTTACCTTATGTTTGCAAAAACTTTTTTACAGAGTACACAGATAAGAAAATCCCACAATATTACAATTAAAAAAAAATAACAATAAAGATTTTTGAAAAGAAACTATTTTAGTTTCTTATATATAATTGTTGAAGTTAAAGGTGAGCCAAGTGTACAATTTGGTAGACCAAGCAAACAACAGTATCAAAATATTTCTTCACACAAAAAGTGTTGCTGTTTGAGTGCCACTCCTACTGGAGTATTTCTTAAAGTCAATGAAATACAGTCATGTGAAAAATAGAAAGAGGTCTTCTCATTTAATACTTAGCTTTTTATTACTTCTGCTTTACATTTGGTATGACCGTTTCAGATTTCCTCTGTTCTGTTGTCCAAATAATTAAATTTTAGACTTTGAATCGTGTATCAGACTCATAAGCTATGAAAATCTTCTTTCTGAAGGCCTCAGACTGCTTATTCAACCTTACCAAGGTGGTCACTCTTGACTCAAACTAAATATCTGAGGTTTAAACAGGGCAAACCTTCAAAATGCTGAATAATGAAGTTCTAATCTATCTAATGTGCACCTGATGTCATACGCCTGTTGTGATTTTGGCCATTTTGTAGTGGGAATAAACGTGGGAGTGTCCTAATTTATTCCTAACCAGAAATTATTTTTATCACATTTTACAGAAAATTTTCAAAAAGATTTTTCATTCTGTTTGTATTGATTATTTATATTACTCAAATTCTTCAGTGCTGTTAAATTGTATGTTAAATATACATATTTTGAAACATGCAAAAAAAAAAAAAAAAGACGCACACACACACTGGCAGTCACAGGGTGCCCTATTTTTTCACATGACTGTACATCCAGTGATCTGATACATGCAAATATTTGGCTGTTATTTTGTCACTGTAGACCAATATCCTGCTTATTTCTTAGTTTTGAAATGTAAAGAAGGAAAACAAAAATAAGTCCTAAGCTGACAGTCTATGAGTAGAAACACTGCAAGACACAGAAGCTGATATTATAGCAGTGCTAATGATGAGGCATCCCCACATCCCCATATTTGTGCCTACCCTGAGTCTGTCTCCACTCGTTTGGGCTGTACTGCTGCGTTCGCTGCCTGCAAGATCGACCAGGTTGATCCTGCTGGTGATGCTGTGGTCATGCTCCTCTCCCTCCACAAACTCAGTCTGAACAAACAAATGAGTCACTAAATGATAAAGAAAAAAAAAAACACACACACACACACCAGAATGATGAGTGTAAATACATAGTGAAGACAGAACTGCATACCTTAGTCTGGGTCATAACCAGTGTGAAGACAGAGTGAGATCTGGAGCTTTTGTCATTCATTCCTGTAGCTGCTGTAGCTCTCTGCTTGTTACCAAGCTCCAGCCAACCCTTTAAAATAAGAGACAAACTAATTATGAAAGATTCATGCCAAATATTAACTTTAAAGACTTTTTAAAAATAATAATAGTCAGATTCTTTGTCAAACACAATGATAACTTCAGATTTCATTTAAATTTTCATTTTAAAATAAACATTTTAAGAGAAGAAAAACACTATGATAATAGTTCTAGCTTACCTGAATGTCACCGTAAGAGCTCACCACATTCCTGGGATGAAAAAAAAAAAAAAAAAAAAAAAAAAAAAAAAAAAAAAATCAAATATGCAGCTCAGATTTATCCTTTTTGCTTTTATTGGAATACTATGAATCTAAAAAGAGAAAAAGTTCTCTTACGCAGAGAGCTCTGCAACATAAGGACCATGGACTGGATGCTCCCTCACCCTCAGCTGAAAAACAAGTCCCCTGTGTTACATATTCACTATAAAGTTTCATTAATTACTTCACAATAACAGCAAGTCATGTCTTGATAGCATTTTGAGTGAAGCCAAACTTTTGACATGGCACTTATTCATTGCTTCAACAAAATCTTAAAACACAATGGTTATGTGTCAGACCAGAAAGAACAATTTCTAAAATGCCAATAGAAAATTACTTTTTACAGGTGTTATAACCCACTAACCGGCATCTTCCTTTGGTTTGGCTCCTCCCTTGTGACCAGCAGGTCATGAATCCTTTCATTATAGACTTCAAAGTAGCTCATCTCCATGTGACATTTCACCTGGAGAGCCACATAGAAAGGATTTTGATATGTTGTGATACCTGACAGGAAGAAAAACTTCGATTCTTTTAATAGCTGGAGCATTTTCCCGGTGAAATTATTCAGATCAAGATTTATTATGCTAAATTTGCTCTGAAAAAAGATCAATTTGCCATCCACTTCAGTGTGAAGTTACCTCTTCATCTTCCATTGAGGCCAGTTTCATAAAAAGCTCCTGACAGAATCGTGGAATGATCCCAGCCTCCTCCTCAAAGCCCATCATCCTGAAAAAAAAAAAAAAAAAAAAAAAAAAAAAAAAAAAAAAAAAAAAAAAAAAACACAACAAAACCCCCACAACATATTAACCCAATCAAAGTGAAAGATGACAAACTTGATATGGGCAAACCGATGCAGTGGGAAAAACACTCACGTGTATGATTTACCAGAACCTGTCTGGCCATAGGCAAACAAGCAGGTGTTAAATCCTTCAAAGGCTCTCTGTAACAAAGGCCTGGCAAGGGTCTCGTACACTGTTTTTTGGCTGGCGAAGGTGGGCTCATCGCCATCCACCGAGCAGAAAGAGAAGTCATACGTGAAGGAATAGCTCTGCTTGGACTCTGGATGATGGACATGTGTCTCCTGGCCATTCATAAAAATAACCTGTGAGGCCTTTTCTGTCTTCTCCCTACAAAACAGTGGAATACGTACACAATGTGAAAATGCACTTCGTCCGAATTTCCATTTCGGTGTAATAACGTTTAAATGAAGAACAGTTGATTTGCAGAGCACTTAGAAAAGCCATGGCGTGATGCTGTCACCACCATGTTTCGTGGTAGAAACGGTGTTCTCAGGGTGATTATAGAGTTAGTTTTCCAAGATATATAGCATTTTGCATGTAGGCCAGAACATCTTTCGTATGTCCCCTGCAAGGCTTGTGACAAATTGTAAAAAGGAGTTCTTATAGCTTTCTGCTGGCTGCTTTTCTAAAAATGCCAGCTCTGTAGAGTCCAATTTTGCAGCTCCTCCAGAGTAGCCATGAGGTTCCAGGCTGCTCTTCTGATGTTTTTATTTATTTTTATTTACCCAGATACAAAAAAAAAAAATACCTAACTACAAAACATTGAAGTTTGTGGCTGAAATTTAAAAAAAATGTAGAAGGAGCATTTTTGCAAGGCTCTGCAGACTCCTTAAGACAATATAAATCACCAACCTGGCACTGAAAGGCCGGACCCGGACAGCCACAGTCACTGCACTGTTCTCCATCTTTAATGAATCCTGCTGCCCAGCAGCCTCACAGGGATGGCTCAATGGTTGCTCAGCAGGGGCTGAAGTGGACGTCCTTGTAAAGGTGACATCCCCCTGTTGATTTGCGCTGGTTGGCTTTCTCTCCCGCACAGCAGCGTGGACCTTGTGCACACCTGAGGATGCCTTGCTGACCCTGGGAGTTGGGACTGGTTTGGCGTTTTCTGCATGCTGACCTTTGGATTTGGGCTTTCCCAGACTTGTAGATTTAACTGCAACCTGTTTCGGTGCTTCTTTGCAAGCCAGCCTCTCGAAAACGTCTCTTTTGGCGGCGATTTTCTCAAACGGGGTCCTTCTGGTGGGCGTTTTAAATGTCTGAGTGGAATCATCGAAGTGCTTGGAAGGAAATGACGGCGTCTTGGCGTGAGCCCCATGAGTTACGGCTTCTAATCCCTTTATTTTGGATGCAGTTTCTCTCAAACTTGCTGACCTAAATAAACTAGCCCTGCCGTTTGGTTCACTGAGAACTTTTGAAGATGGCTGTGGGCCAGCAGCACCGCTGACCCCACGCTGTCCACGCATGCTTTTGTCCATGGAGGGAGTCCTGGTCCTGCGCTGCAGAGTCAATCTCTTCTCCGGAGCAGGAGTGCTGTTCTGGCTGCTTTCGGCCAACGATTTCTCGGCACCACTCTTCCTCCTTGACCTCCTTTGTAGAGTGAGTCTGCTTCGGTAAGGCGTCTGCAGCCCGCTGCCGCTCTTTGACAGAGCAGAGACCACATAAGTCCTGTTTACCTGACGGCTTTTATCAGATAACCTGCTTTCTTCAGCCACAGATTCCGCGCCGGATATCCCACTTTTCCCTAAAGATGTGTCTGGTACTTTTAGATCTCCCTGTCGGTCTCTGCCGCCGGGTGTCTTGGACGTTGACATTAGATGGTCGTAATACGCCGTATGCTTCCTTGCCTGTACGCTGAATATAGACATTGTGACGTTATTCCTCAAAACTCTCAAGATTAGCTTGTTAACGGTAACTGTACAATTTCCTAACTCTCCTCTGCAATTAAACAAAGGCAAAACGATTCAAGTACATCGCTATATACTTTTTTTTAAAGTAGACGGAAGTTCCATCTGAACTAAATAGTCCCACTGAAAACAGAACTACTTTGTTTATTTATTCTTTCATCTTCGCTTCCGCCTTCGCCCGCTTCAATTTCAAATCGCGACCGTCCGTGATTACTGATTGGCTGAATTCGCTGAAATTAATGGCGTCACGATTTTGGCACATCCATGCAAACATATTAACCCGACACTAGGTGGCAGGACATACAAGCTCAAAGTAAAGGGTTTGTCTTTTCTCCCAAAACTACAAATCAAAACTCACTGTAGATGTTAGTGACAGAATAGATATGGTCCATTTTCTATTTTTTAGGATATTGTCTTAAATGGTTAAAAAAAAAAATCTGCCTTCCAGAAATCAAGCTTCCACAAACACGTGACATCTAATAAGGAATAAGACAGCAGGCCAGAATACCTTCATACATTTGGGGTTTTTTCCCTCTTTATTCACATTTGTGATCAAATTCCAACTAACCTGTATTCTGCATGGCTGAAGAATACAGTTTGAACCCATTATATTGCTTGCATTTCAGGAAAAATTGACAATAATAAAACACTTGAAAGTGAAAACACATGAGCAGTTTATAAAGATCCAGACTGAACTGAAACCAGAATAAGTCAAAATCTCTCGAAATACTTTAAAATCTGCTTGTCCCCTGCCATAGAAGTATTTGCTAATGCCAGCTGATCAGTTCTATTCTTGTACCCTTTATGCCGACAAAACGTGCAAAGCAGTTATTTTTAGTGTACTTTTTGAAAATGTATTTTGTGAAATTCTATGGGGAAAACCAGTCATTACCCAGCAGTGCTTTTACTGTCTTACTACATTAAAAAAATAAATACACTACTGGTAAGTTTCTTTAAAAAACCCACACTATTTGTCCCAAAAAGAAACAAAGTAGTCAAAGTTTATTTGTTGAAATGCCTTTCAAAGAGACAGGGGGGGGTAATTTGAAATATTTTCATGTGACAACTTCATTCCAAGGAGAGGCATAGTTACCCTGAGTATTTAGGCATCAAATAGGCCCTAAACTTATGATTTAAGAATTTTAAACATGTCTATTAAAATCAGTCATTAACACCCTAAAATAAAATTTTTAAAAAGTGGAAACTAACTGTATGAAATGCAGAGAAAATGCAAACACTTCCATTTCATACAATCGATAGCTGTTGCTGCAGTCGTTTCCTGTTCAAAATCAGGTTAATAAAGAGGGATTTTATGTAACCCAGTGCTGTGAAAAGATCAGAAAGGTTTTTGTAAACTTTTACACAAACAATAAGAACTCCTGTTAGAGTAGATAAGTAAAAAAAAAAAAAAAAAAAAAAAAAAAAAAAAAAAAATAAAAAACCAAATATAAACATGTTTTCCTTAGCATTTTATTTTAGTTTTGCTCTGTTCTATTTCAACTGCTTTGTTTAATTTTCCTTGGAAAAACCAGCCCAGGCAGATAACTCACAATATTGTATTATGAAATCAGCAAAAAAGAAAAGAAGCTGCTGCTGTTACATTAACATTCAGATATTTACCGGCTGGGTTGGGCTCCCCAGTGTTTCAGGACCCTAAAATCACCTCTGGTGTAAAGTTAATTCTGTATTATACCTCTGGATTATCTTAGAATATTTACCAAAAGAGATAGTCAAACTACACAAAATCCATGTATATTTTTAATTAAATACACAAATTAAACATTTTAATATCTTCCTAATAAACAGAAAGCCCCAATGCAGGTACGATTTTAAAAATCAGCTACTTCTTGCGACGGTCATGTTTCTTTATAATGTCCAAAAGGTTATTTTTAGTCACCAGTGTGTCATCAGGTTGCATCTTGGTCTTCTGGCTTTCCTTCTTCTGTTGTTCATAGAGGTATGGTGAGTTTAGGAGCTGAGGGGGCAAGATGGACCCAGTGGGTTTGACCCTATTCACCACCTCCAGAAACAGCCGCTTGTTGTTGTTGTTCAGGAAGGTGACTGCTGTTCCCCTGTGCCCCAGCCTTCCTGCCCTCCCCACCTGGTGAGGAAACGTTAAAGATGAACATGGAGACGTATTTTGTTTTCAATTTCCTTCCAAAGTATTACAAAAAAACAATCATGATTAACAATGTGACTAGATTTTTTTTTTTTTTTCAACGTTAACATTGTCATTATACCCTACACAGCCATCTAGAGTGAAACATAAGATAAGCTGACCGACCTGGTGCACATACTCATCCATTGTGTTTGGCATGTCGAAGTTAACCACCAATCTCACGTTGACAAGATCAAGTCCTCTGCCTAGCACACCTGTACTGATTACCACTTCAAACTCTCCATCCAGAAGACCCTAAAGAAGCAGAACACATTTTACTCAGCTGAAACTGTACAGACTGTATGAGCTTTACAACAGGCTTTTAAAAATACTACAATGAACTTCACTAAATTCAACTAGTAGAATAATGGAACATCATTAGGTTTGTGATTGAGCAGCTACAGTTATTAACTGAAGCACAGTGGGGCAAAAAATTATGAGTGTGTAAGTTCTCCTACTTAGAAAGATGAGAGGGGTCTGGAATTCTCATCATAGGTACGTTTCAACTATAAGAGGCAAACTAAGATAAAAAAAAAAATTCAAGAAATCATATTGTAGAATTTTCAAAGAATTTATTTGTAAATTATGGTGGAAAATAAGTCACCCACAAACAAGCAAGATTTCTGACTCTCACAAACCTGTAACAACTTCTTTAAGAAACTCTTCTGTCCTCCACTCCTTACCTGTATTAATGGCACCTGTTTGACCTCGTTATCTGTATAAAAGACACCTGTCCACAGCCTCAAACAGTCAGACTCCAAACTCAACCATGGCCAAGACCAAAGAGCTGTCAAATGACGCCAGGCTGAAAACTGTAGCCCTGCACCGGGCTGGGAAGAGTGAATCTATAATAGGAAAGCAGGTTTGTGTGAATAAATCAACTGTGGGAGCAATTTTAAGAAAATTGAAGACCTACAAGACCATTGATAATGTCTCTTGATCTGGGGCTCCACGCAAGATCTCATCCCGTGGGGTCAACATGATCAAGAGAACGCAGGGCAAAAATCCCAGAACTACACGGAGGGACCTGATGAATGACCTGCAGAGAGCTGGGACCAAAGTAACAAAGTACCATCAGTAACACACTATGCTGAGAGGGATTCAAATCCTGCAGTGCCAGGCATGTCCCCCTGCTTAAGTCAGTACATGTCCAGGCCCGTCTAAAGTTTGCCAGAGAGCATATGGATGAGCCAGAAGAGGGTTGGGAGAATATCATGTGGTCAGATGAAACCAAAATAGAACTTTTTGGTTAAAAACAACCCACTGTGTTTGTAAGCCAAAACCTCCTTCCATCAGTGACAGCATTGAAGATGGAACATGACTGGGTCTTCTAGCATGACAATGGTCCCAAGCACACCGCTCGAGCAACGAAAGAGTGGCTCCGTTAAAAAGCATTTCAAGGTCCTGGAGTGGCCAAGCCAGTCTCCAGACCTCAGCCCCATAGAAAATTTGTGGAGGGAGTTAAGTCTGTGTTGCCCAGCGAGAGCCCTAAAACATCACTGCTATAGAAGAGCTCTGCATGGAGGAATGGGCCAAAATACCAGCTACAGTGTGTGCAAACCTGGTGAAGACTTACAGGAAACGTTTCACCTCTGTCATTGGCAACAAAGGTTATGTTACAAAGTATTGAGTTGAACTTTTATTGACCAAATACTTATTTTCCACCATAATTTACAAATACATTTCTTTAAAAATCCTACAATGTGATTTCCTGGAGGGTTTTTTTTTCTTCTCATTTTGCCTCAGAGTTGAAGTGTACCTATGATGAGAATTCCAGACCTCTCTGATCTTTCTAAGTAGGAAAACATACACATCAGTGGCTGACTAAATATTTTTTTGCTCCACTGTACATTTTCAGTATACACTGGGCTCCCTTTTATTCTTCCATGTATCCATATTCTGCTTGCCATCAATCTCACCTTAAGGATGCGGTTGCGCTCCCTCTGGTTCTTGTCAGAGTGGATTGCTACAGTAGTTAGGCCTGTCACCTTGGCAACTGCATCACACAGGAGATCGGCACCCAGTTTACAGTCTACAAACACCACGACTGGAGGCTGGAACAGTTTGTTATCCTAGAAGAATGGAAACTGCATTCATTACAACCATAAAGTTATTCCAGTAACAGTACACTAGGGTAAAGTAACTACAGTCATATTCAATAAATTAGAATATGCATTCCAATGAGGCTTGTTTGTCAGATTAAAAGTACTTTTAAAAAAAAAAAAAAAAACTTTAAGCAGGCATTAAACATTTCAATAAGCCCACATATCTGTATTAAAAATGTTTATTCTTTCTGGTCTGATGCAATATTCTAATCTTAAATATTTTTTCATGAGCTGTAAGCAGAAAAACAGACAAGATTGAAGATACCAGTCTGTGTGTAATTAATCTATATAATCTTTCACTTAGTGAATTTAGTTACTGAAATAAACAAACTCTTCAATAATATTCTAATTTATTGAATATGACAAAATGGCTTTGTTTTTTTTAACCATTTTATAGGCTGACAGTAAAAAAAAAAACTGCAAAGCTAAAAAGAAAAAGATCAACCTCAGAAGTTGATCTCTTTCTAATCTTCATGCAGTTTCAAGAAAATGTATAAATTATCAAATACAAACCCTCAATCATATGTTTAAGCTGGATTTGCTACTATTTAAGAATATTTAGCAGCAAATATAACAAGCCAGGAGAAACTTTAAAAAGTGTAAATACATGTTCTTAAGAGTTTATACCAACTACTTATACAAATAATAATACAACACGATGTATAAGTCATTAGCTCTAAACCACAGTCATTGAAATCCAGAACATAAACACTGTGTAATGAATGTATATAAAACTATTTCCTGTTTTTAATCAAATTTTGAAACTAACTTAAGGGGCATTTCATTTATTTAGCTGCACCTGTAACATGTATAAAACATGACATTTTGTTTGTTATGACTGATATTCCCTTTTTGAAATCATACTTGCACCAGAACTTTGTATTTCTCATTCACTTAACTCACTCTTTACAGAGAAGTTCCACTTTGTACTAAAAACGTTCTACAGTCTTTTTAAAAGTGAGGTTATTCTCAGGTAAACTATGGTCAAACTCAGCTTTTTTCACTGGATCAAATAAATCAGACCTCCCTTTTCTTTCTTTGGATAAATGTTGTGGGCCATTACTTGGATTCCTGGACTGAGGCCATGGCTCCAAGGCTGTGGTAATTGCTGTATAAATATGGTGTTCAGGGAGAGTGGTTGTTGGAGTTTAAGGAATTCCTACATATAGTTGCCAATTAAAAAAAAAAAAAAAACTAAGCTGGTAACAGTGCATGGCAGGACTGGGAGATAAGTACAAAACTAAAATATAGATGTGATCAACGAAACAAATGTCAAATCTCCCACTACAGCACCTTTTGTGCTATGCTCTAACAAGTTGGATTTGTTTTTTTGGATTACACTAAGATCTTACACAAGAACCCTAGACCAACTTCAAAGCCTAAATTAGAACTGGAGATAAGGTTACTCTCCATCCAGAAGCCCTCCTTTTACCCTAAAGCTAAAGCGCTTTTCGCCTTGTACTTTCACAAATAAACCCAAAAAATATAACTTACATTAAGAATTTCAAACAGCTTCTTCTTCTTTGAGGGCTCCTCCACCCAAAGCAGGATCTGCCTGACGTTAGCACACGGCTGGTTCTTCTCACCGATAGCAATGCGTACGGGGTCATGGACTAACCGAGCAGCCAACTCCTCCGTCCCTGCTGGGATAGTGGCCGAAGCCAGCAGAGTCTGGTGTTCCTCTGTAACATGCTCCAGAATCTCCAGTACTTGCTGCTGGAAGCCCATCTTCAACATGGTGTCAACCTAAAAGGATACACCACAAGAGTCCTGTTGTGAGAGAGTGTTTTCAGTTTATAATTATAAAAGATTGGTAGTTACAATGTTGCCATGGAGCTACATATCTTTGAATACTTTTTCACCACAACTCACTTGTCTCTGGAACTACAAACATTTTAAACAGTGGATTTTTTTTTTTTAGAAGTGTCAAGCTAACAAGACGAAGCTTTTTAAAGTGCCTTGGAAAACTATTTAGACTTCTTTAAGTTATTCACATTGTGTCCTATTGCAACCAGAAATTTCTTAGTATTTTATTGGGATTTTGAATGATAGATCAATATAAAGTCCCAAAGTAAGCTTTGAACAACAAAACATTGTGACGGCAGAATCATGCTGTGGGGGTGTTCTTTTTTAGCAGAGAGAGGGAAGCTGTTCAGACTTTCTGGGAATATGGATGAAGTTAATTACAGGGCAATCCTGGATGAAAACTTGTTGGGGGCTATAAAAGACTGGACACTGGGACAAAGGTTCACCTTCCAGCATGACAAAAATCTATATTTACAACCACAGCTACAATGGTTCAGAATAGTTCAAACATATTCCAGACCTTTTCCAGAAGATCTATGAAAAATACTTAAAATGTGATGTTCTCCTGATCTATTTAACAAAAAATGGACAAACATTTTAGTGTCTAGATATGCAAAGCAGGTGGAGACCTGCTTCAAAAGACTGAAGCTGTAAATTGCAGTGAAATGTTTTTTTCTGCAATGAATTGACTCCAATATAATACCAAAACACAATGCTCTTTTCACATCTGTAAAACAATTTAAAAACTATGCATCTTTTTTCCTACACTTCAAAGTTATGCACCGTTTTGTGTTGGTCTATCACATAAAATCCCAATAAAATACATTAAGATTTGTGATCGTAAGTTGAGAAAATGTGAAAAAGTTCAATGGGTCTGAATACTTTTTTGAAGGCGCTATATTAAAGTTGCCATACCTCATCAACCACCAAAATCTTTACTTTGTCAAGTTGGAGTGCTTTCTGCTTCAGGATTTCAATGAGCCTCCCAGGTGTAGCGATAACAATCTATTAAGAGATTAAGAGAAACCAACATGATGATGGGGGGAAAATTGCTACACAGTTTCACAAAACAATGCTTTGATTGGAGAAGGGAGAGAAAGACAGGGACTTCACTTTGATGCTGCTCTTGAGGCGGTGCAGCTGTGGAGGAAGAGGCATGCCTCCCACAAGCAGTGCTGTTCTCATGTTAGGGATACCCATCACCAGCTCCTTGGCCTGTTTCTCTATCTGAATGGCCAGCTCTCTGGTGGGGGTCAGGATCAGACCCAATGGGCTGCATACACCATGAGCTGCCTCCTGAAAGTAAAATTTATGTTACAGATTAAATGTACAAAAAGAAAATTTGTGAAAATGTTGCTTTATATGAAGAGGATGACTCATTTTTCTGGCATCCTTCTTTAGGGAAGGTCACTTTTAACTAGAAGGAAGCTGCTCCATTAAAATGGGGTATGTGTAATTTATTGCGAAGGGTTACCAACTAAACGAGCATAGAAAAATGCTTGGAGTCAGTGTGTTGAAATACTGAGTCTACCTAATTAGACTGCCCTTCTATATAATCACATTTTAAAAAGCTTTAAAAGGGGGCTATTATGTATTTTCCAGGCACATAGTGCCATTTTATAGCACATTCAAGTAAATATGTTAGCTTCAGGTGTTATAAAAATGCTGTCTACAACACACATAACTTAAAAGAAGTTTGATTTCTTGAAATTAGCCTCTATCTCTTCAAGAAGCTCCTGCTCTTTTCAACACTCCGTCTTTAGCACGTCATCACAACAAGGCTCCTCCATTATGTCGTTTACAACCATTCTTAGGAGACGCAAATCCACCAGGTGTTTGCTAACTGATGCTACTGCTAGTCTGGAGGACTGCAAGGGTAGGGATGCTCTGTGAGGCGGAAGCTCAGATGGGGACTGCAGCTCCAAGGAGGAGCTTTGTGGAAATAGACACTGTTTTGTGAGAGCAAGCATTTAGGCACCCCCAAATGGCTGCCACAGGAGATTCAAGGATTCCTCAATAATAACATATATAAAGCTAAAAAAAAAAAGTTGATTTTCCATAATACCCCTACCCCCCTTTAAAATATTCTTTTATTGCAGTAGTATCTTTTCAGGCTGGAAAAAATTGCTACAGCCCTCCAACATTAAAGGTGTATTCACACCAGGAAAGTCTTTTGGTCCGCTTGTTTGTTCCGGACCAAAAGCAGACTTTATCTTTTTTTGTTTGGTGCGGTTTGCTTTTACATTGTGCTTTTTTGCAAGCAGACTATAATTTGTAAACAAAGCCACACCAGTGACGATCATTGCTGTGATTTGACAGAAATGACGGGGGCGGTACAGATCACAGACCCAGAAAAAACAAACATGGAAGTCCTGCTTGCTGCATTTGCGCTGTTATTACCATTTTGAATGTCAAGAGCAGCTCATTAAACACAGGTTTCGCGATGAGATATTTCTAATTTTGGAACAGCGTCAGCTAATGCGTGTTGCAAGCTCAATGACACAAGATGCTCTGCGCCCTGACCCACAACATGCTGGCAGCAGCACTGCTAAGCAGAAAACGGCGAATCAGGTACAATTTCATCACAATCTGTGCATACCGCAGTAGCGTTAGTAACACTGAAAAGCTCATTTTACCATAATACCCAGCAATGTCTCGTGAAGTCCAAAAAGACATATATTCCCTGCAGTTGGTTCGCATCGAGGCCGGTCTACATTCACACCAGAGGCAAACGGTACCAGAATTCGTTTGGAAGCGGACTGAGACCTCCTCAAAAAGTGGGTCTCAGTTCAGTTGTTTGGTCCGCACCAGGGTTCACAGGAGTGTATTCACATCTGCACAAAAGGTCTGGACCAAAAGGGGAAACGAACTCTGGTCCGTTAAAAGCAGACCAAATGTGTCAGGTGTGACTACACCCTAAGCTTCAGACGTTTTTACCTAACCCCCTCAGCATCCGTCTCGCCAAGCGTGGTGGCAAAATACACTTGGGTCAGCATCCAGCCTTGTTTGTTACAGTTCTATTAGTTTTAAAATGTAGTTATTATTTTTATATTTTTGATTTATGAAAAACAGCACACATTTGTCTCACTTGAATGGTATGTTAGCTTGTCTTTCCTGTTTTGAAGATGGGCTTGTAGAAATAGGCCTCAGTGTCACATCATTTATACCCCAGTGAAAAAGGAACTCATGAATTACTAATTAAAGGTTCCTCAATATTAACGTTGTAAAAAAAAGTGGAGTATCCATGAAAAACCTTTAGCTACACTACATCTTATAGGAATACCTGCCAATGGATCTAGAGATGGAAATCAGGTACGTAAGGTAGGTAAAGCTCATGTATTTACATCCTAATGTTCATGCTATGTATTGTCCCTCACTTAAACATAAACTAAAATAAAAAATATGGAGGGCGCTGTAAGCCCACTTTCACCTTTCAATTCAACAGTATGTGCTCATCTTTTCACATCATTATTTTCTGCTTATTCAATTATGAAGCTTCTTGTTAATAAGTAAAAAGCAGAGAGATTAGGTTTTTCCCGAAACTATAATTTTTGTTTTTAAAGAATGTTTATATTACTTTGGAGGATATTTTGAATTATGCTCTTGCTTTTTTTCTGAAAATGAGAATATTTTCTATTCACCTCCACCACAATGGTGTTTTAATGATGTTGAAATCAGTCACTCAGCATCTTTGCTTCATAGATTTAAGGATGACATATGTAATGTTTTCTATTTTTATTATTATTATTATTATTATTATTTTTGATAGATTTGGTTCATGTGCCTTCTTTAAACTATCTCTTGATATGAGCTTGAAGTGTTTGAATCTAAACGGATTACTTAATATTAAAAAGAGCAATCTAATGTTGGTTGGATTACCGTACCTCCAGTGCTCTCACAACCACAGGCAGCAGGAAAGCTATGGTCTTCCCTGATCCTGTGTCAGCGCTGGCTATCACATCCCTCCCTGTAAGACCAACAGGCACCATTTGCATCTGGACTGGCGTTGGAGCCTCATAACCAGCTTTTTTCAGGTTGCCACTTAACAGGGATGGAAAGCCACAGTGTTCAAACTCAATAATAGGTCTTCTGACATTGTTTCCCTCGGTTTTAATGCCAAGTTCTAATCTTATTCGCTCCACTTGTTCATCTGTGAGGCCTGAGATGAATGGATCTTCCCTGTAGGAATAGCTTGCTTCATTTGTACCCAGATTTACTCCTGGATGGTGAGGTTGAAAAGTCCTTTCGTCTGTGTTTTTATTCTTAACATTAAAGGCATCATCTCCAGCTCTAATTCCCATTTGCAGTAAATGATTGGCTTTGCATTCAAGACTGCAAACATCATTATCAGTGGCATCACATATGTACTCCCCATAACGACCGCACATCACACAGACAGGCTCTCCTGGCTCAGGCCATCTCTGACTCTTTTTGAAAGATTTGACTGGCTCCTCTTCTTCTGCATCATCTGACGAAATGTTCTCTGTCAAATGTTCACCTGTGTCAGTCTGTGTTTTTATGTCTTCACATGCTTCCTCCTTTTGTGAGGATGCCTGTGGGTCTCTTTGGTCACCATCCTCTTGATCAGCCTTGCTTTTCTTATTCAAGCCCTGACCTGCTCCTTTGGCAGGTCTCTTTACTTTCAGTGCTCTTGGCATAAACATTTAAACGGTGGAAATAGGGCCTAGAATGAAGAAATTTGAAAATAAATAAATAAATTACAACATACACAAATAACACAAAGTGAATGAATTAAAAACGATAACGCCCCGAATTGCTACTGTAACTTTAAAGGTTCTTAAAACCAAACTAATACTGTGAGAAAGGTACAAGAGTTCGTACTTTTTGTGTTATATATACCTTATATTAGTTTTTCACCAACTACAATTCACAAAAGCAAACAAATAAATAAATAACGTAGCTTACTTTTAGAACACGCTGATAGCATAAACACCTTCATACGTCGCATCAAATCTTCCAACAAACTCACAGCGCATAGTGATGACGTAATTTCGCACAGCAAGGTGGGAAACGTAGTTTTTAATTTAAAACGGTTTCCTTATGAAAAACAGTATAGCGTAAATGCAAAATGTAGCACATACACTAGATAAAAGAAAAGAGTGTTTAAAAGATTGCATATTTCATTTTTGTCGTCAACAACTGAAATATAACAATAATCCAGCTGAATTTGTCTTAACGGTTTAATTATATTTTATTTATAAACTTTGATGTCATACACAATGTAACCAAACAGCGCAGTTTTCCAACACAAAATTATACTGGGGTAAATCTGTCCAACAATAAAACTGATAATTTACTTTAAAAGCGTTTTGTGTACACGCACTGGAAAAATAAATGTAGTTTCTCTCTGGTTCTCAGAGAAAGTGCAGCTTTTTATCGCCACTAAGTCTCTAAAGGTTATAGGATAGAATTTATAAAATGTTTTCAAAGAAATGTGTTTTACCCTAACGGACAAGGAAAACTTTTGTGGTAACTACTCGCCACACTTTATTCTAGCAAAACTTTCCCACAAAACTGGATCAGTAGGGTGAATACGTGTTCTCTTGAAGACGAGTCCCTTGTTGTCTAAAAATCATACACTGATACAGGGAGCTACATAAACAGACAGTACAGAAATCTATTATCAAGCACATGTTGTTGCTTTTCAATAAATCAGCTACATTTAAACAGCAGTAAAAAATTACACCAAAAACGTCGCTGTAAAATGTAGATCGGACCAAACGCAGACGCAGTTAATACCAAAGATATAAGAGAAGAAATAAGAGATATTAAAAAAACAAACGTTTAAATTAGAATCTTAACACATTAAAAAGCCATTAAATTAATTATTAGAAATTAACATTAAACTACATTCTGTCTATGATGAAATCCAAAGCCATGGTACAAACTAGAATAAAAAGCTAAATAAGAATAAAGATATTAAGATATTAATAATACAAGTCTAGTATAATCAAGCGATGAAAGCAAGCTTCTCGTTACGAGACATATAACTGTTTTTCACTTTAAAGTGGAACAGAGTATCTTTGTCATTTTTTTAAAAATTATTTTAGGATAACCTGCATATCAAAAATAAATATATGATGATTGTTACGGATAGCCACAAAACATCTTAGATGTAGATAATGTGCATATAGTGTGCTGTTGTGGTGCGTTTTTAAACTGTGGTAAATCAAATTCTGTAAAAGTTTGACAGAAAGAGAAGGAACAAAGGTTAAATCTGAGTACAAATAAAAGTGGTTGAGACAGTTATGGACAAAATAAAAACACTGCAATTCTAGACTCTAAAAAAGCAGGCTACTTGTGAGATTCGAATGTTCTTTGTCTTTATCTTAAAATGGAACGAAGTATTTATCCATTTTACACATCAAAATAGCATGCATGATACAAATAACAGCAAGGGGATTGTTACAAAATACCCCGAAACATTTCTGACCTAATGAACACGTTCAGTGTGTGCTGTTGTGATGCGTTCGGAATGTTAAAAAAAGGAAAAGAATTGGGGAAAAAATGTATGATCAAACTATGATTGTTGACTTTTAGAAGAAACAGTTGTTATAATGAATTATTGATAAACTATTGGAACCATGTCAGCATAGCAGATCCAATTAGACACAATCGAGCGAGTAAAACTGTGAAGAACTCCAAGAAGCTGTGTTATCCGACTGAATCAGAAGGCACCACGTGCGCATGCGAACTGCCCAACAAAGGTGCGGGACTGGAGAACCTAAGAGCGGTGCGACAGGACAACGGCGTAGGATAGACTGAATGAAAACGCAAAGACAAAATAGCCAGGTTATATTTACAATGTTTTATAGATATGAAAGAGAGAAGCCGTCTGCTTCACCACCAAAATAACGCAAACATTGCTGTTCTCACTACACTCAAGGAGCAGCTTTTTTCCCCCTGAAAACCTCGAAAACCTGGCTGGGTCCGACGGAGTCCATTTCAGCTGGTCCCATAGAGAGCAGAATGGATGGAAAACCCGAGGACTAGCGACCCGTTCTGTCAAGCAGACCGAGAAGGACAAAAGCACGACCAGCTGTGCGTTTTATGACTAAAATAAGGCTGTTAATAAGCAGTGAGGAGTCATTTCACCTCTCCAGGTTACAGCCTGCCTTTTGTTTTTCCACACATTCCGGTGGTGGGATGCTCCCTTAGGTTTGACTGCATACAGCATCAGCGGAGGAAATATGGGTGAAGTTCAGGACGTCAGGGATGCAAAGAAGAGCTTCGTCGCTCCGACGATAAAATCCTTCGAGCATTATGACTTTTCCCGAGCAAAAATCTGTTGCAGCCTCAAATGGCTGGTGGCCAAGGCATATGGGACAGGTAGGGGCAATGTTGCTCATTTTTAATTGTTTTCTGTTGAATGCAAATTAACATAAAGATTTTTAGTAAATATTTCATATAACCTATTCATTGATTTGTTTGTCTGTTTTATTGTTTATTAATTTCATTAGAACTGCACACAAAGATGTGTGATAGTATTTATAGGCCTATTGTTTGCTACCCTAAAAATCCTTTTTGAAAAGTAGCTCCTTTCCTTTAATTAACATTGTGTTATGTTTTCTTTCCTATAACCGTCTTTCATAAACACCATTCTGCATTTTTATTCTGTTATGAACATAAAAGAATCGTTTTTGTTTTAAATAGATTAAGGTGTTTCACTGTCTTAAAATATGTAACCCTTAGCACTCTGCATAAAAAAATATCTAAAGACAAACATAACTTGGAAAAAAAAGACGTAATTTTCCAGCGGTATCTTCATAAATCATTGTTGGGCTGATCTATATTAGGAAACCTTGGCATTATTGTTCAGTCAGTTTCAGTTACCCCATCAATCTCTTTTTTGATACCACGATCAAGCTGTCCCCACTAACCACCTTGAGCTCTACCATCTGGGTCACCAAGATCTAGATCCAGTGTTGGGAGAAAGACCAGTCAAAATCCATCCAGTTGGCCAAATATAATATTGTGAAGCAGAGTTTGAATGCTCTTTGCGATCACGATGTTGGACTTGTTATTGTACTGATGATTTCGATACAATATATTGTACAGCTCCAGATCATAGACAAAGTCTCCCTGTGCCAGTGGGATTGTAAAGAGGTGATTGCTCTTCAGTGAGCGCTTGGCTTTGAATGGTGGGAGTTTAAGCATACAGGCTTGTTCTGTAGTGATGATTTGCAAACTTATCTCTGACAACACTGTGAAAACAAAATGGCAAGTCAGTATCTGTACTTGAGAGTTTGCTTTAGATGGTTCGATGCAGTGGTTAACAACAAAAAGTATCATTTGACCTAGTATAAAATTTGTATTTTTCCAGGTCTGGATAAGTATTTAAAAAGAAAAAAGCAAGTAAAAACCTTTATATTTACCCACTTTACTTCCTGTCCCATTGTCTAAAAGTTCCATCCATCCGTCTGTCCGTCCGTCCATCCATTGTTCTGTCTTCTGTCCATCCATCAACCTATCTGGCTGTCTGTCCACCTGTCAATCCATCCATTAATCCATCTGTCCTTTCGGCAAATTATCTATGAGTTAGTCCATCCATATTTTCTTCAATTCATCCAACCGGCTGTTTATTTATCCTCCCCTCTCTGTTCACAAGTTCTGTGTTTAAAGTCGGGCTGCACAGTGGCACAGTTGACAGCACGGTTGCCTTGCACCAAGAAGGTCCTGGATTTGAATTTCTGCTTGGAGTTTACATGCTCTCTCTGGGTACTCTCCCAGTCCAAAAATATGCATGTTATGTTATGTGATATTTCTGTATTGCCTTTAGAAATTAGTGTGTGCCTGATTCTTTGCCTTGTTTGTGTGTCTATGGTGCCTGAGGCAGACTGGCAACCTGTTCAAGACTAAGAACTCTGGAAATCTGGGACTGGAAAAGTGTGACATTTTGACATAAAAGTATGAAGAAATCCTGTATTGTGCACTATTTTGATGTTTAACCCATCTGCTCTGGTGCATTCAGCACAGCTTGGTTGGTTTGGGCTCATCCTTTCTTGCTGCTGTTTTGTAGCAAGGCAGCAAACATGAGATCCCTTGCAGACCTTCTGTGTATTTTCAATCAGGACTGAATGAAATGGGTTGATTCCAAAAATACAGCTTTCCTCAGGGAGCGGGAGGGAGGCAGGGAAATAAAAGAGAGTGAGCGGGCTCATATCCAGATCTCTGCCTACGCTGTACCGAATGTTCACATTCATCTAGTCGAACTCATTGCAGTAATACAGGGGCACATCAGGAATATGCACATGTGCATAAGATACAAGCCACACAGTGGATCATCTCTTAGAGAAAGCTGCCACACATCATACAGTGATCTCATTTTTAATGCACCGATTTATCTGATGGGATTTAATAGAATCACACAGACACACAAATTTAGTGTGGCATTACTGCCTTGTTTTTGTGGGCAAAATAATAGGGCTCCCGTTAAGATTTGAAAAGTATGAAATTTAAGTGTTTTCTATTGTTGAATATGACTAAATAAAACTGAGTTTAGAAAAATCTTAATATTTTTATGCTTACTTCCATTTTATCCATCCATCCAACCACACATCTGTCCTTCCTTCCTTCCTTCCTTCCTTCCCTCCCTCCACTAACCACTGAAGAAATATCTGCTAATTTAATAGACTAGTAATAGAATAATTAATAGTCAGCTTTTTCATTTCAAACTAAGAATTGGCTAAAAAGAGCTGCAAACTCTGGAAGCTTGACTTTGGAAAACTCTGGATCAATTTGATGAACGGATAATTGTAAATAAAAAAATTGACATAGTAAATATTATATATACTTTCTAAAATATAAAGGAGCTTAAAAATATGGAGATAACTAACAACTGGAGGACAGTTTCTTGAGGAACAATTGTAAATTTCTGAGCATACACTGGAGAATTAAAGATTAGAAAATGAAAGTTGCAATTTTTTTTTTTTGTTTTTTAGAGATTGTGAGCATATTTTTCAGAGGAGAAAAGCAGCATTTGGATAAACCCTGCCGTCTGTGTCCCTGATTCATAATCACATAGAGTTAATCTCTAAATGACCTCTCGTTTGATTGTACGTCAGACAGGTGTTTGATAGATTTTTGTCTGTGTTCGTCAGACACATATATTAGAGGACTGATTGATGCACTAGAGAACACGATAACACAGTTAGTGTAGTAGTGTAGCTTAATGCATGCTGTGTTTCTCTTTAATTCATGCTACTTTACAAGTGTTAACTTGAGGGGATTTTTACCATATTTTATTAAAGTAATCATGATCAAATGCTTCAGACCAAAAGGATAAATTTAAAGAAGTGAAGGAAGTCGAGATGTAATAAATAAAATTAGAGTTTTATATGCACGTTTAGTAAAACACTCACCAGTTTTTGTAAGTACTTCGCAACGGACTTCTCTTAGGTGATGAACATGCACCCGAACGCTCACGTGCAGCCAGTCTCTTAGAAGAGACCGGCAGTGAGGAGGGTTTTCCCAGAGAAATGAAAGCCTCACAGATAAAGACGAGATGAATCGATCAGATTCCACTCCTCCTGCAGTTTCTATAGCAACACTAAGGTCTATCCACACACATCCATCTCAAGAGATAATAAAAACATGCACAGCAAAGAAACACAGAGAGGAGGTGCTAGATTCAATGTTTTAAATCAGTCTGAATTAGCTGATTTTGTTTTTACTTACTCATCTTTCCTGAGTTTCTCTTTTGCTTTTTCTCCTTTAAATTGTGAAACCAAGACTAGAAGTGAATAGTTTGTCTTTGTCTTTGTCTCATACTTATGACATTTTTGCTTCAGATTTTACAGTTTACTTAAAGCTGGATTTTGAAAAGGGTGATGTTACCATTCTAACAATCAATCATGGAAAATTCATAGCCCAATAGTTATCCCATATATCTAACATGTAAGTGTCGTGCTAAACCAGTTGAGCAATTTAGAAGACTTTTCAGGTAAAAATTCATTCTGTTTCTATCCCACTATTAGACAGCATCCCGGCAGAATTAAAGGACCCCTTCTACACTGATCAGTATGAGCAGGAGCACCTGAAGCCCCCCGTGGCCAGCCTCCTGCTGTCTGCTGATCTGTACTGCAGGGCCGGCAGTCTCATCCTGAAGAGCGATGCTGCCAAGCCGCTGCTGGGTCACGATGCCATTATCCAGGCGCTGGCTCAACGTGGTCTCTACGTCACAGACCAGGAGAGACTGGTCACTGAGAGGGACCTGCGAAAGCGGCCTCTGCAAATGGTGAGATAGTTTGCTTCTTATTTCCTTTTTGCAGGCATCAAGAAATAATTAGACTCAGAATCTGACCCCTTTTATATAGCTGTAATGTCTGATTTTTCTTAGCAACAGAGATCTGTTTTGTGCACAATTACTTCTACCTCATTTCTGTGAAGAATGGCTTTGTCATTTTAAATGTATTCTGCCAAGGAACGACAGAAGGTGGACAACGAAGCAACTACAACAGAAAAGAGGGCACAGTGGTCAACCTGTGGTTAACACAAAAAATTATCAATTCAGTTGTTATTCATGCATAAACTGCCTGGAGAGCAACATGTAAAATGTGCAGCTTTTAATTATTTACCCTTGTGGTCTTTTAGTCAAAACAAGCCAAACAAAACAATTACCATTTTCTTTTCTTCTTTTTTTTTTTTTTTAGAATGGAAAATGTAATAAGCAGTTCAGAAAAAAACAACATATCCTAATTGTTGGAAGCAATACGAATAGTACTAATTGTCTGGATAACATAAAACATCTGTAGCAGTGGTGTCTAAAGTCAGTCCTGAAGGGCCCGTATCCTGCATGTTTCAGTTCTTCCCCTGGTTCAACCAACTGAATCAAACGATGGCTCATTAACAGGTCTCTGCAGAACTTCGACATGCCGAGGAGGTAGTTGGACCATGTGAATCAGCTGTGTTGGAGCAGAGACACATATAAAGCTGGCAGGGCACCGGCCCTTGACGACTGGAGCTGGACAGCTATGTTCTGTAGTAATTATCATTACAAATAACCTAAGAAAAAAGAAAGGCAAAACAACTCAAAACATGTGGTTATTTCAACAAAGATTCAAACCAAAAGTTTAAAAGTACACGCTGACTTCAACCTCTGTACTTCTATTGTTTGAGGGTTTATTTCCAATACATTTAAAAGGTATACTCCCATCATTTTTAACTAATTTGTCAGCGTTTGGAATGAGATGGCTTTAAAGGCTTCCTACTGAGTTCGGATGAGGTTTCCTCATTATTTTGGAGCAAAATCTCAGTAGGATGCACTACTGGTTCAGTGAATAGCAATTGAGATGCGATTAACGCACAGTGTGCCTGCAGTCTGTTTGTAGACCCTTGCTGCTTTTATTTCTCCTCTATGCTAGTTCACAAGTTATTTAAGTTTTAAGTCAGGGTTTATATTCCAAAATTGTTGAGAAGAAGACAAGCGCTTTAGTATTTGTATAATTTCATAATAAAATTGAGAATTTTATATTGTATATGTGTGTGTCGGTCTGTTAATCTTTGGGATGTGTGTCTGGGTGCAGGATTACTCATCTTTCTTACTTCAAAGAGCCTTCTGGTTGAAGTGTGTGGCCCTGAGCTATAAGTGGGGTTCACACCAGAAACAAGCCCAGCATGGATCCTGACTGAATGGTTAGCTGAGAATGATGTAAAGTGTTTATGTGTGACAGGGTTTCTTGGGAATGTGAAAATGAGCTGATAGATGAGTGGGAAATGCCAAACAAGTTCTTACTTTCATTCATTTTCGCCTCTCACTCTTCTCCACCATCACCTCTCATCCCTTCACCCTCAGTTTTCATTTTAGCTTTTATTTCCTCTTTTCCGCTGTTAATGTCTCACACTTTATCATTATGTTGTCTTTTTAAACCATATGCTTCGACATGCCGTATTTCTTCAAAGACCCTTCTTTCCCCCTTTCAGTTTCCAGACATTCTTGTCTTCTTTTACTTTGTTGTATCTTTTTATAAGACATATCACACATTTCACAAGTCAATCTTGAATCCTAGTTATTTCACCGCTGCCTGATGGTTGTTTACCTTTTTCATATTGGAGCATCAATGATTTAAAGCTTGTCAGAATCTGACATGGCAGAGAAGGTGGCTGTCCCTCCCGTGCTCTGTTGAGGTTAGGCATATCGAACACCAGAAACAGGTAAAAGATTTATCTTTTAGAAGATGCAGAGAAAACATCTTTAACCTGTGACTTCTTTTTAGAGAACAGAACACTGAGCACCTACCTGCAGTTGAAACTGCTCGAGTAGAGTCATTAAATTTTGCTTCATGGCACTTTTGCTAAGCATCCTTCCTAACTCAGCAATTTGTGTCCGGAGGAAGAATTTTAGGAATAAGCAATTCTACGTGATGTCTAAAGCAGCCTTACTGGGTCGGTCAGAAGATGGAGATGCTGATGATGCCTGACTTGTGTCATAACACTGCATATTTTCTGACATTTCCACTAGGCTTCTAATTTGACTTTGCTTTGCGGTGGTATTTTCTCCGTTGCTCCTTTTTTTTTTTCATCACTATTCTGCCCACTCATCCTTCTGTCTTCTGCCATGTGATGAATTTCCACACGTGAAGATGCAGAAACCAAATCGCAGATCCCACCCACTCTATTGCCCACACAGATTCTGCATCCCAGGCTCTCTGTTCTCTACCTGAAGAGCTTGTAGAAAACAAGGGAGGAAAAGCAGGGGTAGATTGACAGTCTATCCTCACACATTGAAGCGCAGAGGAGGCATCATTGGGAGAACAATATTAGCTGTTTAGTTAGGAAGATTCCTTTGGGTTCAAAAGTTTCCTCTGCAGCTTTGATGAGCATCAAAATGTTAATTGGCCTAAAATTACAGGCACATTTTTTTTGGCATAATTATATATACATGCATGCCTCATTTACATGCATGCCCATCTATCCGATGTTTGTGTCTCTTTGGGTATGTAAGATTTGGGTGTGTAAAATAGCCCTAGATTTCTCCTTGAGTCATTGAAGCAGGTCAGCATACAGACAACAGAGATGAGGCATAGAAACAGTGGTTACCATTTAGTATAGCAATCTGATCGGCTGGATCTGCACTGCAGCTGTGGTGGTTAATTGCCTTGCTCAAAGGCAGCTCTGCAGTAATAGTAATCCTCAATTATCACGGTTCATCTCCACCAGTAAGCCTTGGGAAATTAGCATCACAAAGGAGCAGGTTGTTGATTCCAGTACAGTACATGATACAGACCGATGAAAATTGTTCTACTTAGTAATCATTTTATACATGTTTGTATGACTTTCAGTCTGTGAGTCACTTTAGACACTTCTTCATCAAGAGCTTTTTATTTTTATGCACACAGCTCATATTTTATTTCAAATAAGGGAGTAAATCCAATATCTGTAACCATACAATCAGTGTCAGGCGGTGAGATTGCAGTGAGGTGGCATTTCTTCAAAAAATCAGAACAATGTAAATCATAACTTTCAAAACAGATCAACATGATAATTACATTCAGGAAGACAATGCAGAATTTGTTGTTTTTATCAAGAAATGCATATGATGTTAGTGGCTGCTGCTAGACATGTAACTTAATTTGTGATGTTGTGCATTGAAGGGGATGTTGCGTTGTGGTGGGACCCAAATATTCCAGATAAAAGTCAAAAGTTGTTCCTGATAAGTGTAATCTATAAATGTTGAATGTTATAACTGTTATTTACCAATAGAGCATTAATCAGAGAAGTAGCCTAGAGGGTCATTCTAACTCTAATGACGTGGAGATTCACAGCTGAGGTGGGAGAATCTGTTGACAGCATAACTATTGCTATTGTACTCCACAAATGTGGTTTATGGAAGTGTGGCAAGAAAAAAGTAATTGACTTAAAGAAAATGATAAGACGGAGTTTTACACGTCACCCAGGATACATCATCCCAACAGTGAAGCAATAGTGGTAGCAGCATAATGTGATGTTGCTTGTATTCAGCAGTGACAGAAAGCTGCTCAGAGTTAATCCAAACAAGGAGGAGGTAAATACAGGGTAGATCCTAAAGGAAAAAAAGTCTGGGGTTCCTTTTGGACATTGATCCTAAACATACTGCCAGAGCTACACTAGTATCGCTTAGATGAAAACATATTCATGTGTTAGAATGGCCCAATTAAAGTCCATTTTAAATCACATTGAGTATCTGTGGCAAGACTTGACAAATGCTGTTCACAGATACTGTTCATCCAGTCAGAGCTATTTTTCAAAAAAAAAGAAGGGGAAAAATCTACCTCTAGATATGCAAAACCAGTTGTCATATCCCAAAGACTGCAGCTTTTTTTTTTTGGAAAATGTGGTTTTACAAAGTGTTTTTTTAACTTGACAGAATGTGAAAACATTCAAGGGTTCGAGCTACTTTTTCAAAGCAGTTTATGTACTTAAGCCCTAGTTACACTCAACATGTTGATGACATGATTTCCTCAAAGAAATTAGTACAAATAATCCAGAAACTTGCAATCAAAAAACGATAAAGGATTAATTGCTCCAGAATAATCAAAATTATGATAGAAAATTACTAATCTACTACACTTTGTATAATAAAAATAGAGACATTTTAGCCCATCTTAATTTTAGTCTATTGATAGACAGGGTTGTGTACAATTGGTACATGTTGCTGCTTAGAATATCAAACAGTTCTCAGGAAGACTTGTTGGTTAAAAAAAAGTATTTAGACAATATGATTTAACAGATGTAAAGCTTGCACAAAGGCACATTATTCATTTGTGTTTTTAAGCGTGGCAGATTTAAATCATAGTCATCTTTAAGTGCCTAAAAGTAATTAACTCACACCATATGTGGACCCAATATTAGTTTTTCCGTGTTACAGCTATACAGTGATATATTGTCTCCTGTTAAGCTTGGATGAATATGGAGAGTTAATTTCCTCCTATTATTTTACCTTATTTTTTGCTGCCTCCATCACAACCCATATTGGGCTGGTGCTTCGTTTCCATGGTTACACTCCAGTAGGTTGAGGGCTGCTTTCGTGTGTGGTGGTGGATTCAAGAGTGGGGGTGTTTGGGCCTGCATATGTTGTATTCAGCACTATGAGCTCGTATGTTCTGGGTGCATGTGAACATGTCTGTTGTGTGTGTATGTGTGTGTGTGTGTGCATGTGTGTGTGTGTGTGTGTGTGTGTGTGTGTGTAGTAAGGGCTGTGAGAGAGAGAATGCTGAAATGTTGGCTTGATCCAAGCAGGCAGATGGCATTTCTAAGACTCTATATCTCACATTATGATACCCCTTCTTACACACACATTCACATGCAGAAATAAGGAAGGCTCTTGTGAGGACCAAGCTGAACAGTCTTTACGCCACTGTGTTACATTGGGGCTGCCTGCATTACATATGCTTACGGCTTGTGCATAGCACACTTAAAGTACATTTTATGTGATTGATAAATAAATACACGTAAATTAAATTTTATTAGATTTAATTAATCTCCCAGCAACAATGAGAAGCTAAACAGAAAGATGTAATAGATGCCCTGTCAAATTTTTTCCATGCTCTTCTGGCTTACTCACAGTATATTGTGCAGAATGTCATCAATGACTCCCAGGCTGTGAGTAAAATATGGCTGGATCATCAGCAGTGAGAATATTTTTTGCCATTTGGTGGCAAGAGAGCTGTATTTCTGTGTACATAAGAGCATTAAAACCATTTCCAATAACCTAGGTCCTGGTTGTTTTGATTTTTTAATTCATTCCATGCATTATTTTGTTCAGATAAAAAATTGGAAATGCTTAAACACCATGATCATTAATACAATTTAAGGGCATTTTTGGTCTTACGCTCTCATCCTCTTGTACATTTTGTTTGGCATTTCAGGCATACCATATGAGGAAGCTGGTTGCCTAGATTTGCCAGAGCAGCTTTGCTCTAAAAAAAAAAAAAAGGATATCTGGAGATGGTATTGAAATTGTGTGATTGACTTTATTTAATCAGGGTTGCATCTAGAATCAAAGTAGAGTTTAGATTTATAGCCCGAGCCCAACCTGAAATTTGGGCCAGGTCTGGGCCAAAATTATATGCTTGATGATTAGGCAGGGTTGCGCTCAGGCTTCTGTGGCGCATTTTTAGTAAGACTACAATACATACAGCACAGAGAAAACTAAACGAGAATGCACAATATTAAGTTGTGTTAATCAACTTATCATACTCTAAATAGGGGAGTAAGTCATTTACCCTGTTGAAGAAAGAAACAATGTGAGGTGCAGAAGTTAATTAGACTGTAACAAGCGCAGTGGACCGCACAACTAATGGCCCCGCCCTACTCCGGTCCTATTAATCACACATCCCAGAAGAGTGACAAGTGACAAAATGGAGCTGGAAGACGTTAAACAAAATCTAAACACAGGAGAAGTTACACTAGGAACCCAACAGTGTCCAAAGTCAGAAGTCTGCATGTATTTTAAACTGGTAGTTGACAACAACAAGACATGCTTTGGCTTTGTGGAGTGAAGTAAATGTGGGATTTTCTCTCTTATGTCGGGTTTACTTTGGGCTTGGGCCTCTAATTAGTTAATAAATTGTGTTGGATCAGGCTCAGACACAAGCTCTATTGGCTCGGGTTGGATTGGATTTTTTATACCCGATTTAAACTCTAAGTCAAAGTAGACTGATCACACTGATGAAACAGGACCCTGGGTTGTATGTCCTTCAGCGTTTTGGCTTATTTGTATGGGTGCGTGAGTGTGAATGTGTGTGTTCGTGTCAGTGTGTGTGTATGTGTCCGTGTGTATTGTACTCCTGCTACATCTATTCAAAGCTTTCCCTTCCAATAAAGCCAAAGTAATTAGCCCCTGATTGTTTTAACCTCTTCATTTATGTAATGTGCTCATACTAGCGAAATACCCATTGTATTATTAGTACAGGTGCTCTGTCCTTTGTAAGTTAAGTTGTTATTTAGCAGCAGCTTTATTAAAAGCAAACTTTTCTAGTTGAATAAAATGATTTTAATTTGGGGCAGTTTGTACAGTAATTATCTCAGTGAACTGACACTGACTCTAAACTTTAAGGGGCATTTTTAGAATTTTAAGAGCTCTAGTTGTTTATAGTGCAACCAGTCCCTCTACACACACTTAATAACTGGTAACAAAAATCTATGTTTAAATGTCAAATTATAGAACTGTTTCAGTGAAATGTTTTATCTTCTGATTTACTTCAGCCATACTTTAAGCCTATTAAACATTGTAAATCTCTTTAGAGTTTAAAGCAGGGATTTTGTGACTGATAGCTCACCTGCTGCAGTTATTACAAGCTGGGCATTTCAGGGCAATAATGAATATCTATTTAAAATATTACCTGTGCCTGATTTGGCAGTTTTCTTTGTTCTGTAATTGCAAACACTAAACAAGCATTTTAAATAGAAGTGTAGATATATGACATATGATATGATTTATTATTACCATATCTAAATCATGGCAAAATTTGGGAAATATTTGCAGATGTTCTTTGCTCAGACCCACTTCACACCTGCCATGCCTTGACTATGCCAAATTCGTACTCTACAGCAAATCAGGTACGACTGCACTCAAACTCATTTAATTTTTGTTTTACTGCTGCTTTTCTGTCCATTGTACCACAATTCTATTGCCACATGTATCACCTCTGCACTAACATGTTCCTTGAGAATCTACAGAATCTTCTCTGTATGTCAGATTTCTGTGCCTCCATCATCAGTTTCAACCTTACAGTCACTGGCTGACTGTGGCTCTGTGGTTAGAATAGTCGTCTTGTAGATTTGACTCCAGTTTCCTCTTGCCACATGGCAATGTGTCTCTGAGCAGGGCACTAAACCATATGTCACCTATTTAGAAGCTCAAATCATCAGGCGGAAGTAGTTTTTATGAGTTGTGTTGTGACTGTTTTATAATTATATTATATACCTGATAAACCACTGCTTTTTCCCCTGCTTCTTGTCCTCGTCTTCTTAACTAAAGGGAGGGCAGGACAGGATTTAGCATTTGAACTGCAGCCTGACAAATTCTCCTCTTTCATTTAAATAGCCTATGCGCAATTTGGAGTTGTGCGTTTCTCCACAGCTTGGACATCTGTGTGCTATGAGATCGTTTTGGTTGTGGTTAGAGCCTCTGTGGGATGGAAGGCAGACAGTACCTAATAGCACCTTCATTATTAATGCCCTCAGAAGACCTCTCCAAGACAATGCAGAGACCATAAGTATTGTTTCTAAGTTTTAATCTTGTGGAGTTGTCTTAGCCCTGAGGGAAGGGGGTCTTAACGGCTTATTTGAAATTAAGATGCACTTCGAAACAACGAGTGAAATCAAGACTGCATTTGCCCTTTTCCTGGTGATAATTCTGCAGAGAAGACTCCTTTGCAAAACTGCTGTAGTCCATTACTGATTCATGCTGAACAGACAAAGGCAGCAAAGAAAGGTCCTGGAGTGGGATTTTTAAATAGCATTCTGTAAGACACTTTGAATTTTAACTTGAATTCCTCTACTGGGTACCACAGCTATTTTGTTTAAAATGCGGTTTATTACACAAACACCAATGTCATTTCTATCTGCATACAAATAATTTTTTCAAACCAGAGGCCTCCTTCAGCACATACTTGAATTGCAGACGTGGGTCAACACTGGCACAGAGCCCTAATCTAAGGTTAGCTTTGAGGTTTTTACCTAATTACTAGGCTCCTTTTGGAGCACATTCAGCAAGAAGGTATGCTGCTAAAAAACCTCATTCCCAACAACTGATGCCAGACCTCACAGTTGGCATTTTGAAGATGTTAAAATCTTCATGTGTGAAACTGTGAAGGGACTTTTAATTGGGTTCCCACTTTGGTGGACTATTGAAGACAACCTACCATCTGTCTATTTGAAAATTAAAACCAATGCAAAAAAGTCTGAGTAAGGAAGACTGTACATTTTTGATTTACTTTGCTAATATGGAAGGACATTCCAAGTTTATGCTTTTGTATTTTACTCCTTCAGTAAGATAAAAATGCAGTTAAACCTGCTGACTTGCTGACTGAGCTTGTTCATACTTCCTTTGTTAACTCTAGACTTCAATTTTTGATCAAAAATCTTCTCAAGATGAGAGCTCTGGAATTTGTTACAAATTTATTGTATCTTTTTCACCTTTCTAATTAGATGCCACATTATATATTTTTAAACTTGCATATTTTAAGCCTTCACCCATTTTTTTTACGTGCTATCACATAAATACAAAAAAAAAACAATGTGCATATATATATATATATATATATATATATATATATATATATATATATATATATATATATATATATATATATATATATATATATTTATTTAGGTTAAAAGGTTAAAACCTTTTTTTCCACAGTATAGCATTTGCTATTTCCAGAACATTTGGTGACCTCTGAAGAGACTAGAGTAGATACAACAGAGTGGTTTTCCATGTCCAGCAGAGTTTGCCTGTACTTACTGGAAATTACACAGATTCAGCTTCTCTGCTTCAGTCTTGCGCTTTCATGGGAGAAGTGTAAGACTGAAAACAGAGCACATTTCAATATTACATTACCCTCAAGCCAATAATAAACCACTAGTATATTTGGGTGTTTGTTTTGTGTGAGTTCAAAAATGCTTTGTGTAGTATTTCTTTTTTGTAAATAATCATTAAAGCCTTGACCTGTGGAAGTTTCCTGTGTGACTGTATATTTGAAATCCTAACCTCAATCTGCATATTCTGTGAGGAAATAAAGTCAGTGTAGTGGTTCTCTACAGACCTTTTTTATGCGTCTCTTCAGTAGCTGGGAAGATCAATCCATCGCATATTCTTATCATCAAAGCCTGCGAGAGGTTCAAAGTAATGAGATTTTTGTTGGATTTACAACAGACACAGGAAAATACATTATAGATGGTCTTTAGCAGGTCTCTGTGGTTCACATTTGGAATTCTTTTATGCGATGCTAAGTCAACCCTCTACCAAGGATTACCTATCTTTTTTTTGAGTGCTGTATTAAAGATGAGTGGTATTTACCTTTTTTCCCAGAGACCATGCTGTGTGGCAGTACAATGAAAACAGGATAATGACCGTGAAGCAGCATCTCCTTACCTTCGGAGGAATCGGCTTAAGATTTATGGATTCAGTTGACTGAAAAAGCAAGAATGTGTGTGTTTTATTCTTTAATGTCTATAGGTGTATTCGTGGCTCCATGATTTAAATGGGATTTGATTATTAAATGATGATCAAATACTTCACTATGCATTTTTATAGTTATCAAGCAGAATTTTTTTTAGAATAAATAGTTCAAAAGACTTTTAATCTTGTCAAAAATAAATCAAACAGCAACAATCTTTTGGGAACCTAAATAGGCATCTGTTCTCAGTGTGCTAGAGCAGACTTCTTGTTGGCTATTGAAATTTAGCAGGGCAGCTCAAAGTTATGGGTATGTTGTTGTTGGAGGAGTATGATACTAAACATTGCTGATGGAAAGCATATGTGCACAGCAAACCTAAAGGTTATAAACCATCATGGGATAACGGCGAAAAGAACTCTACAACAAATGTCGAGATAGATATGTTAAAACAAACAAAAGGCTATGGTCTACCTTCTTTTTCCCCTTTATCTTCCCTACATCCATCCAGTTTCTACAGCCTTTATATATCCTACTAAATTTAATCAGATGTGGTTTCATGATCCTTTGTCAATTGCTAAACAGTTCTGCACCCAACACTGTAAATAACTCGAAACATGTTGTTTGCTACATAAAGAAGCCAAGGCTTGTGTGTACTGGGTGCAAAGACCAATTAGAGAGGCCTTTTCCAAATTTAGAGAAATAGCATTAGACAGTTGTATCTGTTTCATTACAACAGATGCTTTGTTATGGGGTTAGTTTATAACTTGGCTAGTTAACAATGCTGGTGCAGCCTAAAAGCAGAGATTGTTGCCATAGTGTTACCAATAAAGTTAACAAATAAGCTTCTCAAAAGCAAACTATTATTCCACTTACATGAATATTCAAAAAGTCTCAAAATAGTCTTAAAACTCATGAACCAATATGAGACTTTATTAAAGTATGATGTAGATTATACTGTTACTTTGCCATATTGTTGTATTCTTATGATCAGGAGAGTAGTTTTTCAATTATGTGTTGACTAATCTGAGTCTCAGCATTTCTAGTTTTTTTTTCACCTTTCTTTGTCACTTTACATGTTTAAATGGTGAACAGTGTAGTTTTACAAAATAAAACAAGTTGTTTTTTTTTTTTTATTATTATTATTCCTGAGGTATCAAACAATATTTTACTATCACTTTATCAACATCCATAATGTCAGAAGCTCCTGAATCTGAATTTATGTTCCCACTGTAACACATCCTCCCTCACATTAGCCTGATGTCATTCAAAATAATTAGAGACTGTGGGTCTGTGGTGTAGTTAACAAGATTAACTCCCTCTGTTGTCATTTTATGTTATCAGACCAGATTACATCCAAATCAGTATCCTCATATTACTCCGCAGATGTGCCCCTAAAGAGCCGTTTGAGGGGCACGCTGATCTCTTAGCTTTTCTAACATGACTGTTGCTTTATGTTGAGCATTTTGTTGTGCAAATATAGAAAAGATTTAGTTTTAAGAGGATCTGTGTGCCAGTCTGACTATGAATGTCTCTGGGATTATTTTTTACACTGTTTGGACAGGCTAAATGAAGGCCAGTAAGAAACAGTTTGGCAGTGTATTATTAAATGTGGTTGTTTTGGTGCTCTGATGCCAAATTACAGAAAGAGGAAATGAAACATTACACTAATGAGATTTCACACAGTAATTCAGTTAGAGCTGCAATTTCTCCATCGCTATCAGCCCTATTGATTTTTTTTTCATTCTTTATTTTTAGGGAGAATCTTTAGAATATATCAGGATTTTATAAAATAATTGATCCCTTTTCAAATATAGTATATTGATTGTTTCAGTTTGCTAAGACAGTAGTCCGTAGAGACTGGTGGCAGGGCAAGGTATGCATTTAAATAAGTTTTATACCCAAATGACAAGGAATGCTTAATGACGCTATGCTGCAATACTCTAAATATTTGACTGCTTCATTCCTTTGGTGTTTGCATACAGGAAGGACTTTTGATGAGTGCTGACCAATAACATTTACAGGCAATGGTTGAATAATTACAGTTTTTCTTAGTTATTGCTCCAACTCCATGCAACCATAATTTATTACATTTTATTTCAGTGTGTTAAAGTGTACTGAACAGCTAAGACTACTTGAGCTGGACTGTCAGTTGCTGTGATGCTGGACATTTTGACGTAGATAACATATATTTTGACCTTTATTTTTATGCCATTTACTGGATTGAAAATGTGACATGCATATGCATGATTTTATGGAAACAGAGAGGATTTGTAAAATCGTTGTTAAAAAAAACAAACAAACAAACAAACAAAAAAAAAAAAAAAAAAACAGTTTTGGGGATTGGGCAGCCGCTCTAATCATTGAGCGAGTGTAGTTTTCTTTAAAAGAAAGATAGCTAGATATCACTCATCTTCCAAAAAACTGTACTTTTACTTATTTATGGTTAGCTGTTAAAAACATTGTGCAACAGCAACTTGATAGGTGTAACAAGATACTTTTGACAGTTTTCAAATGAAAACCTGAGATTTTGTAATAACAAGAGGAGCAGCTGCGTATAATAGATGGCTGTTATGTTGCATGAACTCTCCTGCCTGAAATATGCCTTAATTGCGTTCTCAAAGGCTAACAGTCACTGTGAGAAAACTGGGTCTCGTAACAGGGGATGAAAGGGATGGATGCACTTGTTTCCAGGGCAACGGAAACAATGAAAATTTAGCTCAGGAGCTTCAGATGTTTGTTAGAGAAAAGGGGTTTTATTTTCATTTTAATGGTGTTTAATTTTGTCGACTGGCTGATACTTTTTAATTCTCTGTGGATCTGACTAGTCTCATCTCCAGATTATGTTGTACATAGTCTTAAATGTTTGTTACCGAGGTTAAAACCTGGTCATGATTAAAATTCAAATAGGTCACTGATTAGATCTCAAGTAGAGTTACTTATCTTAAGATTATATTTTTGTAAACTGAAGAGAATATTATGTTTACTGTTCCAGACTTAGCTGTGTGCAGTTTGTCTCAAAAGTCAGAGTTGGGAATGATATCACACCCAAGTTGGGGGCATTCTAGCTGCAAGTTAAAAAAAAAAAGGATTTTCCAATTGTTGGGGTGCTAACTACTGGCAATAAATTCTGCTAATAAAATGCTAATATTTCTCACTATTATATGCTTTAAAACACCAAAGGAAAATGTTCTCAAATAAGTATTTTACAGGACTATGGATTTAATGTATTTGATTTAGTAGGTTACAAACAATCAAATTCACTAATAAAGGATAATGTCCATGTTTATTACACTCCGTATGCCCATCAGCCATATTGGACAGAAGTCAAATACAACACAAGTAAAAATGTCAGACTTTCCACATACTAAAACCACCCACCATGAATGTGGATAAAATGGACCATCCATTAACTGCACCTGAATTGTTAATTTTCACCTGCTAATTGTTGTACCGTTGTTTGTTTGTTCCAGGGTGCCCATTTGGCCATGATTGACACTCTGATGATGGCCTACACAGTAGAGACTGTAAACGTGGAGAAGGTAATGGCCTGCATTCATCAGTATTCATCCAGCAACTCTGAGGAGGAAAAACCATATGATACAGAGGATGCAGTCACCACCTGGATTAACAAGGTTTGGTAGTGTTTGTGTATTGCATTTAATAACTTTAATCCCTTAAAGGGGTGTATTATGTATTTTCCAGGCACATAGTGCCATTTTTATAGCACAATCAAGTAACTTTGTTAATTTCAGTTATAATGAAAATGCTGTATTTATTAAAAAAAATAACTTAAAAGAAATTTGACTTGGCATCATAGATGTATCTGACACCTTGAAATGGGCCTCTGTCTCTTTAAGAACCCTTTCCGACACTCCCCCTTCAGCATGTCATCACAACAGTGCTTCCCCATGCCATTCATTGATTTGCTGCTGCTGGTCTGGTGGAACTGTGTGGGGGAGGCACGGGAGAGGGGGGCACTGTAGGGCGGGAGCTCAGCTTGGAGCTATTTACCCAAAGCTCCACCTTGGAGCTTTGGGTAAATAGGCGGCGCATTGTATGAGCAGGCATTAAGGCACCCGCAAATGGCTACCACAGGAGATTCAAGGATTTCTCAAATATGCATGAATGGGTCAAAGCAACACTCCCGGTGTGTGTTTGATGAGTGAATGACATTATAACATGATATAAAGCTCAAAAAGTCGATTTTGCATAAATCCCCCCCACCACACTACTAAATTAATAGAAT
Organism: Anableps anableps; assembly: GCA_014839685.1. Lineage (NCBI taxonomy): Eukaryota > Metazoa > Chordata > Actinopteri > Cyprinodontiformes > Anablepidae > Anableps > Anableps anableps. The sequence goes on from CM026070.1 coordinate 25,036,569, forward strand.
TCAGTAGTAAATTCGACTAAAATGACTTCATCTTCATTTTCAGTGTCTATAAAATATGTGCTTTTGCATGCAGAATATGTTACTGTCTGTTTGTCTAACAAGAAAAAATGTTTTTCTCCCCTTATCAGTTTTGCCATGAGTTTCAGCACAATGCCAAAAAAGTTCTGGTGTTTGGTTGATTCAATAAAAATAAAAGAGTTAAGTGTTGCTTCTTTGATTGGCAATAGATTAAAAACCAAAACTTGTGTTAGTCTCGCTGACAGAACTGAAAATATAGTGCCTTGCAAAAATATTCATACCTTTTAAAACTTTTCACATTTTGTCACATCATCGTGTAACAACAAACTTCCGTGTTCTGGAATTTCATGTGATAGTTCAGCACAAAGTACATAATTGTGGGGTTTTTTGTTGTTGTTTTTCAGCAAAGAAAGACATTGCTGAAAGAAACTCACAACACTGCATTTTACCACAAGCTACCGTATGTAGGGGACAAAGTAAATATGTAAAACACTATACTCTACAGATTTAACCAAAATTAAATTTTTTACTTACATGTCAAATTACAGTGTATGGCGGAAAAGTAACAAAGCACTTTACGAAGCATTAAATACAGGGAAATCTTGGAAACCCTCTTGAGAAGCTGGAAACGCTTGTGACTGTTCATTTTCCAACAGGAGAATTACATCCAACATACAGCCTGAGCTATAAGGGGCTGGTTTAGATCAAAATATATTCATGCATCTGAATGACCCAAGGGGGCCCAAGTAGGGGTCTCTACAGTAAGATATGAGGCGTTTCTTATGTGCCGGCAGAGTTTAGTGACTGCAGAAACTCCCCTCTCCACCAGGGGCTAAATGTTGAGGATTACCATATTCCTCAAATTTGTATTTGTAAAAACTTTGAAACCATGTATTATTTTACTTACTTACTATTGACAATTATACACTACTTTGTGTAAAATACCAATAAAAGACATTGAAGGTTGTGATTGTAAAAGATTTAGGAGGTATGACTATATCTGCAAGGCACTGTAGTAAACAGCACAAACCTGTCTCTATAACAGTCTATAATCTATCTATCTAGACCTGTAAGACAGGACAGAGGAACACACATAGGCACTCATTTTCAGATGATGTACAAAAGAGCAACATAAATTTGGAGCTACTAACTTGTGCAGAGATCTCGGCTCTGAACCAAACAAGATATGGGCTTATGTCAAACAGTTTAAACCAGTTGTCTCTACAAATGAGGTTCATACTGTTGCTTGTGGAAATGGATAGTTTAACAAACACTCTGCTCATCCAGCATTTATGGTAAAGTGGGAAAACAGAAGCAGTTTCACACTAAAAGCTCTCTCAAAGTCCACTGAGAGTTTGTTAAAAGCCACTTAATAGTTTCAAAATAAAACATCCCACTGGTAGTAAAGGAATAATTTCACACTTTGCTGCTGCAACAAATATGACCTGATTAGATTTGAACCTGCATCACTGCTAAAACAAATCAGCTGTTAATGTGTTTTTTTCCCATCCATCCTTTAAATTACAACCTGCTATTGGTTGCTGTTGAAGGGCTGCACGCACAGATGGCTCGCAGACAGTAGAGCAGAATCCAATCTGTTTACATTCTTTTTGCTGCAGCTCTGGAGTGCTTCCAGATCTCAGCGTCAAACACATTCCGAGCAGACAAAGGGTTACAGGAGGCGTGGCCGTCGCCTCCCGCTACACCGGCATATGTCTCTCTGTTGGAATACACTTCACTTCCACAATGTGGATTTTGTAGCATATTGAATTAAAACAAGAAAAATCAGTCCTTTCTGTTTCACAATGTTAAAACATGACTGTTTAAACTAATCACTTGGAGCTGCTGTTTACACTCACAAGGATGCTGTTTATTTCTTTCATAATAGAAAATTATTTTTTTTTCTCTCTTCCTTTAGGTAAATGAGTATCTGAAAGATGTTGTTGCTCAGGAGCAGAAGAAGGAGACACAGAGTGCTGAGCAGACTGGGAGTCTTAGGGTGGGTGTTTTCCTTTGACTTTTCTCATCTAGCTGTAACACTTCACACACTACATATACTGTAAACAGTTTGATGGACAGATTCAATTGAGCTGAGTAAAATCCTTGGCTTCAAGTAATGGATTTACCACAGCATTTCTCTTTCACTGGCACTTATTTTTCCCAGACCTCTGTGTTACTACAATATCTGAGACAAGTTTCTTGACAGTGTGAAGCTGCTTAAACTCAGCCAGCATCTGGAGAAATCTCAGTCAGACATGGCTAAGCATTGAATTAATTTCACTGTTTGTTTAATGAATATCAAACTGAGAGATTAGATATTAAACACCGTAATGTTTACCCACACACTTCACTCATCTTTTCAATCTTTGTCAGAGGGTCAGGCCTCTCCAGTCTAATTAGATAAGCAGTTATTTAGTCTTGGATGAACCTTGTTCAGGATTCCCTCTGCAGTCACAAATCTGTTGTGTAATTTTCTCTAGAATCAGCGCTTAGTTTTCATACAGTAAGACCTGGAGGTAATGCCTATGTGTTTTGCTGTGCATAACTGAAGTAGTCTCTATCTCCATTCTGACTGTTTGAGTCTGTTTTTACAAAAAAAATAGTTTCTTACCCAGTGATTATTGAAATAACTCATTAAGGTAACAAATTTCAATGTAAATGCTCAATATAGCCCATGAGCTGTTCACTTTTTAAACAGAAACATGTACATTGAAAGAAATGTGCTTAAAAAGTCTTATTGCATTTACAGTTCATACAGATTTCAAACGTATGTTGTTTTATAAGCACATCTCTCCAATTTACAAAACAAATAAATAAGGAAAGGAAGAAATGGTAGCATTCGGTAAATTCAGTGTGCATTAAATTGCTGCATTTATCAAATCAACGCAGTTTTTATGTGCATTAAAAATAAGTGAAGCAAAATATATATTCAGTTACCTGGTCGACTGAAACAGTTGTAATTACAGCATTTTTTAAAGTCTACATCTTTTGGATAACTGAAATTATGTGATGGAAATAGACAGTTTAGGCACAGGCAAGTTATTTTTACACTCACGTTTATCCTTATTGCAGTAAATACCTCACCTCATGATAAAATTTAAGTTCAAGTTCTTCTCTAATGTAAGCATTCCGACAGTTTTTTTATTGTGTTTAAACCGGCCCTTTTTTTCACCGTGGTAGTTGGATCCATGACCAATCAATGACATTAAATTACTCCCCTGTAAAACTGGATCCAAGTTTCTCGTCATACTGCAGCTGTTTTCTGTTGCAGCAGCAAGTCTTTATAAGGTTTTGACTCTTCCAGTAATTTAAGCAGCCAGTATCTGCTTTTATGGCATCTTTATTATAGCAATTCATTATCCTAGCAATAAAAATAGATCACAGTTTGCTACTGAAGCATATATGAGTGGACGTATTTAGTATTTTTATGGCTCCACTTTGTTTTAGCACTCATGGTGCATTTATTATTATGCAGCAGAGGTGGACAGAGTTCCTAACAACATGACAGAGAGAGCTCATAAGAGACAGCGAGAGGGAGAGGAGGTGAATGATGTCACTCATGGACTCACCTTCATGTTTATCCTTCATGCCTTGTCTCGCCATCTCCCCTTCATGTCCTTAAGTATGCACCACCAGAAGTTTTAAAGAAAGGATTGACTTATACTTTCTCTGGTTTTGAAATGCTCCTGTGACTTCCTCTCTGTCACCTGAACCTTATGTCTTTAAGCATATTCAGGGGGTGAGAAAAAGTAATATTATCACTGATCAGTTACCTGTTGTTCTAGTGTGCCCTATCTCCATTTCTTTCACCCCCAAGAAAAAAAATATAAACCTTGTTTTTATTTTTTTTTGCATCTCTCTCTTCCAAGTTATGCCATACAACACACTTTAGCATAACACCATTGGTGTTGCTTCATTTTAAAGATGTTAAAAGCCCATCTCAAGTTAAACTGACAGCTCAGCTGCCTCGTTTTGACCTCCAGAGATGGAGAACTGCACTTCCTTTTCTCAGGGCTGCACAGTGTTTGACGATGATCTGACCAGTCAGTGTGCAGACACAGCAGTGCATGCCTCAGCTATCCTTCACAAATACACAGCAAGGCACACATGCTTTAACTGGTGAAGTGGAACCAAAAAGTGAACTCATATCCTCATTGAATCTTCTGAGGGGTTTTCAAACCACTGAACAAAAAAAAAACAAAAAAACTTCTGTACCAAACAGTAAACATCGACACTTATTGCTGCCTGTTCAAACTCGCTCTGATGCTCATTTTTGGGTGATACCAAATCCCCTCGTTTGGCCCACAAGCTGTGGAGTTGGCCTTTCACTGTGTCCTCGTGAACCTCTGGGTTGCTAATCCTAAATGCTGTTTATGTTTTGCTGTTGTGTCCTTGTTGTGACTTCTATGTCTTTTGCTTATGGCAGACTTTGCTCCAGTTTAAACTCCCCTGAAAGTAACACTCATTCAATGCTTCATTTCAACACATTCAGATGAACTAATGTATGTGCCGGTCAGACTTCAGGTTCTCAGGAGCTGATATCATTTTTTTCAGTTTGAAGTTCAAATCATCTAAATTATAAAGTTATTTGTGCCACCAGCCAAAACTTTATCCAACAGCAAAATGTTAAGGCACTTAAAAACACCTCTGATTGTTGGAATTGCATAATAACTTCCTATGTTTTTAGGTAATTTATTGCTGTAATGGGAATGTGGTAAATTGCAGACTTTTTAGCATCCCTATTTAGATGAAACACGTGTTATGATACTGTGTATGAGATCATATTGTCATGCACCGATCAATCAAGCAGCAATCAAAAGGCAGCAGTTTTCAGCTGATGGTGTTCATTTTGAAATCTCTTCATTATTTTGTTGAATTCAAAACTGTTACATCTATCAAGGAACCCGCAGCAAACGAAATAACTCATGATGCCCAAAGAGAGCAAAACATCGTTAACTGTCATTGTAGATAAAGGTTTTATTTGAAATAATCAGTGGTTTGTTGTTGATTTTCTTAGAGGAAAAGTTCATTGTCTGCAGTGACCCTGATCATGATGGGCAAGAAAATAGAAATAGCCAAAGGAAAGCAAGTTGCTAAAAAAAAGTACCTGCCTACAAAAAAGTACACTGTTATTTTGCTATCTCAAGCAGCTTTTCGCATACCTTCCCATTCCTCCCCGTCCCACCCCCAGGCCCTTCTGTCTGCTATATGTCTGCAGTCAGTATGAGTCACGCAAGCACCCTCAGTCCCAGACATGTAGCGAGTGAGAGACACACACCCTCCTAGGATAGTCAAGACGACACCGACTTTATTTTATCCCTCTGAATTATTTGTAAGGGTGGCGGTGGCAACATGACGGGTGTTTGAAAGGTTGATTTTTTTTTTTTTTTTTTTTCCTCTGAGGAACTTACCTGCCCTCAGGGGTTTGACTGGTGGATACGGTCTGTAGGTATATTCAGTGAAAAGCCTTATAGCATCAGTTTAGATGCAGACAGTCTTCATCACCTTCACCCTGTTGTCAAACTGTGGCAGCAGGCTGTGGTATTTGGAGCCGGAGTGACCTGAAAAGTACACGTTGACCTTTGAATAAAATTTATTAGCATTATTGTGTCTGATAATAATGACATAAATATTTTCAAAGAAATATTTTCAAATTTGGCTTTAGTGGTTTTCAGGTTCGCCTGTAAGAGTTCAGTGACTTTGTATTGAGGAGCACAGCTTAATTGACTCCTGGCTGTGGAGGGAGTTGGGAGTTTGTCTCAGTCTATAGACGCACTATTTCACAACAGTGATTTTTGTGGCACTGCAGCATTTTCATCTCTAAAAAAAATCTGAGGCTTTGAGTTTAAGGGAAATAGCAGAATTATATTTACTCAAGTCACTGGCATAGAAATCATCCATTAAAAACTATCAGTGGATGTTTTTAGTGAATGCGATTAAGAGAGCAAAGAACTGTATTGCACGGGAATAGAAGAGATTTAGATCAGTTTTAGAGGGTAAATACTATGAATATATAAAGTGACTTTCATGCTTATAGGAGCATTAAATAATTATCATAATTTTATGCTGAAGGTGATAAGAAAAGTCAGATATGAGGCAAACATGTGTAAAGTATTCACAAACTTGTATTACTAATCAGTGGGCAGAAAACCATTTGCATAATTTGGGCTAAATCTTTTGTTTCGCTTATCTTTATGAGCTGATCAGTTCTATTCCTTGCCTAACTACACATATTGTATGAGAAACTATTCTGTCATCCTGACAAACAGATAAAACTGATTAAGCACTAATATGCTGACAGGATTAGATCAGGTATGTTCATTTGAATTAGAATTCTGGGAGCTGTGACACAGATCAAATCAGGAAAATCCATGACAGCTTCTGTCTGTCTCTTTTTTCTTTACTGTTTGTGCTTTTCCATTTATTTTGATGATTTCATTACAGAGTGTCTGTATTTTCCCTAAAAGTCACAGCTTTACTTTGAAGTTGAGAAAATACAAGTCATTTTGACCGACACACGCATTTTGAGTCTTTGGTTCCTCAAGGTAGTGTGGGAATTAGCTTTTAGCTGCGACAAGCCTCTTCTGGAAGCAGCTTACATTGTCAAAGGATAGCTGACAGTTTTTGACGTGAATGTATTGGATTTTCTCTTTCCCATGACAGGTTTTTATTAACTTGACAGTGAGCATTTGAACATTCAAGACACACTCTGGTATTTTAGGGAGGATCTATTGGAACTGGCATGTAAAAGGGTCTGAGTGTCAAATTCAAAAATGCCTTCCATGAACCTTAAAGGGAGGTTATTCTTTGACATTTGCTGCTCTGTGTAAATTATAATGCGTTATCTCAGGTCAAAACGACTTACATAATTGCATGTGACTGCCAAAGATGAAAGTGTAAATAACAGCCAAGATGCCATGTGAAAACTTGGGTGTAGCATCATGGATAACAGTTTCTAAAATAGTCTCTAAATACAACCAAAGCAGAAAAAATTGTTTTAGTAGAGAGAAACCATCTGTCCTTTCCTTATTTTTCCTGAATATCTCCTCTTGAGTTTTAATGTTTTAATTTCTCAAAAGTACAGTTCAGCATATTTTCACTATGGCATTTATAGTCAGGCCTCAACCACAGTATATGTTCTTAACACACATTTCTTACATGGAAATTTGAGACGGAACTGTTGTTTTGCTGTTTCCATATGAAAGGAAAACAATGTTTTTAGTGATGCAACTAAACTGTTCTGTTGTTTGAGATGAGTGGAATGTCTTTCATACACACAAACCATTAACCAAAACTTTTTGTTTGGTGTCAGTGCTGTTATGTTATTGCTTGTATTACTAATCGCATTACTAACTAATCTCACTGAAAAACATGTCTTTATTGTTTTCCTTTCCCTCTGCTTTGCTGCTGCAGTCTCCAACCAAGTGGTACATGAAGCTTGTACCAGTAAGTCCATTTATCACTGTTGCTCTTCTTCATCTGTGTTCATAGTGATTTCTTTCATCCCTTCCACAAGGCTACACAATATCAGAAAAACATGCAATTCCAATATTAATAATGAATATTGTGATGATATCAGTTGCTATTAACCCACATTTTCTGATTTAATCTCTTTTTCAAAGCTCAGTACACAATGAGAGCTTTTGGGTCTGGCTCTTTATATCGCTAAACTCTATCACTGTGTTGAAAGCCATCAAAAACAATGAAAGGCAGGGAAACTGGTTAAATTTAATATTGGCAAACAGTGTTTTACAACTGAATATGGCACACATTAATGTTGCAATAACAATTTGGATTGCATATATTGTCCAGCTCTGCCCCAGAGTTATTTTTGTGTTATGTAAAATTTCTTTCTTTTTGTCTTATCAACAGGTAAATGTTTGTGGCTTTGTGTATATCAGATTGATGACAAAAATCTTCTGATTATTAAAATTGCTTTAGTAAAACTTATGCATACTTATTTTTTTTGGATTGTATCTTTGTCTGTTTTCTTACATACTTCTTTATATTCTGTAGGTTGTACAACACTGGGGAATTACTTTAGTGTTTCCCTGATTAAAAGTGAGACAAGAAAAATAACTCAGTTACAGTTTTTAGACATCTAGGAAGAATTACAATGAAGTAGTTTCAAATCCACATTTCAGTTTACGTCAGTTGAGTGACAAAGAGAAGCACCTATGTGATTTTGTTTATTTCACAGGGACACTAAATTAAATCAGTTTACAACTTTTTAATATAGGTAATTTAAAAAGCTACTGTTCCTTGTCTTTAGTGTTTACCGCTCCATCTCCAAAGCCATCTAATTACCTTCATATATGAGTAAATCCTGTAAATTCACTCTGTTCTCTGAACTATTTGCCTCTTCTTGAAAGATCTCATAGAATCCCAGCTGTTGTAAGGGTCGCACCATTAATTGTGCCTAACTTTGCCTCCCATTAAATGAATGAAAAACAGAAACAACAGGATAAGTCTGGGTTAAAAGCTACTGCAAATCTAAGCAAGATTCTGCTCCCCAATTCTCTTTGGTTTATAGTTGTTTATGTTGACAGGCTCGCTATAGGAAAGAGCAGGCCTTGACCCAGCTAGCTCCCTGGATCCCCCTAGTGGACAACCTGCTTAAGGACAGCACAGACGGCTCGGCTCTGGGCGCACTGCTGCATTTCTACTGCCCTCAGCTGCTGCCACTGGATGGTAAGGAGATAAGTTGGAAACAGTCTGCAAATGGGGGGTCATCAAGAGGTGTTTTAGTGAAGGTTTTATGACTTAAGTGTTTCTCAATGGAGAAGGCAAGTTACTTAAACACCCTTTGGCCAAAACAGCTGCTGTTTTTAGATTCTGTTGTCAGAAACTAGAAGGTATTGTGTAGGTTTACTGAGTGGATCAGAGGTATTTCACAAACAGAAGATCCTATAATGACGTTAGATCATTCAGTATTCAAATGAAGGACCAAGTAAACAAATCTATCTACTTTGTAAACACATGGTAATTTCTTCATCTTAAAGATAATCAGGGGGCAAAGAGTCAGTCAAACTTTGTTTCTTCTTGAATAAATTAACCCACAGCGCCACCCATTGCTTGATAACACTAGGCCAGTGTCTTGACATTTAAGAGCTCTGCAAAAGTTTGTGCAAAAGTTTACGAAAGTCACCTCAGCCATGTCTGGAAAAAAAAAAAAAAAAAACATCATTCATCTATCAGCACAATAAAAAGCTCTCTAGTCATCAAGTTTTCTCTGACAGCTGAAGGCTCTGTCTGCCCTCATAGATGTGTGTCTGAAGGAGCGTATGAGTCTGGCCGACCGTCTCTACAACCTGCAGCTCATACAGGACTTCTGCAAAGACAACCTGAACAGCTGCTGCCACTTCAGCCTGGAGGACATGCTTTATGCCTCCTCAACCATCAAGGTACAACCTGAATCTGCATGTATTTATCATCAAAGAAAAACCAAAGTATTTACTGTTTTTTGTTTGTTTTTTTTAACATTGTTTGACTTACATTTTCAAAGTTTTCAACACAAGTTGAAAATTATTATTAAATCATATTTCTGTTTAAAAGCCTGTTGAAATTATCATATTGCCTACGTTAGCACTTCTAAATTATTTGGCACTTCTTTTCCAATTGAGATCATTTCTGATTTATTGTTCAAATGCAAAATGATTCTGCTCACTGATACAGGGATGGGTTTTCTTTCCCTTTTTTTTTTGGATTGTTGTGTGACACAAAGAAGAAACCCATATGGCGTAGTTGTGTCTAGGGAGAAAGGCTGGATGAAAGAAAAAAATAAGCCGGATTGCAGGCCAGTGTAGTGAGTCATGCTGGGGAAAAACCTCTTGTAAAAAATGTTCTGCTCAAACCACAAACTTGGAGAACTCCATTCAGGCTGCACTGCTCCCATGTGCATGTTATTTTGCTCTTTTCTCTTATACTATTTGGTGTTACTTTGTTACCCTATTTTATGACCCATTTCTTTATGAGCCATTCCCTGTCTTTCATTTTGTATTTCTTTCAGACTTTGAGGTTTATTACTTCTGTTACTTGTATTTTTTGGTTTGCATTTGTCTTGCCAAAAAAAAAAAAAAAAATTGCTTTTTTTTTTTCTTTTCCCTTGTTAATGCTTAAGCTTACAGACTTGCAGTCTCTAATTTATTCATAAAGTTAGCATCTTTATGTAGATTTGTGTAAACTTACTGACATGTGAGATGATGCTGGAGTGCATCTGTCCTAGAAACAGCTCCTATTTTTCTTTCTTTTTTTTTTTTTTTTTTTGCTAAACTCACTTGCTGCCCTACTTTTCTTCCTCCAGCAATAATAACACACATATAGCCAATAAAGGCTAAATTAGTTGGTAGAAATGTCAACCATATTGAATTGCTGCAATTTATAAAACAGAAAAGGATTGTTTATAACTTTACTTCTCTTTGTTCTTCTGTGTATTAAATTTTATTTTTAAGTATTTTTCCCAAACCACTGCCAGACGTAGGAATGCATAAACAGCAAAGAAGCTATTCTGTTCTATGACCAGTGCTTTCATTTTTTTGTTGCATCCAGATTGGCTCAAACACCTTACTTTGAAGTCCTAATTTCTTAGTCAGTTGCATTGTAGACATTTATATTTTGTTCCTGTAACTGATCCTTTTCATCAAATTGCCATCATGGCTTCTGAATCACATAAATACCACAACATCAGAAAATAAATCACAGTGCAGACAACCAAATTGTTCCTTTAATAACATCATTCTGTTGGTCTGAGGGTTTGATGTAACTTTCCTTGTGTGTTGCATGTTTTTCTTCTTGTGGTGTCCATCAGTGTCTTCCCCCCTGAGTGCTGCATAAACAGTAAGCTGGCGTGTGATTTGATGGGTGAGTCTGGCTTTGGCTAGCCACCGTCTTTGGATATAGGCGTGTTGCTCAGAGCAGAGACAGAATACAGGTCACTGAAAGGACAAACCTCTGTCTGAACTAAAACAACCTGTCATTTACCAGAAAAAATATGCTGATTTCAGCTGATTTAATGTGAATATAATAAAACATGAACTTCATTATGAGAGTTAATACTATCAATATAACTATATAGGATGGAATAATTGTAATTCTCATTACTTTGATTAAAAAAAGGAAATATTTAGTATTTTCCTTTTGCATATTTTGTCATGCTATAGCAGCAAACTTTAATATGCTTTACTCTTATTTTATGCATTAGAACAGAAAGGAACACAAACATAAAGTGGGAGGAAAATTATATATTATAGCGTTGTACAATTTTAAAAGTTTGGTCTGTATATGTGTTCAGCCCCTTTTAATTTGGGTTTTTGATGTTTGCCACAAGCCATGAAGGGGATACAGCGAATAAGTAAGAAGTTCCTCTGGCCAGATGAGACAAAAATAGGCTTTTTGACCTACATGTAAAACTATTTGTGGCAGAAAACTAAAACTGCACATCACCCTGAACACACCATAAACATTGTATTTAACCATATACATTCAGCCAGAGCAAAGGTGGAATGGTTTAGATCGAAACTTATTCATGTGCTAGAATGTATAGAACTAAATCCAATTGAGAATGATGTTCTTCTTCAGAATGCTCAAGGGTTTTGAGGCACTGTGCTTCGCATTTGTGTTGCCAAACAGGGGCTTTGAGTGTTTGAGCTAAGACAACACAAAAGGTCAAGGGTTGATGTGAAGGTTCAAAAGTTAAAAGTGATGTAATAATGTAAGCGTATAACCACATTGTATCACATTAGAGTTGAATCATAGTCTCATTTTGCTCCAAAACGGTTGCATGTCACTGTCAAAGGAGCTCAAATGAAGAAAAAAGAAGAAAGATTGTGTTCTGAGTCCAGCCAGCAGTATTATTTTGCTGACACTGATTTTTGAAGACATAAAACTGTCCCAGCAGAGCACAGTTACTGTCTGAAAGAAGCAATAAAGCCAGAACTGCAAAGGGAACGAGTCAAATTCAGTAACCTTGACCCAAATTTCCAGGCAAACACATGCCATCAGTGGATGTGTGCCGCAGCCCGTCACACTAATGGAGACCTTATTATAAAGACGGAGCTGAGACATTTGGAGGGGAGGCGAGGTGAGGGAGGTGCTGATGCGGAAGAAAATGGAAACAGGACAGAGGTAACAAGATTGTGAAGCAATTAGAAAGGTGAGAGAAGGGACTCAGCAGTAATACCGAAGAGATTCAGTGGGGCTCAATTAACCACCAGCACACATACTCACACTCTAACTTGTTTATTTATCCTTAAGACAGTATTGCTCTTAAATTAATCTACTATGAGCACCAGTGGGCTGAATAGTTTAGCACAGATCTTTAGTCATTCAGCATAATCAAAATGAAATTTGAGGCCTGACAGATTAAACATTCAACACTTTCATTGGTATTTTCATGGACAAACAAGTCCATTCATGTAAAATAGCATGTCTCCTGCAAATTACTGTGAAAGTAAGCTACTTTAGTTCCACCATGCTTTCATAAGACACAGTGTGTTACCCTTTAAAACCCAACCCCCAAAAACTCATTTATTACATACACTACTTAGGACTATCCTTAGGTAATGGGCATGGCTAAGTAAATAATTTCAACCCCATTCCCCTTTAGACACTCCACATTTAATTAATTCATGACACATCTAAATGACCATCTGTGGGTGAAGGGAAATTTAGTTCACCATGTCTGTGTTTTGACTGTCTTCAAACCACTGGACTGCAAACTATGCATGAATCTTAGTTGGTCCTCTAGTTGTTTCACTGTGGGGATCTATTTGACAGAAAGTAGAGTACGGTATTAGAGATGATCTAACTTCACATGAAAAATGGTTTGACTTCTTAGTTTTATTTAAAATGTAAAAATATAGCATCTGACTGATATTAAGTTAAGATCCCCAAGTAGGTAAAGGGTGCAAAGATCATTAGAATAAGTCAAGTCAATTTATTTATATAGATCCATAGAAAAACAGCCACTGTTGCCTCAAAGTGCTTCACAGTAGTACTCAATAAAAGATTAGAAATTTTAGGTTCAGCATTTAATCAGAACGAAAGAAAAAAAAATCAGTCAGTTAAAATCAAAACTGGATTAAATTACTCAAAGAGACGTATGAAATAAGTGTATTTTTTAAGTTGAGATTTAACACATTTAATTATAAAGGCAGAGCATATATGGAGAGTAAGTTTACTCCATAAGTTGGGTCCTAACAAAGAAAAGCTACAGACACCTTTGAGTCACAAATGGCTGGTTGGAACAGAGAGAAGCAGCTGGTCAGTTAACCTAAAATCTGTTGGTGGGCAGCAAATAATGAATGAGGTCAACAATATACACAGCCACCCCCCACCCTCACCCCAATTAAGGTCTTAAAAACAACAATAACATTTCTGATTTCTTTCTAAACTTTACAGGCAGCCAGTTTAATGACGCTAATAAGTGACACCTCTTTTCATCTGTTTAAGTCACTGCCTCACCAGCTTTTCTAACATGACATTTTGAAGTCCCAGTCTGAAATCGTAAGATCTGTTGTTGTTGTTTTTTTCCCCTTGGGAACTCACAGTAGCACAATAAACTAGGCAGGAAATGAAAGAGTGGGATTTTCCACATTTGTGTGATTCTGCCTGTCTGCCTGCTGGACCCAATCCTTTAATCAACCTTCCGGCCCACCTCTTGTTGGGATTAAGTCCCCTTGAATTGCATGTCCTTGTCTCTTACAGAACTCGATGATATCATTCATAGGGTGTGACTGAGTGACCTGCCATTGACTTTTTTTTATATTAGTTTTAAGCAATACACACTACAAGTGCCTTTGGGTGTCTCATTATTATATTGTGTTGTGTATGGGACATGTCAATCCCTGCAGAGTGGATTAGCCTCCACCCCCACCCAACCTACTGCTTTCAACTAGAAATCTCATTAATCACCAGTCAGGTTAAGAGCCGCACACTTAAATCTCCTAACAGCAAAATCTGGCAGTTCTGCAAACCAGGCAACGATAGAAGTAGTAGAGCCAAACAATGGGAAGATAGGTGGGGCAGTGGCTGATCTGTGTGAGTGCATGCCTGCTCAGGGGTGGTATTATACTACAGCACTCACACCTGGTGTGTCAGTAACAGGGGAACAGATGGAAAGAGAAAACAAGGCCTGACTGGGTCAGATAAAAGGAGATCTTGCCATCATTCTTGCACATTTTTCATATTTTACTTTGCTGCTTTTCTATTCATCAAAATCTTGAAGGATGTTTTTCAAGATGAACATACCCAAAGGTAAATAGCATGGTTTGACTAGCAGTTTAAAAAACTAATGTTGAGAGTAAAAAAAATTAACTGAAGGAAGTTGTATTTGTACATATTGATATCATTGTGTTTCATTGCTTTAAACACCTAGAAATGACTGATTTTGCAGTTCAGCACACTAGCATGTGGGCTCCAACAAGAAGAAAAGCGTTAAAATTCTGCAGTAATAGCCACAACAATCGTGTGTCAGTAGTGTTAATTGCCTCTGCACCTCCTGGTGGGCTTTTGGACTACAGTTTAAGGGCTTGTGAAGTGAATGTATGACTCTGTGTGTGGTGGGGTTTTTGCTTAGAAGAGCAAAATATTGCTGATGAAGTGAATAGGGTATCGTTGGAACTGAGCCATGCACCGCTGCCTTTGTCTGGGGACCATGGATTGAGGGGTGGTTAGAGGGTGTGTTCCCTCAAGGTCACTCCTGCTTTAACAGCTCCCATGCTGCATATTTATGTTTACAAAAAAACGCAGGATTTAGAGTACTTTAATTATTGATCCTCGAAATGCATTTAAGCAGAAACATGATCCTAATGAATTTACTTGTAAAATGTAATATTTTGCTTTGTGTTAGAATTATTACAAATTTAACATCAGTTTTCCAGAATTGCTCTTTTGGTATACCCAGATTTGTAGCAATTATTGATGTGTTGAAATGGTGGAAATCTTTTTGCAGAGCAGTGCAATCTAGCAGTTTGACCTCCTACTGTATGTTGACCTGATTTAGACATGGACATGCCTTGGGACAGCAGTATTACAAATATTAACACCTTACCCAGTGTGAATTAGGTTAACTGGTTGGTTGCACAACTATGACTGAAGTTATGAAAAATATTCATCATGAAAAAAAAATTTGATCCCTTTTTGGCTTCTTGTAGTTTGCATTTCTCAAATCCTGTCTTCAGTACATTTTTTCAGAGTTTACTTGGTCATATTTATTTTATCAGTTCTCAGAAAATGTGTTAACCTGCTGAAAGGAATATTTAAAAATAACTACACCGTAAATTAAGCTGTAAATATTTTGAAGACATTGTGTGGAAAGGGGCAAACTTGATAAAAATTTAATCAGAGCAGATCATCTTGGAGTCCACAGTGACACATGGTGGAGAAATATATGTAATGCAGTTGCAATTTTGTAGAAATCGACTAACTGCAAGTATTTATGTTTATTTTTGGAGACTCCTCAGATCAAAGTGATTTAAGATGACTTAGTCCCATGATTTTAATATTCCATTTGTTTTTTTTCCCTCAGAATAACTACCTGGTGTTCGTAGCAGAGCTGTTTTGGTGGTTTGAAGTGGTTAAGCCGTCTTTTGTAAAGCCAAGAATGCTTGACAATGAAGACACAGGCAAGTATTAAATCAAACTTTACAAACTTTACAAGTTATGCCACGCAAGTCACAACGGTGTCCTGTTTGTTTGAAAATATAGTATAGAAAGTTTGTTAAATACTATATGCCTGTTGGTTTTTCTTAACTGGAAATAATGACAATAAGGAAATAGTACAATAATAATCTGCATTGTGAAAGCAAATTGTCTGTTTGTTGCACCCCTCCAGAACCATCATCCATATTGAAAAATATGCCTTTCATTCCAATCTCCAAAGCTACCAAGAAAAGTTTCATGGAAAGACCTCCAAGTCCTGAAAGACCCAGGTAGAGTATTGTAAGAATTTAGTGTAAAGTTCTGTTGACTCATAAGATTACACTTAAAAAAGTAATTAAAAATGGAAAAATTGAAATCTTCTGTCTGTAAATTTATAGTTTACCTCTTCGACCCCAGCCTCGTAACACAGGTAATTATAATTTTCACAGTAAGAAAATTAGCTGTTTTATCAGGTGTTTTAAATGCAGTTGTTTCTGCCTGTTTTGTGTTTTACATTTGTTATCCAGGAGAGATCAAGAGGTCTAGCTCCATGTCCTTTGTTGATGGGAACCTAGGCACATGGCCCAAAGAGAAAAGGTTGGTAATTACATCTACTCATCGGGAGATCTGGTCATTTTGAGTTAAATCTAAAGAGTTCCTAGAGTTAAATTAGCCACTAATTAGATACCTGCAGATTTATTTACAGTTTTGTGTTTTTCATTAAAGGTCTGGGCCTTACGGAGTGTCATTTGATATCCCCTTTGACAAAGAGGATTCTGCTCCTGCGGCACCTTCCTCTACACGTGGAATGGTTAGATCTATCAGCACTGATGATGGTTCTGGTTTTAAGGTCCAGCACATACCTCGTGGAATGAAGAGGAACCTGTCATTCCAGCCAGTGAATGGTCAGAGTATTGGTATTCAGGAGGAAGGCTGCCCAGATAGTCTTGCAGGAATAGAGCCCTGCAGGCGACCATTCCCCAATGGACATGGAAGTGTCATGGCATCAGCTGCCTCCATGGAGGAAGCCCTCCAGATCATCCACAGCCCAACTAGGCCACCTATAGAGGGCATCAACAATGGTTTCTTCCTCCACAGCCAAGACCCCAGGAGTAGTGCTGGTGGCTTGGACCCTCTGTCAGAGTCTGATTCTAAAGAACTTTTGAGCACTGCAGACACCACGGAGGTGGACACTGGCATCCACATCCACACAGAGGACATGCTGGATGAAGATTCCTCTTTAAAAGACCTCTCTGTAAACATGGATCTGGATGTGGACACACCAAGCCCCTGTCCAAGTAATCAGAGCAAATCCCCCTCAGGAGTGAAGTTGACCAGCTTTGCCGAGCAGAAGATGAGGAAGCTCAGTCCATCAGCACCAGATTCAGGCAGAGGCAGCAGCAGCTCCATGAAGACCACTCCGGAAGGCTCAGAGTTTGCCCTACCACTGTCAGTCTCCTGGGCACCAACACCTGAGCATAGCCCCATCCGTCAACAATCCACACCAGCCATTACTGCTCAGGCGACACCCACATCTGCCCAGCTTCCACCCAATGACCCTGCACAGGTCATGGCTACAGAGATGGTGCAGTTGAGGATAAGGCTTGAAGAGAAACGGAAAGCTATTGAAGCTCAAAAGAAGAAAGTGGAGGCTGCTTTTACAAGGCATCGGCAGAAGATGGGTCACTCAGCATTCCTAAATGTGGTAAAGAGGAAAGCTGATGGGGCTGCTAGTGGGGAGGAAGGTGGTCAAACTGATGGAGAAGGAAAGTTGGCAAGCACGAGTCCCACATTTAAATTTGGCAGGAGCAAAGCAGATACACCTGATGGAGCAGAACAAAGCAGCACACCCTCTTGTTGGCAGAAGACACCAGGTTCAGGAGATGAGGGTGGACAAAGCCATGCTCAGATCACCGAAGCAGATCTCTCAGAGTATACACGTTCTATTGAAAAGCTCAACCATTCTTTAGCATTCCTCCAGGCTGAGATGCAACGTTTAGCTCAGCAGCAGGAAGTGATCATGGCCATGAGGGAACAACAGCATCAGCAAGCCTGGGTCATTCCCCCTCCTCATACAAACCCCTCGCCACAGAAACATCCCCGACCTGGAGCTGTTACTCGCTCTTCAGGACCTTCTTCCCCTGCCGACTCGCCTCGTTCCACTCATCGCTCTCCAACCAGCATCAAACGCAAATCTGCCTCCTTCCACTCACGCAATCCTCGCACCGCTCGACCCAGTGAGCTCAAGCTGGCCCCGTACAGTCGTGTCCTAACTGCGCCGCAGTCAGTAGACAGCATCCCAAGGCTCCGCAGGTTTTCTCCTTGCCAGCCTTTGATAAGCTCTTTTATTTACATGGGGGAGAAACCAGCAGCTGACAGTTCAGAAATAACCGGCCAAGATGGGGGTAAGACAGATTCAGTCCTGTCCCCCGAGAGGGACCTGGCGAGTATGTGTGCTGCCTGCTCACCTCACAGCTCCCTCAACCTGCAGACCAAAACAAAACAAAGTGAAGTAGATGCAAACTCCCCATCCCAGGAAACAGAATCTCACACCCATGAAGAGATTTCAGATACTGCAAAAGATGACCAGAACAACACAGATCAGAAATCATTGATTGAACTTAAACCTACAATTGAGGCTTCTTTCCCTGAGGTTCTTGCCCATCCTGTCGTAGAGACCTTCACAGTGACGCCTACAGAGATACCTTCAAAGCCAGAACCCTCCAGCCAGGCCAAAAGCAGTCTGATTGAGGTTCCTCTGTCAGTCGTGAAGCCTATGGAGGATCTGACAATTGATGATGGTTTGGAGATGGAACAAGACAGTACTGAGAGTGTGGATGATGAGCAAAAGCTGTGCCATGGATTCTTCTTCAAGGTAATTTCAATACATATCATATCAGATAAAGTGTACCTAAAATTTAGATTTATTTAACTTGTATCAATTTTGTCAAGAAATTACTTGCAACAAATACACAATAGTATAAAGACAGCATTTATATATTTACAACAGTGTAGCCCTGTTTGCTTTGGTAAGGAAAGCTTCTTGCACCAAACATGAGGAAATTAATAGTTGAAGGAACATGTCAGCTAAGGACAGCATCGTCTTCCCTTTTACAGCGTGTTAGGTTGCTTTTAGCTCCTGTCTGGGCTCAATGTAGGTCATAAAAGTGGGGCTGCTGTGAATAATTCAGGGACAGCTGTGGAAATGTGGGGTGGGATACAGGTTGACTTGAATGTGAAGCTAAAGGGATATTTAATCTCCTAAAAGAAAACCCTAGACTTTACCGGTCTTTGTCTTTAAACTGAAAACTGAATTCAGCTAACGAATTTATGCTTTAAATATACCTTCCAGTTATTTATCTGCAGTTGGGCTAACCAAATCGAACAAAATGTTTTTTTCTCTTTTGAGACATTTGCAGCGCTTATATAAAAGAAAATTTGAGATACACAGTGACCTGTAAAAATATCAATATTTGTTGAACTTGTTCAGCATTTTGGCACAAGACCTATAAACATTACCATATTCTATGATAAATATGTCATAAATATATAACAGACATTTATTCTATACAACAAAAGGAAAATAGTAGTGATTGTAAAGTGGAAACAATAGTGATATGCGGTTTTAGTCTTTTTTGCAGTAAAAACTACATGTGGTGCACATTTGTATTCATTAATGTTTAGTCCAACTGAGTCAATCATTTACAGCAGCAAGCCTTGTAGGGGATGTCTCTACCATCTTTGTAGATGTAAAGACTGGATTTTTTTTCTATTCTTCTTTGCAAAATAACTCAAACAGTCAAATTGAACTGGTCTGTGAAGATCAGTTTCCAATCTAGTCACAAATTCTCAACTGGATTTAGATACAGACTTTGACTGGGCCATTCATACTCATTTACATACCAGGATGTAAATCATTCCATTATCTCTGACTGTAGGTTTAAGGTTTAGGGCTGTTGTCCTGCTAGCAGGGGGTGCTCTGCTATTTAGCTCCATTTATCTCTCTATTAGCTCACATAAGCTTCCCAGTTGTTCTTGGGAAAAAAAGCTCCATGTTTCACCATGGAAATTATATGCAGTGTTAGCTTTCCGCCACACATGGTGTTTTGGCATGCAGGCTAAAAAGTTAAATTATGGTCTCCTCTGAATTATTTTGGCCTTCTTTTTGTCATTCCATTTGGTACTTTTTTTTCATTCAACTGTTTCCCCCACCTCAGGTGTGGATCTCTGCAGCTTTTTGGAGAGAAGAAAAGAAGCTCAATACAAATGCACACCACACTTTTTCAGATTTGGCAAAATGTAGAATATTCCAAGTTAAATGAATGCCTTTGCATCACTTTGTGTATCCATAAAGGAGGTATGAAGCATTTTCCCCCTATTTAATATCCAAATCTCTATTAGTAATGCATAGCAATAAAATTGCCACAGGAGCTCTCAATCGTTTTTGGCCACCACAAAAAGTCAATTTTATTAACCAACACATTAATAATTTACAACAAATTTATTTAAAGACTACCTTCTTCTTTCTGTCTTTGGTTTTCATTAGGAGGATGGTAAGGCAGAGGAGAACATGGCACAGAGGAGAGCTGCACTGCTGGAGAAAAGGATGAGGAGAGAGAAAGAGAGCCAGATGAGGAAGATGCAGCTGGAGGCTGAGTTGGAGCAGAAGAAAGAGGGAGCTCGGTATGCAGATTTACATCTTCTCTCCTTTGTTAAACTAAAAAGTCAGCTTAGTCTTTGCTTGTATCTGAATTTGAATTTGTCTGATTTTTGTTTTGGCATTTCTTCTAGTCCTGTATGTCTCATCGAGTTTCTCCCCTTCAGTTTTTTGTGAAAAGTTTATAATTTTCTTATTTTTTGTTAATTTTCTTTGCTATTAAATGTCTGAAAAAAATAAGAAGTGTAAGAAGTTCCCCAATCTTAAGTCCTCAGAGTCTAAATCTGAATATTTCTTCTTCTTCTGTTCCTCAATATGTTCAGACTGAAAGCAGAGGAGGAGCGTCTCAGGAAGGAGGAGGAAAAGGCCAGGAAGGAGTTCATCAAGCAGGAGTACCTCAGGAGGAAGCAGCTGAAGCTGATGGAGGACATGGACACCGTCATCAAGCCTCGACCAGCCAAGCAGAAGCGGGGTCGACCCAAGTCCATCCACCGCGACAGCATGGACTCCCCAAAGACGCCTGTGAGAGGTCCCACAGGTATCCAAAAGGACTCAGTGCAGTAACAACCATCCTGTTTTTCAACCATTGTCTGTGCTAAGAAACTTGTGTTTTACTATTAATTTAATGTCAAATACAAAGATCTGAAACCAATGTAAAACCAATTAATAGTAACAAAAAATGTCCTAAACTATTGCACATGTTAGAGTTTAACACACTGACATACTGAAAGAACAAATCATCTTAGGTATGTGTATATGTGTTCAATTTAAATCCATTTGTCCGAATTATTTAACTCACTATATGTTGTTTTCATGCATTTTATGTCTATGATGACTGATTGTTGTCATTTCACTGACCCCCACATTACTCTGTGAAATGGCTGGCACATTGAGTGGGTTTGTTTCCATTTGTGGTGACTGTGTAATCGTGTCACGCTGTGCCACACTTTGTTGTCTCACATCCAGGTTCACGGCAACGTTTCTTTTCAGTCTCCAGCTTGTCTCTGGCTTCGCTGACAATGGGCGACAGTGACAGCGTTCACTCAGACAAAAGAGCACCGAGGTAAGATAGTAGAAAAAAAAAAAAAAAAAAAAAAAAAAAAAAAAAATATATATATATATATATATATATATATATATATATATATATATATATATATATATATATATATATATATAGGGCTAAAGATGAAAGAAAAGAAACAATTTGCTGTGACTTTCTTTGGAAATCTTGATTAAATATATTGCTCTATTCTAACATGCTCTCTTTAAATTTTTTTCCTTTTTGCTGTTTCACACATCAGAAGTTCTAGCTTAGCCTCTAGCAGTCTCTTCTACTTTCTCAGCTCTCCCAAACAGAGAAGGAGAAGGTTAGTTTCTTCTTGGGACTTGAAGCTGAGGCGGCTAATTTTGTCAGCCATGTGCCAAGATGCTCATTACTGATTACAAAGCACTGGCCTGATTCTAGATTTTCAGTGCTTGTAAGTTTGATTACCAGGATATTCACAGTTATGTGACAACTATGATGTATCTCATTATAAAGCATTTCACAGCCTTTATACTGTATAAAAATAGGTTACAAGCACCTCAATGCATAAAGCCCTGGTTACCAAAAAAAAGTGCTCCACGCATCTGGATGTTTGTAGGGAAATGCAATATGCACGTGGGCTGTAAAGTGCTTAATAGTGAGATACAGTGTAAGCTTTAAAAGCGACACCCACTTTGCTTCTCACTCACCCATCTACAGTTCCAATGTACACTACTGTTAGTTTCACAGCTGAATAAACATGAAGGGGAACCTTTTTGTTTAAAAGCACAGCATCACAGATTTACTGTCCAGAGCCCACCCTGCATAAAATAACATTATCAAGTCATTATTCTGTCATAAAATTAACACCTGTATGATAAAAAGGAAGGCTCAAATGACTTGTTAATGTGCATCCACAAAAGACTGCGCTGACTATTTAATGCAAGTTTGGCTTTAATTGCTCTTATTGCAAAACAGGAGCAAGTAAAAGCCAAGTTTTGCACTGTACCTGATCGACCTGGCACACATTATGCTCCTTCCCCAGCCTGTGCTTGCAAGCTCTGTTGTTTTACTGCCCTCTGCAATAACATCAAACCAAGCCCTTGCTTTTGATGACCAAACTGAATATCACCCTGCCTTGCTTACGCTGTACTCTGCTGATCTGAGATTTTGCTCACATGCAGGACAGGTGAGCTTAAAGTCAATGTGTGCGCATCTGTGTGTGTGTGTGTGTGTGTTTTAGGCCAGACTCTGCAGATGGCTTTCTTTCACCGAGCCGCTCCAGCAGCAGGAATGGAGAAAAAGACTGGGAAAATGCCTCAACCACCTCCTCTGTTACATCCAACACAGAGTATACTGGTGGGTCGACCAAACATGTTGTTTAAGCAAATCTGGTCTGTTTTTATCATTCAAAGATGCTAACATCACTGACAGATAATAGTTCTAAATATAAACCACAGCTTAATGGTGGAACCTTTGGATTTATGATTCATATGTATTTATTGCTATCATTCCCTTTTCAGAGCAAGTACACAACACAGAAATCTTCATCCATGATTTATTAGAAGAGTACAAATGGGGATCCAGGTTTGCTACAACTGAAATATTCTCATCCTAATGTGCTTTTTTTCCCTCTCAGGACCAAGGCTGTACAAAGAGCCCAGTGCCAAATCTAACAAGCACATCATCCAGAATGCTCTGGCCCACTGCTGCCTCGCAGGCAGGGTCAATGAGGGGCAGAAGAACAAGATCCTGGAGGTAACAGCATGGAGTATTTCTGCACTAAAAACAGATGTCTTGTTAGCAGCAGGGATGATTCATATCACTTTAATAATGTCTATTTTCTTAGTGTTTTAATTTGTTTTAATTATAGATGCACTAATAAGCAATTTCTAGACTCATTTTCAGTTACTGATTTTGCACAGCTCTGTTCCACTAATAACTGATTTTACCCATTTCTGATTTAGTTTTAAGAACTATAGATAAGAAAACATATTTTCTACTATCTGCATGACTTGAAAATGAAAATGTTTTAACATTTAAATTTTTATAGTAACATTAAATGACAGACCTTTCTCGCCTTTTACACTAAAAACCTAAAAAGAATTACAGCTTTTTCATCTTATTTTTTTGCGCACCTAAAAGTTTTCAAGTGCACCAAATGATGATTTTTTTTTGTTTGTTTGTTTATTCAAATTCAGCTTAATATTTGGGTTATGTGTTAGGTCAGAAATAATTCATACATTTTTTGTAATTCTGAAGTAGCCTGAAGCAGCCTTTCTGTCCTGAAAGGACCAGAGGGAGGATTACATTTTGGGGAGAGTGAAAGAGAGAGAGAGAGAGAGTGAGAGAGAGAGAGAGAGAGAGAGAGAGAGAGAGAGAGAGAGAGAGAGAGTGAGTGTG
Organism: Anableps anableps; assembly: GCA_014839685.1. Classification (NCBI taxonomy): domain Eukaryota; kingdom Metazoa; phylum Chordata; class Actinopteri; order Cyprinodontiformes; family Anablepidae; genus Anableps; species Anableps anableps. The sequence continues at coordinate 25,060,313 of CM026070.1, forward strand.
TGAGTGTGGTCGGTTCTTACACAGCCCTGCAGTTCAGTCAAACAAGATTTTGCAATTATATATATTGTCATATTCAGTAAATTAGAATATTTTGGTGATGCTCGCTTGTCAGATAAAACATACCTTTTAAAAAATAACAACCTTCAAGTAGGTATTAACCCCTTAACCTTCATTCACAAAACACTTCTATGTCTTCCAATGGGTCCATGAGGACACTGGCGTCCTCATGACAGTTAAGGGGATTAATACAAGCTTTTCATTAAGCCCACATTACCGGATTAAAACATTTTTTAACAGAACATAAGTCTGTGTGTAATTCATTTATATGTATTTAATTTAGTGAACGGAGTAACTAAAATATATTGAATTTCTCAATATTACTCTATTTTACTGAACACGACTTTATAAAAAAGACGAAATGATCACAAAGTTGTGATTTTAAATCGTCTATTATCTTACATTAGCATTGAGAACAATTGGCATTGCTTAGCATGGTTAACCTTGCTAAATATAAACATCTCATTCCCTGCAGAATACACACAAATAAAGGGGAGGCCAGTCAAGATCTCTTAAGTATTTGTTTCTTATTACTTCAACAGGAAATGGAAAAATCAGAGGCCAATAACTTCCTGGTTTTGTTCCGGGATTCTGGCTGCCAGTTCCGATCCCTCTACACCTACTGCCCTGAGACACAGGAGATCAACAAGCTCACAGGCATCGGTCCAAAGAGCATCACACGCAAGATGATCGACGGACTCTACAAGTACAACTCGGACAAGAAGCAGTTTAGTCAGATCCCGGCAAAGACCATGTCAGCCAGCGTGGACGCCGTGACAATCCACAACCACCTCTGGCAAACCAAGAAGCCAGCCACCCCTAAAAAAGTAGTGCCTGCACAGTCCTAATAGAACTCTATACCCCCAAATCAGTACCCATCTCGAAGTTTGCACTTCGCTGTACATATCCATAAAGATTCCAACACCTGCAATGCCAGTTTGATGAATGCATATTTATCTTTTTTATGTTAATTTATCCTCTCACTGCATTCCTGTCCCTATCTATCCTGCATACTATGGACTCAATGTGACAGGATGCATTAGATTATGAAAAACTGGAATGTATGATACTGCTAAACAAGTGACTGACAACATTTGAGTCAGTCTATAAAGGTATGTGTGAGTATTGTTCTGTTTTTTTTTTTTTTATGTGCCAAAAGTCAAAAAAGAGACAATATGAATGCAAGGACATTTTACGTGGTACACTGAAGCACTGAATGTTTTCATGTACAGAAGAATTTCTGTTTGTATTATGCTGTTGATGTCGGGCCATATGCACATTTTTTTCTCTGTATGTGTGAATGCATTTAAGGAATCATTAGGCCGAAACTTTTCAGGTGTTTTGAAGGGCACCTCTTAACTTTAATGTCTATGGATTTTACAGTTTGTATGAAAGGGTTGTAAAACTGTTAAAGGGCCTAAAAAAACCTAACAGCATACAGCTAGTGTTAGCCACACAGTTCATGTGTGCTCAGCTCAACAAAGCCAAGCGGTTTCAGCTTTTACAGTACAATGTTGGAGTTGGAATGGAGAAAGTCGCTGTAAATCACTGGTTTTTAACCTGTGTGACATGACACCTACTGACAGTTCATGCTATCATGTATAATGGATGTATAATATCCAGGTTTTGGGTGATGTTTGTATCTGTAGTGATACAGATGTAAAAAATTACATTAAGCAACCCCTTAATGGAGAAGAGCTTCCTGGTTTATCATGAATGACTGAATCAAACTGGTTGTTTTAACACATTTTCAAAAGTTTCACAGCCGGTTTGTGAACGAAACAAAACAGCACAGTATTATTTATTAAATGCAGCAAACAGCACTATGTAGGAACCTTACAATCTATAGAAATAATTTATAAAACACTTCCACAAGCTGGTTTGAGAAATGTGACTGAATTTCAAGGAATGAGTACTACTCCTTGTGTCCTGATTTAACTAAATTCTTCTAGTATTTTAACTATGTTAAGCTTAAGATTTACACTCTTCAAATCATATTAATAATATCTACACATGAAAACTGTGAGGCAATTCCACAAACCACCAAAATTCAGTAGGTTTATAGAGAAAGATTTTTTTTTTCCATTCAGATCATTTCTCCTGTCATGAAATAGGTCAACCATGCATCCAAGTAGTGGGAAATTCTTTAGAAAATATCCAATAAAAAATAAGTTGCCATATGTCTTGCATTTGTTGACTTTTTGAACACAAATAGGTTTTACCATAAATAAGTTACTAGATAGTGAGTATGTGTAATGGCAGCCTATTTGTCTCTTGTCTTTAAACGCAACATGCATTATTAAAAAAGCTCAGTAATGTGGTAAAGTTAGTCCTTGCTATTTTTAAAAATTGGAAATAAACACATGATGCAAGGAAGAGAAGCGTAGGTGGATCCAAGCTGCTGAATACGGGTAGAGACTCACCATCAGGTTTTATTGGTGTCAGTATTGTGTTATTTTTGCCTCCGAATGTCAGATTAACACCATGTGTGATTTTTTTTTTTCTACTAAAATCCTTAAACATGGTGCTATTATTTTCGTAAGAGTGTGTTTGTGGGGTGAGGGTGGGGGTATTTATTACCAAAAGAAAGCATGTACATGTTTTTGAAAAAATGTCATTTAGCATGACAGAAAGAAAGATCTCTCCACAGGAAATTCTGTCCACCGGCTTTTGGCTGTTTAAGGCCAAGGGGAAAAGATCATTTAAAGTGTAATGATACTGTACAGCGTGTTCATGTGAGCTTTCTCTTTGCTATGATGCCTTTGTTTGTGCTGTCATTTAACATTACACAATAGTTCCATTTTTAGATTGTTTTTATTTTTGTTTTTGAGATTAATAAACTTCAGCATGGCCTCAATTTGTATGTGGTGTTTATGTTCAAACATTGAAGCATATTGGCTTTTTATACACACAGTAAGGACGTGTAACGATAGTATTTTTTTTTCTGATTTTTATGTTTTAGTGGCAGGTGACAACAACAAAAGTAATATGGAGATATTTCTCCATGATACAAGACAATCAGGGGACAAGAGATGGGGAACAAATGCATAAACAAAATAACATGAACTGAAGAGAAAATAGTGATTGTTGGTTGTAGGAGTCTGGTTGGATGGTACACATTCCAGTGAGGGCACTGGAATGTGTACCCAGATGGGTGTGCATGAAATAATATTTGAATAATACTAATGATGCAAACAGTCAAATTTTAACAATGAAAAATAACCATGACAATATTATATGAGGCATATGCAACACTGATAACACTCATAACAGTACCCCTGCAGCTACTACCTGTTTGCTAATAGTACCACAACTATTTCTCCTATTAACAAAGAAAAGAAGAATGATACATTTAGAGAAGTTGTCATAGTTTAAAGTTTTAAGGTTACAGTTTGTGTGTAGAATTACTGTTGCGCATTAAAAAGGACATGAAAGATAACTGCCCATAATTCTCACTTGCAGGTATGTTTTACTTGTGTAATGCATTGAAAATAGCATAGGGACTGATTGATATGCATCTATCATGTTTCTGGTGTTATTTATGTACATATTAAAGGGCAATGGTATTTGCCATGTGGATCTTACTGAAATGCTTTTATGAAATTTTGGGTTCAGATTATAGTTAATACAATTGTTTTCCCCTTAAGTCATGCTAAAATACAGCACCACACTTATAAGAAGCACCAGCATCACTCAAAAAAATCAGAAGTATCTATTTCAATAAGAAGGACTGAATTTCAAGACATCCTGGACCTAAACGTGCGATTTATATAATCATGAAAAAAAGCAATGACTTACACACTCAGATTTTAAGCCTTGCTAAAACCACAAATAAAAAGACGTTTCACCTTAATATGCATAAAAATCCAGGAGTTTTTAAAGAGATAACTGTATGAATGAATTTAGCCAATCACATGACAACACCACATAAATTGAACGGGTTATCTGAATGAGAGATTTTAAGAAGACGAACTGGATCATCATCATCATCATGGTCAGTGTTAACCTCTTTTATACTGCTTCACTACTTTAATGCTTAAAAAAGTTTGTGAAAATGTTTCATGGATCAACAGAGAGCCAACACATTACGCTTGTGCTTCAGATCCATGATCCTCTAGAAGCACTGTGATATTTTAATGTGAGCTATTGTAAATATTATAACTTCCCAAGACAATTTAGTCCCATTTTAGATTAACTTAACACTGACTCTAACAGCTTAAAAAAGTTTAACATTAAAGAAACTCTGACCACATTTACAAGGGGACCATATTAGTCTTTTAATGGAAACATTATGCTTCAGAGAGCAGAACATAATAATTGAATCTTTGACCATCACTGCTAACTCTTAGTGAATAGTGGCTTTTCAATTATGTTGTAGCAGTCCAGTGCATGTCTTGCTTTATTATTATTATGTATTTCACTTTAAGGGACCTCGTGGTGTATTAATTTAGAAACTAGCAATTGGCAATTAGGTTTAAGAACTCATTAGGAAAATGGCTGTCATAAATTTTCCTCGTTTTTCTCAGATCTTTTTCCCACTTGCTAGAAATACAATTACCCGCAGATTTGTTGCAGTTTCACCTTCATTTCTGACTGGGTTTTTTTTTTGTCTTTTATAGTCATATTTTGAAGCACAAGGTATTGCTGGAGGCAGTAGAATTACTAGTAATTTAAAAAAAGAGAGGTTTTTTTTACCTGTTAAATTCAAGTAGGTGTTTTTGTTTTGCAGTTCAATAGCTAATAACCCTCTGTTGAATTATTGAAATGGAAAAATTATAAAGCCAAGTTTTCATTATCTTTGAATTGTTTCTGAACTATTATATCCCACCATTTTAATGATATTAATTATTAATATGATAATAAGCTTTCCACCATCTATGTGTGTATGAATGTGTGAATGACTGAATGTAGTGTAAAGCACGTTGGAGTCCTAAGACTTAATAAAGCGCTCTACAAATTCAGGCCATTAAACATTTTAGGTAATTTAATAATAATAATAATAATAATAATAATAATAATAATAATAATAATAATAATAATAATAATAGCCCTGCGATGGTGTACCCTGCCTCTCGCCCATAACCACTGGAGATAGGCACCAGCCCCCCTTGCGACCCTGCAAGGATAAGCGTGCTAGAGAATGGATGGAAGGATGATAATAATAATAATAATAATGTTATAGCACCTTGATGTGGACCTTATGGTTCACTGCCCAGGGTGCCACAGACTGGGGGTGCTCTGCTTTTCTTCTGTTTTTTTTTCTTCTCTTAATTGCATCTTGTTAGCAATTATCTGCATAATATGCCTATTAGCATATATGATATTTTATTTGTATCTGCTTATTTTAATTTTGCTTTGTTTACAGTACAGTAATGTGCATCTTGGCCAGGTCTCCCTCCAAAACTTTAAATAACAGCTTAGCTTGAAGTTTTTAATGAAATCTTTCCTCAGTTTTCTTTTTTCTTTTAAAATTTAAAATACTAAATGCTAATACTACAAAATGCTAAACTGGTAAACCTGAACTTTTCCTGCTCAAGATCAATGAACTTCTTGATCTTTGTGAGACCAAGAAAGAAAGAAAAAAAAGGATTTTAAAGGATTTTTTTAGATATAGGAACGCATTAGGTGGTGACAGTTGGGGGGTGGATTTCTTGGCCTTTTCTCTCGTGAACATTCACACAATTTGCACAAGGATAGAGCACTACTGTTTCAGAATTTGGTGCTTGTTACATTTTAAATTATAAAACGTTACAGCTGTTTACCATGTTGACTTCTCTGAGAGAGTTGGTCTCTCGCTCTCTCTCTCTCTCTCTGTATATTGGGGGGTTGAAACAGCGGTTCAGGTAGGGCACCATTTATACAAAAACCGCCTCTGTCTCAGCTGCTAACTACTTCACCTGTGATGGCAACCGAATCCAAGAGGTGATGTAAGTGTAGCTATTTCCCCCCCTCCCCCCCCCCCAAAAAAAAAAAGAAAAAAAGAAAAAGTTTTTAGGTTTCTTGTTATCACAGTCAATGACTGACTGCTTCAAGAATGATAATATAGCAAACCGGTGAAGTCCCTTTTTTCGTACATTTCCTTTAAAAGTTGTCGCGTTGTGGTGCTATAGGTGTGACCGCTGGTCGTCATCGCTTCAGCTGATTGGTGGCTTACGTCTGCGTCCGCATGGCAACCACAAGCTGTGTACAAGAAGACCAGGGGCGCCCTCCGAGAATAAAGCCTTAAGCTAATATTCAAGATCCACTCCCGCGTGTTGCTCTGGGCTCGCTGCGAAACCGGCACAAAGCAGAAAGGGCTGCCGAATCCGACGTGTGTCGGTGTCGCCGACTGACAGGTGAGGAGCTGGCACGGCTGCGCTGTGCTCCGACGCGGTATCGAAAATGAATGGCAGTGATTGTCGTCTGTGTTCCCGCACGCGTGTCCTGAACTGAGGAGTAGCTTTGTAAATGTAGCCGCTAAATGCTGTCAGAGTCATGTAAACGAGGCGTGGCTAGTAAGGGATAAGGTGCTGTGGAAGCGGTCGGATCTGGGCCGCAGACATGTTCCACAACCGGGAGCGGGATGGTGTGTTTTTTTGTGCAGGGGAGGTGACGGGGCGGTGTCAGCGGCTGGCTGTGCTCCGCCACCCGGAGTCATCACCGCCCTCTCTTCTTTCTACTACTCCGCGCCTGAAGATGCAGCCTTCGCATGCTGTTGTTTCACATGCGTGTCCGGTGTTGCAGTATTTATCCAATCATTGACCGATTACATAGAATTACATCCCTGTTTTTGTTTGTTTGTTTTTACAAATTTTGGACACATCAGAACCTTTGTGTTGAAGAAAGCACAACAAACCTCATTGGATCATGTTAGCGAAGATGTCTCTAAATTCCTATTAGCTCCAATTTGCAGTACCCATCGTTTGATAAGTGAATTCAGCTATCTACAGTTTTCTCCTTACACAATGGCCCAACTCCTTAGTTTATTTTTGCACAAGTAGTCATCTTCAAAATAGAACAAGGACCATTTTAACTGTATAATAAATTGTCAACAAGTTACTGCATTCTTACTCTATTCATCACAGCACTAAATACAGTAAGGCTTGTTAACACTGAGTACATCTTATACAGAGAAAATAGTTCTTAAAAAATACAAAAAAATATTTCAGGTAAACATTTGTTTGCTTGACAAAATTCATAATATTCCTGCTCCACCTCTAAGAAGGTTTATCACACTGAGATCAGATAAAATGAGAGTCATAGGGCAACCTCCAGAGGTGAGTCTAGCATCCCAAAATGTAAGTCTTCTCTTTTAATAAAACTGCCTTCTCTTTTGTTGCCATAAATCATTGGAATAGTTTGGCGAATGAGATCATAACATGTGCTGGTTTCAAAATGTTTGCTCATCTGGCAAAAATGGCTACTGTCTAAGCAGTTTTGCACTCATTAATTATGAAAGTATGTGAGTAAAGCAATGGTTTTACTAAGTGTGTGGGGTTGTAATTTGAATGGTTTGATTGGTTTTAGTGAGATGTGAATCAAAGTGTATTGGATATGTATAGAATGCAAACATATTCAATTAGTTTTTATACTGGTTTATCATCAGTTCACAATCTGTGTTAAATTATTCTTGATTGCTATCAACCTGTCTAAGGACTACAAGTGGAAATTAGCACTTTTTGCTACAACCTGGTACTATGCATCTTTCATTTGAAAATGTCAATGAAATGTTGTACATTCTGTCTGTATAAAATTAAAAAGGGTCTACAAAATCATAAATATTCAGCATTTTCTGGTAATTTTGTTGTATTTTATGTCAAAGTTTGGCTCAATTAAGTAACAGATTATTACATTCTTTTTTTTTTTTTTTTTTTTTTTGTACGGTGTCCTAACATCTTTTTTGGAGGCAGGACCGATATAGTGCAGTGTTGATCTAGTGTGATGTACTAAATGTCTGATCGAAGTAGAGCATTTTTGTTGTTTTATGTCTCTGTTCCCTGCAGATCATGTGAACGGTTTTGGAGCAACAGAACGTTTCACAAGGCAGCAACACCATCCAAGTAAATAACGATTGGAGACTTCCTCTTATTGTCTTTAAGGTTTAGCAGACTAGATCTTAAAAGGGATGACTAAATGTAAAATAACCATCAGCTAAGTGATAACGTTGGAGTTATTGCTAAACATAAGAATACTCACAAGTTTCTTAAAGTCATTTACCATTCTGTCTTTCTTTTTCTTAGCTAACTCCTCGCTATCAACTCATCTACAACCATGACGGCAGAGGAAACCATCAACATCAAGGAGGCCGAGGTGATCAAGCTGATCCTGGACTTCCTGAACTCCAGGAAGCTGCATATCAGCATGCTGGCTTTGGAGAAGGAGAGTGGGGTCATTAATGGACTCTACTCCGATGATATGCTCTTCCTCCGGTATGATTACACACTCATCCTACAATACATGTGAAAATCGGAAAGGGTTGTATACTTAAGCAGATAATAATTGGTAGTTTTAATTGCGACAAATAGAAAGTAGTGCATAATTGGGAAGCGGAAGGAAAAGGATTTTGAACATTTTTGCAAATAAAAATCTGAAAAGTGTGGTGTGCATTTTCAGTTAGCCCTGTTTACTCACTCTTTTCTAAATGAAATGCAACCAGTTGCCTTCAGAAGTTATCTAAATAGTAAATCCACCTGATCTGTGAATGTTTCAGAGGTTTGTTAGAAAACACCAGTGATCAAACAGCATCATGAAGACCAAGGAACACAGCACACAGCTCAGGGAGAAAGTTGTGGAGAAGTGTAAAGCAGGATTAGGTTATTCAAATTCAAATTCAAAAATACTTTATTTATCCCAAAGGGAAATTAAATGTTGATGTAACTCATTTAGTCAAGGAGTTATTATAACTGGTGATGGCTGTGGAATGGTGAGAGTACTGTCCCCTGTGGTGCTCCTGTGCTGCTGACCACCTGGTTAGACACACAGTCCTTCAGTCTCACGAACTGTGGTCTGTTTGTCAAGTAGTCATGGATCCAGATGATTGTTGAGTCCTCCTCCTGAGTCTTCTGGAGTTTCAGATGAATCAGATCAGGCTGAATTGTGTTAAATGCACTGGAGAAATCAAAGAACATGATCCTGACAGTGCTACCTGCTTTGTCTAGATGACAGTGGATTTGTTGAAGCAGGTGTATAATGGCGTCTTCAACTCCAACTCCATGGTGATAAGCAAACTGCAGGGGGTCCTGATATGCATATCAGTGTGCCAACAGGTGTGCCAACAGGAGTCTCTCCAGGACCTTCATGATGTGGGATGTAAGGGCAATGGGTCTGTAGTTGTTGATGACTGATGGGTGAGTTTTCTTTGGTACCGGAACCAGACAGGATGTCTTCCACAACAGTGGTACCTTCTCTTGGGTCAAGCTAAGGTTGAAGAGGTGCTACAAAATCCCACAGAGCTGCTCTGCACAGGCCTTCAGGACTCTGGGGCTGATAGCATCTGGACCTGCAGTCTTGTTCTGGTTCAGTCTTTCCAGCTGCCTCTTCACCTGACTTCTAGAAACAGAAAAGTGGGAGGGGGAGGCAAAAGGAGCAACAGCATCTTCCAATTTGGTTGAAGACAAACTAGTGGAAGCAGAAGAGTCCATGACTGAGGTAGAGGATAAAACATCTGAGGTGTGACAGGAAAGCTGTGAGTCAATGGAGGGTGGGATGTCTGTTTGGCTAGAGGCAGGAGGGGAGGATGGTGAGCTTGTTCCTGAACTGAACCTGTTGAAGAATGTGTTTAGCTCATTTGCTCTGTCCAGACTTCCATCTATCCGATCCTCCTTCTGCTTGAAGCCTGTGATTTTCTTCATCCCTGACCACACATCTCTAATATCGCTCCTCTGCAGTTTACTTTCCAGCTTCTTCCTATGCACCTCCTTGCTGTCTCTAATCTTGACTTTGAACTGCTTCTGTATACTCCTCAATAACTCCCTGTCTTGCTCTCGAAAGACTCTTGTTTTCCTGTTTAACAGTTCCTTTAGCTCACTGGTGATCCAGGGTTTGTTATTAGGGAAGCATCTCACTGTTCTGATGGGGATGGTGTTCTCCACACAGAAGTTTATATTGTCACTTACATACTCAGTTATGGCATTAATGTCCTCTCCATGTGGCTTGCAAAGAGAAATCTAATCAGTTGCATCAAAACAACCCTGTAAGGCTTCTTCGGCTTCCTGTGACCATTTTCTCACAGTCTTTTTTGTTACAGGTAGTCTCTGGCAAGGGGTTTATATTCTGAGCAGAGAAAATCAAGGTTGTGATCTGATTTACCCAGAGGAGGTCTTGGTTTGGAAAGATATGGATCTTTGACATTTGTGTAAAACAAATCCAATGTCTTGTTTTCTCTGGTAGAGCAGCTGACAAACTGGTGAAATGTTGGTAGTGTAGCAGAAAGTGAGGCATGATTAAAATCACCAGATATTGCCACAAAAGAATTGGGATGTTGTGTCTGTATCTTAGCAACAACGGAACTGATGACATCACATGCATTGTCGGCAACAGCTGAGGGTGGAATGTAAACAGCTACCAAAATAACACTGGTGAACTCTCTTGGCAAATAATATGGACGAAAACTTACTGCCAATAGTTCAATGTCCAGACTGCAGAGACGACACTTCACAGTAACGTGTCCTGGATGACACCGTCTGTTGTTGACAAGCACTGCCAATCCACCTCCTTTCCTTTTCCTGCTACTCTTTAAATCTCGATCTGCCCGTATAGTCAGGAAGCCCAGCAGAGAGACGTTGGAGTCGGGGATATGATCCTGCAGCCATGTCTCAGTAAAACACATAATACTGCATTCCCGATACTCTTGCTGAGTCCTTGTCAGGGTTTGAAGTTCATCCAGCTTGTTAACTAACGATCTGACGTTGCCCATTATGATGGATGGCAGAGATGGTTTGAACTTCCTCCTTCTCTCTCTCCTCTTTGCTCCTGCTCTGCATCCACGACGTCTCCTTTTCAACTCCTGTGGGATTTCTGGCTTCAGTTGTTGTATTATTTCTGCTTTTGCAATGTTAATCAGCTGCTCCCTGTTGTAAACCACTCTGTTGCTATGGTTACGCATCATAACAAAAGACCAAAATATAGAAAAGTATTGGGGGAAAAAAATCAATCCAGCACAGCATCCAAGACAAGAAGGAACGGTTGTACAAAAACAGCAATTTTTCCAAGAAAAGCAGGAATGAAATTTTGAAAAAAAGAGAAAATCTCAATGAAAGTTACAGAGCTACTCCAACGTGCTGCCACCCTGAGCGGCGCAATATAATATGAAGCAATATCTCACATTTTGAGCATCTCATGGAGCAATGTTCAATCCATCACCTGAAAACACAAGGAGCATGGCACCACTGCACTATTACCAAGACATGACCGTCCTCATAAACCAACAGGTGGGCAAACAGAGCCTCTGGAAGAACTGTAGAGCACCCCACCTTAGGTGAGAGAATCTGTTGACAGGACAACTGTTAGTTGCACACTCTACAAATCTGACCTTTAAGGAACAGTGGGAAGGATACAGCCATTGTTGAAATCCTTGAAGAAAAAACTGTTGGAGGCTGCAAAAGACTTGAGAGTGAGGCAGAAGTTCATATTCAACCAGGACAGTGACCCTAGGCATAAAGCCTCAGCTATAGTGGAGTGGTTTGGATCAAAGCATTTCCTTGTATTAGAATGACACAATCCAAGTCTAGACAAAATTAGTTAAAAATCTGTGGCAAGATTAGGGGAAAAAAAATGTGTTTACAAATGCTCTCCATCTAATATGACTGAGGTTTTAATTATTCTGCAAATATGAATGGGCAAACATTTCAGTGTCAGCAATGCAAAGCTGGTCAACACATACCCAAAAAAGACTTGCAGCTGCAGATGCAACGTAAGGTGCTTTTACAAAGTCTAGGCTCCGGGTTTTCTAAATATCAAGGCATGCTAGACTTTTTAAATTTTTTGTTTCAAGCCATGTATCACCTGTATCTTATGTATTCACCTTGGCTTAAAATGCATAGCACCTTAAGTGTTGACTTTAAAATGTTGATGATATCACTATTACTGTAAACAGGCAACTCATTCTGGATGGCCAGTGGGAGGAGGTGATGCAGTTCATTCAGCCTTTAGAAGGAATAGACAAGTTTGATAAGAAAAGGTAAAATGAAATATCTGTCAGATTATTTATCTACATGTTTTGCATCTTCTGTTCCATCTCTCTCCACTCTGCACATTAGAATACAGTTTTAAAGCCACCAGTCTATGGTGCCATCAAAGTCCTTTTCCTAATGCTTACATTTATATTTCTAGGTTTCGATACATCATCCTAAAGCAGAGGTTTTTGGAAGCGCTGTGTATCAATAACGCTATATCAGCTACTGAGGATCCACATAATGTATGTATAAGTTATTTTAATTTACAGTTTAAATAATCTTATTAAACTAAAAGGTCTTAATTGAGATATACTCAGACTGATTTATCCACACTGTTGTTGGTTCTGCTGCTCTGTAGTTGAGGAAGGAATGCTACGATTGAGGTGGGATCAATTGAGCCCTCTAATGAACAGCTACATATTGGGGGAAAAACATCACCTCTTATAAATTGCTACATTTCCCTTGGCCATGATCTGGCTGCAATACTTCATTTTACCCAACGTCATATTAAGGTTCCCGTTTGGAAGCTATCTTTTATTTACTTTTTGTTGTATACTAAATCATCCATATAGTAGCAGTTTTAAAAATGTCTTTGTAAAATTTTCTTAGAATTTTAAAGGTTAACATCCTAAAAGTCTGAATAAGATATGTTTATGGACATTAAAGAATGTTGTCTTCCATGTTTTCTGAGGACCAGTCCGTTGCTCAATCCATCTGTTTTGAAAAATGTATCACGTCCTTATTGAGCCATCCAAATATTAATTACACTCAGAGTTTTATTGTTTTTCTGAATTGTCTTCCCTTCATAGCTGGAGCTTACAATGCAAGAGGCTGTGAAGTGCCTTCACAGTCTGGAGAAGTTCTGCCCGACCAAAGAAGACTACAGCAAGCTGTGCCTTCTCCTCACTCTGCCTCGCCTCACCCACCATGCTGAATTCAAAGACTGGAACCCGAGCTCGGCCCGTGTACATTGTTTTGAAGAGGCCTGCGTCATGGTGGCTGAGTTCATCCCAGCAGACAGGAAGCTGAGTGAGGCAGGCTTCAGGGCGAGTGGGAACCGACTCTTCCAGCTGCTCATCAAAGGGATCCTTTATGAGTGCTGTGTGGAGTTTTGCCAGGTATCATGATGCACTAAAGATGAGATGGATTCCAATTATATTTCAATGTATGAGAAAATACATAGTTAAAAATACAGTGCCAGGCCCTCAAGGCAACTATTTATCTTCTGATTCAAAGCTGCAGCACTGCTTAAAATTCTGCAGAAGAGGTTATTAAACTCTGCAAATTTCTGTTGATGTTTCTATGTTGTTTAGAGTAAAGCAACAGGTGAGGAGATCAGAGAGGGAGAGGTGTTGCTCGGCGTGGATTTACTGTGCGGGAACGGATGCGATGAGCTGGATTTGTCACTCCTCTCCTGGCTGCAGAACCTCTCCTCCGGTGCTTTCACTTGCGCCTTCGAACAGAAGACCCTGAACATCCACGTGGACCGCCTGGTGAAACCCAGCAAGGCTGGACACGCCGACCTCCTAACCCCCCTAATCAACTGTCTCTCTCCCTGCCCTACCTCGCCCTTTCGTCAGAGGCCTCATTCAGCCGACACTTATATGTCCAGGTCCCTCAACCCAGCTCTGGACGGCTTGTCTTATGGACTGGCAGCACAGGACAAGAGAGGCATGGAAACCAACATGAAATCTGCACTCAGTAGGAGTCTCGTGGAGAATAATGTGCATCAGCAGGATGACTCTCCTGAGAGGTAAAAGCCAAAAAAGGACTAAAACCTGTTGATGTGCTGGGTTTAATGGATTAGACACTCCAAATACGATCATGTTAATATATAAAATTAGGTTCAAAATTAATTATGTTATGGTATATCGTTCTTATTTTATCCTAAACTACATCTAACAGTTTCATTATAATTTCACGAATAAGCTTTAAACTAAGAAAAGATCCAGAGCGTTTTAATGTCTGTAAACCCTTTGGAATAAATAAAGATCCAGTGATCAAACTTTTTCTGGCTGATACCGAATTCCAGTTTTCTTTGAGATGTGACCTGCAAATTGTAATTGTGACCAATTCTGATATTTTCACCACTAAAAAGAGAAAAAAAAATGTGCTCCAGGTTCTTTGATTGAGGTTGTAGTTTTGATTCCAACAGAAAATGAGGGAATTACAAGATTATCTGCATCCAAGCATATGTCCCTTTTGACTTTTGAGTATTTCTTCTTTAAAGAAAAACTCAAAACACATGTATCAAATTACTGTTGGTTTATGCATTTATAGACCAAAGGAGTTTATATTTTGATATATTGATGACTAGGAAAAACAACAACAAAAATGGTTTTGAGCTACCAATTGGCACTCAGAAAAAAAATCTGGGGAAATTGGCAGATTATAATAAATATTATAATATAATATAATATTAAATATTAACTGATGTTTCTGTAGAATTGTTTACATGTCATCTCAATGCTTAATGTTCTTCTGAAATTTAGTTTAGAGATAGATGTTTTAAAACCTTTTTGCAGAATTACCTGGTATTTTTAAGAGTAGTTTTTGTTTTGTTTTAAGTTGACTTTAATTCAGGCCATTCATGGCAATGCAAGATAGTTGGTGAGAGGTCTTAACAAGACTGGGGAAGCCCATAATATAATTTTACAAAATTGTAAACAAGAACTCATGTTCTCCTTTGCTCCGAATGTTGGTTGCTAATTTTGTGTTCATTTGGTACAAAAACTAAAGCTCTGAGTATGACTTGTAATCAAAAGTCAGTTAAACTGAAACCTTCTTTTTCTGCTTAACACTTATTTTTATCCTGCTCTGCCTTTGTCATTTAAGTAAGCTATTGTTGGATGTTTATGGAAATCGTGGCTATTTGTTTATGTTTTAGTTTTTGCTTTTAGTTTGAAATATTGTTCTTTTTTTTTTTTTTTTTTTTTTTTATCTGCGATATGTTCAAATCAGCTGGCCTTCTTTTTCTTTCTTTTTCTATGTTAAGGAAGCACTCACAGGTGTTGGATGGGCCCCACACCACACGCACTCCTCTGACTCCAGGAAAAGATGGTGGACCACCCTGCAACACCGATATTCTGGAGGTAATACAAGCTGTGTGTGTGGCGCTAGCTGGTGCACTTCATACACTAAATATAGATTACATTTATAGGGTGAAATCTTTGGTACAATCTGGTCAAATTAAATACACTCTGTTTAGCAACACCTAAATCATGAAATTATTTATTGAGAAAGAAATCCAAAGGAGTTCGTGGTAGGATTAAGGATTGTAAGGTGACAACCAAGTGCTTTTCAGATGTACTTGTAGGGTTTTAGTGCTTTCTTTGAGCATTTCACAGTCTGACTTCAATAAGTTTAACAAATGTGAAAAATCTTTTTCAAGGCCCCAACTTTCACTGTGGGGAGGATGCGTTCAGGGTGACGTGTAGTGTTTATGACCCAGCTGGCTGTATTTATCTAAACCACTGAGTCACAGCTGTTTTTTTCACATATTTCTGTCCTCTTAAATTGCCACTTAAAGTATTCATTAGGGGTGCAACTATTGTAGATTTCTGGCTGACCACCGATCTTTAAAAAGCCTAACCTGCCGAATCTGATTTTGGCCAATAAGGATGTTTTTGTTTGAAAAGTTGCTAAATATTGTGACAAAATCGCTAAGCTTGCAACAGTGGGGTGACTATTATTAAACGTGCATGTACAGACGTGACTTGGTGGGTGGGTCAGTCAGTCAGCCCTCTCTCATGGCAGAGCAAAAGGGGATAGTGGCTGATTTGCAGACCTTTGCAGAGCTAGATAAGATTGGTGGACAAGCTCGGTTTCACATGTAAGTGTCGCCAATCGCCCAAAGTTAAAGAAATCGGACCAATTTATCGGTGGACCCCTAGTGTTCATATCCCTCTCACAGGTGTCCGTACCCCCCTCTGAATCACAGTTTTTCTACCTCTAAAACATAAACATTGTTTAAATTAAAAAGTCAAGTTTTGCTCTCATCATACAAATTTCACAGATTTGTGTAACCCTACGTGGTTAATTATAATAAGATTTTTAAGTGCAGAAAAAACTGAAAACCTTCCACTTCCCAGTTATGTACCGATTTATGTTGATGTATCACAATTCCAAATGAACTTGAAGTTTGTGGTTGCAACCTGATACAAAGTGAAAAAGTTTAAGGGGTATGAATGCTTTTGCAAGGCATGGTGTATTTAGGATCCAATAAGGATCATGGCATGTTGGGTAAAACCATAAAGGTGAATGAAAATATGGTTGATTTTCACCATGTTTTTAATCTTAGGTGTGCGTATGACAGTTTAAAACCTTATTGGTTACCCGAGAAAGGGTGAAGTAGATCAACTTTAGTTGCTGCAGTTGAGTTGGTTTCATGAATTTCATTAGGTCACTTCAGTCAAAGTCAAAGGATTGTCAGTATGTCTGAAATCATTGTTGCAGATTTAAGAGATATAAAATTAGATCCATCTAATTGGTGACTGCTCTCAGCTCCTCTACATTGTAAATTTACACAAAATTCTTCTTTTCACCTATTAGTTATTTCTCACTTCACTATGTCTTTTGTAAGAGGTGTAGATCATGAGGACTTGAAGCACATAACTGGATTTGATATGTGCTTATAGCCAAGTTGACCCGTTGCTCATCTTTATGCATCTCAGTTCTTTGTGGGGAGCAAAGTATTTTAAGATAAAAGTGCAGATTGGTGTTAGAGGTTGAAGGTCTCAAACAGCTATTTATGGGATAGATGATGGAGGGCAAGACCTTGAAAGTTGGAGAGTTAGATTTAAAAAAAAAAGGCTTGTCAAGGGATAATCAATGTTCAACTAGATTAAGCATAATGTTCACTGGTCAGTGGTTTTTATTCAGTCATACCATCTCACAGTCTTTATATGTTTACAGCGCCGTGACTCCACAGAGCACATCCAGGAGTACTACAGGCAGCGCCTTCGTGTGCAGCAGCACCTGGAACAGAAGCAGCAGCAAAGACAGCTCTATCAGCAGATGCTGCTGGAGGGAGGTGTGAAGCAGCAGGATGGAGCCCAACACAACCTCACTGAGACATTTCTCAGCAGGTGGGGAAGTCATAGTAAAACATTCAGTTTTACCATTGAGAGAAAATGTGATATTAGTTCTATCAGGACCTATTGATTTGTCTAGATCCATTCAGCGGTTGGAGGAGATGAATGTGGGCATTGATCGCAAAGGAGATGAGGTGATGGCACAGCTGGGCCAGCAGTGGAATGGCTTAACAACGAACAGCAACACCTCCAGCCCCAGGATGGCCAATGTTCACAACACAGATAAGGGGCCTGTGAGGAGCAAGTCAGGTGGGGTGAGCAGCAGCACCCCGTTAAACTCTGGAAACCATGGGCCTCCTTCACTCAGCGAGTCCCCAGTTCCTAAAAGTCGCAGGTAAAAGCCTCTCAAGTGTCTGGTGTCACATTTATTATTATTATTATTATTATTATTATTATTATTATTATTTTATAAATCTCCAAAAAAATGTTCATGTTTAAGGTCAAGATATGGAATTACATGTTTCATTTAGCATATTCATTCACTATAAAACAGCAGACATTGTTCACAGGGTTTTTACACAGCCAGGAAGAGGCTGAAAAAGTATGGAATCTAATTTAAGGATTTTCCAGGTCTGGATAAGTATGAAAAAGAAAACAGATCATGGAAAAATATTTGTATTTCCAAACTTTTCTTTCTCAAAATTTTACATCCATACATACTTTGCATACAACTTTCTTTCATCTTTCCTTCTGTTTGTTTTTTTTTCTTTCTTTCTTTGTTTTTCTCTTTCTTTCTTTGTCTGTCGGTCTTTCTTTCTTTCCCTCTTTCTTACACACAGTATTTGCCAGTTTTGTAGTCAAAAATGTAGCCTAAGTGGAAACAGACGTCAGGTTCTTGGACTGAGAATCCCTCTAATTTGAGGTTAGAAAAATGTGGAAATTTGAGTTGAAAAACCGTGCAGGAACCCCGTATTGAGATCAGTCAGATTTTTGGTATGCAACAGTGGATGTGCATGCTTGAAATGAATTGGTATATTGTCATTGTCAGTGCTGAAAGAATCAGAGCTTCTGCTGCTTCAGTCCAAGATGAGCCTGGCTGCTCCACGATTAGAAATGCACATGAGGTAAAACAAATGTCCAATAACTCTATTAAAAATCGTTTGCCCACAAGCAAGGCTCAAATGCTAAAAGACGTTTAGATTCTTGTTGGCACTCAGTGCAGAGTTCATTATTTTTCTGATCTCGTTTCAGCATGTGAAGTCCAAAACCCAGTTTGTAAGAGTGAGCCAGCTTGAGGACACCCAGGCGGTGCGTGCGGTGGCTTTTCATCCATCTGGAGCTCTTTATGCGGTCGGCTCAAACTCCAAAACCCTGCGAGTCTGTGCCTACCCAGAAACAGTGGCCAGCAGGTGGGCTTTGTTTGCAGAAGCCTTCAGTCAGACAGTCAAGGAGGATTTCGATTATTATTTACATTTATAGTGTAACACAGGGTACCTTCATAGTCTATAAAAGTCTGCTAAATAGGGAAATTGCTTTCGTCCTTTTCCATATTTTTATGAAAATGGAGTTTCATAAAAATATGAATTTCTAAATTAAAAAATAAAGAACTTTTCACATTGATTTAAATTTCATTTACAACCATTTTCTTTAACCTGCCAGATCTCAGTTAGATTTTTCTAGTGAACTTGATTGGTTTGATTTTACAGAGCCCTATGGATCCATATAAAAAACAGTTTTTTTCTTTTAAATTTTTTTTCTCTGTTTTTCCTCAATCCTTTCAGTAAGGATGGATCCGCATTTGTAAAAAAAAAAAAAGGAAAATTGAAAAATTTGAGGTATAAAAGAATTTTACAGGACCCTAGTTTTAGAATTACTGAATGAGAGATTCCAAAGATGAAAACATATTTAAAAAGGGCCTGTTTTTTGGCATCTAGACCCTAAATCAGAGTTTTAAACTGCACCTGTATGTGGATTTAAAACTGGGTATAGTTTGAGAGTCAAACAAAGCATTAAAAGGCCTAATTTAGAAGAAAGGCATCAAAAATGTATAAAGTGTAGAATAATTCAGTCCTGATTTGAGAAATAAAATGGATTTTAAAGTGAAGCAAATTTATTTGCCAACTAAATTAAAGCAAACAAGAACCAACTGTTGGATCAGAAGCCAACCTCAGCAGTGTACTATTTCAGGATTTACAGAACATAAGGATACTAAAAATCAACTATACCAATTTTTGTTATAAAGTGTCTTTAAAGTCTTTAAAAACTGAGTCTCAAAAAGCATGGTATCTTTAAATGGAAAGCCCTGTTTACGACTTGATTGAAATGCTGCATGAAATTGACAGTCATTATGTTGTAATTTGTGAGAAGACTTTGTTCAAAATATGCAACTTCCCCTTTTCTCCTAAATGTGCAAAACTGGGGCTAAGGTCACATGTGTCTCTCACTGTTTTGCCACTTTAGCGGTTCCGGTGCAGCCAAACAGCCGTCGGTGCGTTTCAGACGAAACAAACATCACAAAGGCTCAATCTACTGTGTGGCTTGGAGTCACTGTGGACAGCTGTTGGCCACCGGCTCCAATGATAAATATGTTAAGGTTTTGCCTTTCAATGCAGACAGCTGCAATGCCACAGGTACAGTTTACCAGTTTTAGGATTGCTATTCTTTTAGTATTTGTTTTGCTGTCATTGTTTATGTTGTGCATGTGACCGTCTAAAACGTTATGATTAGCCCATGTAGGTGAAGTCCCCACTCATAAAGTGCCACTTTGATAATGCGCTTTTAATATTAAGTTTCAATATCATCGAAAAGTTGATTTATTTCGGTCTTAAGTGATACTTTAGATCACTCAGTGATATGTATCAGGGCCCGTATTCTCAAAGAATCCTTAGGCAGAAAAGAGAAATCGTAGAATTTCTCGAATTCAAAGATTTTTTTTTTTTTTTTTGTAGAATTTTACCTCGGTAGGATAAAAGTTTTTCATGAAGCACCTTAGGTCTTAAGAGAGCTCCTAAAGTGACAAAATGTTAGGAGTAGTGAGGAGGACCTTTAGTGAGCCTAAGAGTGTCTTCAGCAGGGAAGACTCACGGAAATGAGAGATATTCACCGTAAAATGAACCAAGATGGCCAACAGCATGCTCTGCTCCTCTGTCCTGTTCGGTTCTCACGTCCTTTATCTCCCCATTTTATGTTTGTCGTTTTGCCAAATCAAAGAACTTTATACAAGCAGGTAATCACAGTAAAAAGATGACAGCTGAGTGTCCACATTAATATCAAATAGATGACATAGTAAAATGACCAGCATGGCGAGAAGCTGTGACATGTCAAGAAAAAAATCAGGATGTAAATAATGCACGGTCAAACATGTTGATGCCATGTGGCAATTAATTTAATTTTGAATAGTTTCATCATCATGACACACTTTTCTTAATCCAGTCTAGATTCTATGATTGGCAAATTTCTATCAGCTGATTACAGGGAGCGTATCTGGGTTCTTTTAATGTCTTATTTTCTTTCATGTATCAGCCAATCACAGTCCCTAGTAGACAGCTTCACACCTAGCAACGAGGTCGACCACACCTCCTCACTAAGATAGGAATTTCTGTCAACTCCTCACTCAGAGTTGTCTCAGCAGCTGGCTGAATCACTCTGAAGCTAGGACTCCTCGGCAGGGCTTTCTAGGCTAAGAAGAGAGTTCTCTGAGAGGACTCCGACAATCTTTGAGAATAGAGACCCTGGTGTTGATTATGACTTTAATGGTTATGGCCCATTGCTATAGAAAAGCAGTTGCTAAAACAGCTGGCTGTAAAAGTGCTGTATCCAAGTTGAGTGGAAGGAAAAAGTGTGGTACAAAAATAGTCCAAATGTCCTATTTTCTGATAGAACAGAATAGAAATATCCTTTATTGTCCCTCAGTTGTTAAATTTAGGTGTACCAGCAGCAAAGTGACAGGCAAAATCGAAAACCTGAATATTCACACAAAGGAAAAAAGCGTAAAAACAAACAATAGGAAGTACAGTAAAGGCAAATTTACAGCATAAAAATACTATGCAGTTATTGAAAATAACATACTCATATTAAAAGAAATGTAATCAAAATGAATAGAAATAAATAGCTGAAATCTCATTCTGCGTGTAATGAATCTGTACACATGGCAGTTTTACTTTATGAATTTAATTATTTAATAAATTACCCTCTCAATGATACTCTAATTTACTGAGATACACTTGTACATGAGTACAGGTAAAATGGTAGTGAATGTATTTTTCCCCTGCATTGTCACACGCAATCTCTTTCCTGAATGTTAGCTGCTTAAAAGCAAATGTTTCTATGATTCAGGCCCAGACCTGGAGTTCAGCATGCACGATGGTACCATAAGAGACCTGGCGTTTATGGAGGGTCCCGAGAGCGGGGGATCCATCTTGATCAGTGCCGGGGCTGGAGACTGCAACATATACACAACAGACTGTCAGAGAGGGCAAGGCCTTCATGCCCTGAGTGGACACACAGGTATGTCAAGTCTTTATGTGGAACCCAGTGGGGAAAAAACACAGCTTTTTATTTTGCAACTCTTTGGTATTTCAGAAACTCATTTGACTGAAATACAGCAACACAACATAACAAAAAAATGGCATTATATGTGAATAGGTCACATCCTGACTGTGTACACATGGGGAGGTTGGATGATCGCCTCGGGCTCCCAGGACAAAACGGTCCGGTTCTGGGACCTCCGCGTGCCCAGCTGTGTTCGGGTGATTGGCACATCCCTGCATGGGTCGGGTGAGTCAAAGCACAGTTGAACCAGATTTTCACTCATCTTTTGATCAGCAGCAATTCCTGCAAGTACTACACTGCCTAAGACTGCCTGAGGTTTAAGCCAACCATGTCAAGTGAAATGGTATAGCAGGAGATCCGCTTCCTTTTTAAGTATTGCTCAGCTTTAAAGTTTTTCAACCATTTTTTGTATATGATTCAGAAGTTCTCATGTAATTATATAGCAATTCAAGTTTTTTGTCATTCAAATACTTGGATGACAAAAAACTTGAATTGAATGAAATGAATTGAATGAAAATTTATTTTCATTTAAAGGTGCCATGTAATATCCAGTTCATTTCAAATAAAAACATTGCAATTCAGTCTCGATTCTGTTTTTTTTTGTTTTTTTGTTTTTTTTTTTTTTTAATCCAAAATGATTATGCTTGCGCATATGAAGAGTATAGTAGTAATATGAAGGTAATCATAAATAGACAAATCGTTTAAAAATATATACTTTAATCAGATCGAGGCAATTCAAGGCTGTGTTCCGTCTTGATCTCTCAGGAAGCGCCGTTGCTTCAGTGGCGGTGGACCCCAGCGGCCGCCTGCTGGCCACCGGTCAAGAGGACAGCACCTGCATGTTGTACGACATCCGAGGAGGACGCATAGTACAGACCTTCCGCCCCCACAGCAGTGACATTCGCTCTGTGCGCTTCTCACCGGGAGCCCATCATCTCCTCACCGGTTCCTATGACAACAAAATCATCATCAGCGACCTTCAAGGTACTGCTGCCTTCCATTTGTGATCATAGAAAGAAAATAACGGAGTATAGAATATGCAGCTAATTCTGACCTTTTGACTCCAGGTGACCTGACAAAACCTCTCCCTCAAACGCTGGCCGGTGAGCACTGGGATAAGGTGATCCAGTGCAGGTGGCACCCACACGACCAGACGTTCCTCTCTTCATCAGCCGATCGAACTGTCGTCCTCTGGGCTCCGGGCCCCTGATAGCTTCAAGAAATGAGCCGTTATCCAGAAGAGCAGCAGTGTCCACATACACCCTGGCCTAGGCTGTTTGTTGTGATATTCTGTTTAGAAGAACCTCTATGTGTACTGTAGTAATGGTGTGAGGCGTCAAGACATTTTGAAGACATGATGCACTGTAAGTCACCTGTATGAATTTGAATGCTACTGTGATACATCTGTGTGATTATGTCACTGTGGGACACTCTGAAGTCTGTGTGTATATGATTTTAAAGGGTAACTGTAGTTGAAGGTGGATCTAAAATATTTTCAGCTTATCAAAAGAAACAAATGTGTATTTGCAGTTGTAATTTGGGTGCAGTGTAAATTCCAAACCCCAAAAAATACTACTCATTCGTCTGTGTTTGCTTGTTACCTTGGAATACCAATATAGAAAGGGTGGGTGACACCAAAAAAGAGAAAACTAAGTTCACGTTAAGCACACTTTTAAAATTTGTTTAGTTCTTCTCTCGCAATGCACAGAAATATTTTATCAATATTTTGTCAAAGTGATCAAAAAAGAAATGTAGAGTTTACCTTTAGTTGCAACATTGCACAGTTTTCCCACAGCTCATCAAGGCACGGTGATGCCAGTGGTTTCTATGGGAATCAGTCTCTGGACTCATCATTGTGGAGGGAAACCACATTTAGTTTTATGCATTTCATAATGTGCCTTTTACAAAAGTGCAGATATTTGATTTTTTTTTTTTTCTTTTCTTTTTTTTTTTCTGAATGCATTTCTATGCCAGGTCAAAGTAAATATTGCAGAAAATTAGCAGCAGCATTTTGACTGTGCACATATCTATGAAAATAAACTATTGCCATATTATCATTGAAGATTTGTTTTATTATTATTTAGGACATGAAGACTGAAAATGTGACTTATCCTATATTTAATTGATCAATAAAGTATAAAGTAAATTTGTCTCAGGCCAAAATTTGTCACTGAGTTTCAAGCAAACAGCAACAACTTTGAACTAAAGCTTTTTAAGCACCATATACATACATATATACATATAGGGTGTGTACAGACCAGTGCTATAAGGTTTAAAGATCGTTTTTGCTAATTAGTGACAAGAAAACATGTTAACAATGAAGAGACATAAAGCAAATATTAAACGTGCTGAGATAATATTGGATTCCTAAATTAAGTAAAAATAAAGTGTTAATAAAATAGTGTTTGGAGGAATGTTAACTAATTCGTCTTCAAAAGATCATTTAGAAAATGATTTGTTTCCTTATAAATGTTTTCCTAAAAAAAAGTTTTTTCTAATTCAAAATTCATGGTTCGTGTTTGTGGTAAGCCTGTCTATGTTTGATGCACAAGGACAAGACCTAATCATGATACTACCACAACCAGGAGAAATAATATTTTCATGCTAAAATTTAGTGGGTTTGTCTTTCCAAGGATAATACTTCTCAATAAACCAAAAAATATAAATATATTTTTTTCTATTTACCAGAAGCTAAATAAAATGTATAATTCTGTGACTCCACCGTGTATCAAGAAACATCAAATGATGGGTCTTGAGACTGTTTTTGGAACTCAAATTTAGTAAATTTAGTAAAGATAAAAAAAAACAAAAAAAACTGCAGTCTAGAGAAAAATGGTACAACAGTTGTTGGGGGCGACTGTGACTTGGTCTCTCATTGCAAAGGTTGTTTTTTACAATGATCAGTGATAGCTGGCATCAAATGTTTCACCATTTTGAGTCAGAACCACGGCTCCAGTTTGCCCAGAAATATTACATTTAAAGAATTCTTCCTTTTAAATTACTCTTGGAATATTAAACCGTATGTCCACCTGAGAAAGGCATTTAGCTCCTTACAGGCTATTAGTTTGAAAATCAGCCTGGTTCTTCAAAATATCTTCTTCAAATCAGTACATACTTACACTCAAATTCTGTCCAATCCATTTACAACCATCATTCCTCCCCAAGCTGTTAAAGTGGTTCAGAAACAAAGGAGTTCGCGCACCTTTCCAGTTGCAAATGCACAATGTGATTTATTTCCTAATATTTGTTTTAATATGGGAGAAAACTTGGTCATTTCAGGTGTATTATTTTGATTAAAAATGCAGTCTTTAAATCACCACTGCAGCACATTTCTGAATAAAATTTAATGCAGCCAGACAGAAAACTGAGAAGTATGATTCTGAAAAATAATTTTCTAATTTAAATTCAAGTCCCTGGAAATGTAGCCTTTTGCCAACATAAACATATCTAATCTGTGCAGCATGAAGTTCACTTCTGTTGACTTTTAGCAAGTCAAGAATCTTTTTATCCACGAGGAACAGAAGCGTCCAGGCAATGGGAGCTTCTCCGATGATAGAAATGTGCATCATTTGGGGGGATTTTAGTTCCACAATTGGTTTGGGTATGCATTTAAGTTGTGTTTACCCTCTAATGTGACACAGATAAAGGAATAACAAAAGTCTAATAGGATGAAAATAAATAAAAGTTGCTGTCTCACACATTTTACATGTGGATAAATTAAAACTTTACAATCGGATGGCCTAATTATATAAATGCAGCGATTTGTGTTGTGTCATTTCCTGTACAGTGTGTGGTGCATGTTTGTCTTCCTGTGCTTCGTTTTCTTCAGCTATTTTTGAATCATTATAAAGGGAATCCAGCAATGGAAGGATCAAGCATGGCAGAGTAGGTACAGTGGGGTGATGGAGTGATGAAGGTTACACGGCAGAGAGGTAGGCCAGAGAGGGATTTGCTCTCACACACATGCTGCACTCGATCATTCACTCTTTTGTGTGATGGACAATGAGGGCCTGAGGTCCAGGGCTTAAAAAGGATAGGCACACTGTTTAACAGCCAGCGACTCTGGAGAGAGACTGGTCAAACTGAAGGTAAAACCTGGAATTATATACAGCAACCAGGAGGGATTTAAATAGGAACTTAAAGAGCAAAATTGGTGAAGCTGAAGAACTAAGGCGCAGAGGAGATGGAGTTTGAAGACGTTCAGTTGTTACAATGCAAAAAAAGATCTGTTCAGTTTACAAGCTTTACTGCAGGTTCATGTTGGCGTTGATATTAGAAACGTTGCACGCATTTCTATTCAGGCACGCTCGCCCATGTTGGGTATGATCAGAGCATTTTGGCTACTTTAAAGAAATGCATTGAGGGGGAAGTGTGTAAAAATAACTTGTTTTCTGGCTTTGTCGCAGTGTTGACGGTTCAGTTGCTCTGTACTGGAAAATTAGTTTGTGGTGCGTTGAGGGGAATTAGAAAAGAACAATAGCTCTGAAATGCCTGATAGGCAAGCCTATTGTCATACAGCGGTTTGAGTCAAGTGCTTTTTCTGGCTCCAACCAGTTTCACCATGCTCTGAAGGATGGCTCTGGCTTGTGTGTCATTTGGGTTTGCTTTCAATTTATTAGACAGTTCTGGGCTTTAATTAAACCCCTAAAAATGTGCATGCTCTTTTTTATTATTTCTGCAAAGCATGTAAGTGTTTATATGCATGTAACAGAATCCAATTAAACCTGGTTTAGGGAAGTATTATCAGTATAAAGGACAGACTAAGAGATGCCTGACATTAAAAAAACTAACAAAACTTCATGAATCATCTCCCATTTTCCCTTTCCTCTCCACTCTGAACAACTGCTGGATGTTTAGGGTCTGTTGCCAGACTTCACAATGCTGTACACTTTAGCAGGAGGAGGCACCCTGTGCGGTGTGGCCGCCCTGGTGCTTCTCATCGTTTCTACGGCAACAGATTTCTGGATGTACTACCGCTACTCGGGCAGCTCAGCCAATCAGGGGCTTTGGAGGTTCTGCATCAATCACAAATGCCATGCCCACACCATAACTGTAGGTATGTACCTCTAAAGATATTTGCAAATAAGCTCCCCACAGGTTTAAGTCACACAGTTTTCAGTTCAAGGGAGTGGGGTTTGTTTGTCTTTTTTACTGAAGCTGAAATTAATGGAGATAACTTAGTGTCTTAGACTGAAAAAAAGTCTAATTATTAACTTATTCTTAACCTTTTTTCAAAGACTGATTGCTGTCTTTGCTTTTGTGTATTCAGCCTTCTGGGATGCCACTCGGGCCTTCATGCTTCTGGCAGTGCTGAGCTGTTTTGCTGGCGTCGTCCTTGGGCTTGGCGCCTTCACTAATGGCACCAAGAACAGGAGGATCCGGACAGGAGGCATCGCTCTGGTCCTGTCAGGTACCATAAGGACTTTTACCACTGGAAAATAATTACTGCATTAGAGTTTGATTTTTGTTTCGGCAGGTTAGAAGTAAACATCTGAGGATTTTGCTATCTGAGCCAGTTACAAAGTGAAAAGACAAACATTTTTCATGGACTTGAAAGAACTATACTTTTAGCACCACCATTTAAAAATCTAGTCCCCAACCAATGAAGCAACTCTGCAATTCCAACAAGGAAAAAATGTTAATACTTTCTCTCTCTTTTCTTCCCTGTTGAAGGTTTCCTTGCTCTTCTGGCTTTAGCTGTTTACACAGGAGTGACCGTCACTTTCTTTGGCAAACGCTTCCTGGACTGGCGCTTTTCCTGGTCCTACATTATTGGCTGGGTGGCTGTGATTTTGGCTTTCGCAGCAGGTTTTTACTTTTCATAGTTTTTGACTCAAAAGTGTGTGTTTTCAAATTTTTATGTATTTATTAATTTTAAATTTGAGCTCCTTGTGCAGAGTTGCTTTACCTCATATATAGCATAAGAAAACTGTTAGCAAAACCCATTTGAAAAAAAAAAAACAAAACAACACATGGCTCTCCATCTCACAAGTTTCCTTGCAAATATATTTTAAAAGTCTAAAAATGAACTTCATATACACAGACAGCAAAACATTATTTAAATAAATGCATGTTTTAAAGATATTGGGATCTGACAAGTTCACACATTAGCAGTGAATGAACATTTAAAAAGAAAAACTCTTTGGAAAAGTTTCCTATAAGCTTAAAATATATCAATCTTAAATCTAAAGACTTTAACATGCCACACTTTATTTTATGCACTTAAAGATAAATGTGATTTTTAAATAGCTGACCTTTCTCATGTCTTATAGGTGTGTTTCAGCTCTGTGCGTACCGGCAGACCTCTGCAGAGCCTGCTCCTTCAAATAACCCGGAAAGCTGAACAGGATTAACACAGAGATGGTCCTCCAGACTGTTGGACTGAACATTACTGCTGCATTTGCTTCTTAAAAATGGAATAAAAAAAATATTTAAAAAAAACAAAAAAAACCCAGCAAAGAATAGTCCGCTCTCTGCAGCTGAGCCACAAACTGATGACCAAACGTGCAAGAAGTCAGACTTTATTCACAGCTATGAAAGCAGTTTGTGGTTTTAGAATGTGGTTTTAAAAACTAACTGAATCAAAATCAGAAGCAACATTCCAGTCTTCTTAGAAATTGTTTAAATTGGGCTTTAAACTGTTTTGGTTTTGGTAGATGACAGATTTTACAGTGTATTGCACAAGCTTTTGAAACTTTTTTCACATTACTGTAAAACCACACAGTTCAATGTATTTGATTTGGGTTCTATGTGATAGATCAATAGAAGATAGTAAATAACTGAAAACATACATATGTGAAAAGTATGACTTGCTATAGGCGCCGTTCTATTCTAATACCCCCATAAAACACTGACCTTTATAAATACAAGGCAAGAAACAACCTGTTGAGAAAAAAATGCTTCCTGTAGTTTGCCACAGGAAGCTGCCGTAGGAAACATAGTGTGCCAGCATAATACTGTGGGAATGCTTTTCTACACCAAGACAAGGAACCTGGTCCAAGCTGATGGAAAGATAGATGGATTTAAATACTGGACAATACTGGTGAAAAAAAAACCCCAACAAAAACACAGGTAGATGCTGCAAGAGACTTGAATGCAAGTTGGAGATTCACCTTTAAGCAGGACAGCAACCCTAAATATAAAGTGAGAGCTACAAGGGAATGGTTTAAGTCAGGGGTGCCCAAAGCCCTGGGAATGACTTTGTGTGGACCACAACTCCAAAATGGCACAAATCTGGTGCACCATCAGAGGGAGTTGATACAGATACATAAAAAGAAAAAAAAAAAAAAAAAATTCCCTCAGTCAAGATCTTTCTAAAAAGATGCAGACAAATTAAAACTTCCTAAAATGTAGAGCCTTTTTTAAAAATCTTCAATCAAGCCAATTTTTGGTTTCACTTTGATTTGAATACAAGTAGTATTCAAATCAGGAGAAGTAAGTTGATTTTCACTCAAAAGTCAATTTGATTAAATAGTTTTTGAAGAAAAATCTGCATTGATTTAGAGATCCCTCTTCTACAGAAATCAGACGACTTTGTTTCATTTAAAAAAAAAATGATGTGGACTTGTTTATCAATGAGAACAAAAAAAACAAACAAAAAAAAAAACAAACAAACAAAAAAAAAAAAACCCAAAAAAACAAACAAACAAACAAAAAAGTTTGTGCATTTAAAATGAGAAAATTCCTGGCCAGTGACTACTTCCAACTTGACAATTTCAGCCCCTGAGGCGAAAGGTTTGGATACCTCTGGTTTAGATCAAAGCATGTTCAAAATGTTAGGATGCCCCAGTTAACATCCACACCTAAGTCCCAATGAGAATCTGTGACAAGACTTGAAAATTACTCTTAAACACACAATCTAGTCTAAGATTATGCTATTGTGTATCATATTCTGTCTCTCTATATATGCGCAAAGATGGTAAAAACAGCTGTATTTGGAACAAAAGCTGGTTCTACAAAGAATTGACAAAAAAATGCACACCATACTTTCCAGGGATTAAAAAAAAAAAAAAAAAAAAAAAAAAAAAAAAAAAAAAAAAAAAAAAAAAAAAGAGGTGAAAACCATCCATCTTTCTCCTTCTACTTCACAATTCTGTGCAGACTTTTTTTGTCTAATATCCCAACACATCCAGGTCAAAGACTATAAATTGAAAAAATGGAATGAAGTTCTAGTGATGGGAGAACACGTAAAATCTCAACTCCTATGGCTGGTTGGCACCGTTTACAAGCATCAGCATGTACATTAATTTAGTTTTAAAAGCATCAAAGAATAAAATCAGTTAATAAAAACATGACCGACTATCAAACATAGTTGGAATTAACAAAACTCTCTTTTTCATGGTGTTTCAGCAGTGCCTTTAGCTCACTGAATGTCTCTTGTTCAGTTAATTTCTGACTGAAAGTCATTCCAAGCAGAGGGGGCAGCATATTTAAATGCTCTTTTACTCTGACCTGCTCCAGCTCTGGGAACAAACATATGGAGAAAGGTGTAGGACCGATGTCCATAGGTCCATTAGGTCCTGTGGGACCTAATCATAAAAGCAGTTAGGTAAGACAGAAGTAGTCCCAGTGTACATTTTTAAAGTTGATTATATATTTTCATAAATTTACCTGCATCCCATAAAGATTAGGGACAATGGTTGCACTTCCTCAACATTAAAAAGGCAAATACACCAAATTTATTTCCAAATATTTGTTTTATTTTCAACAGTACAAAGCAATCTCACAGAGACTACTTTAAATTACACATAATGCAAATAAATATATATATATATATATATAGAGAGAGAGAGAGCCAAAGTAGAATTAAGGACATTAACATTTGGTACAAAATTATTTACAAACACTCTGAATAGTGCAAAAAAAAAAACAAAAAAAAAAAACAACAAAAAAAAAAACCCACACAAAAACCACCCCCAGAGTCTTGAAATGGATCATTTGAGGACAATGGTTGTGTTGTGCTGCCCCCTGGTGGGGGAATACAATAACCGATAATAATGGATATGGCATGGCAAAAAAAAAACAACAAAAAAAACAAAAAACCAGACAAACTGAACATTAATGAAAAGGACTCTCCTTGGGGATGTAGCAAAAGTTGAAGCACTTCCTGCTCCTCGACAGAAAGAGGACCCAGAAGAACGGTAATGTTAAAATGTAGTATTGATATAATTCATCAAGTTAATAAACAAACAAACAAAAAAAAGAATCAAGAAAGG
The DNA here is from genome assembly GCA_014839685.1 of Anableps anableps. Lineage (NCBI taxonomy): Eukaryota > Metazoa > Chordata > Actinopteri > Cyprinodontiformes > Anablepidae > Anableps > Anableps anableps. Next base: position 25,091,321 of record CM026070.1, read on the forward strand.
AAAGAAACATTCTGAGGAGTGGAAAGCAGATTTATCAGTTAAAAATCAAATGAGTTTAATTTATTGTTGTTAAAAGGATACTGAAGAAAACACTAAAGACGTGCAAACCGTGAAACCCATCATGAGAACTACATAATGAAATGACAAGCTGCAGCAACTAAAACCACATGGCAGGTTATGGCCCACCAACCCTGAGTGAAATCAATTTAAAATAAGTCTTAGCACCATCAAACACCACAGAATGCCAGCTTTGCCATTTCTTCAGTCCAACCAAGGTGTCTGGGGTTGTGACAGGCACAATGTACGTTTTTCCTTTCTTAAAGTGCGCTTGCTTACTTGAGCTGTTCCTCTCACTTCTTACATTTCTGTCATTGGATTGCTTCTAACCCACAAACATAAAGCTTCACTTAAAAACTGCACACAAACATAAGTTACATTTTTTTCCCCATGCATACTAGTCTGTTGCAAATTGAAATTTCTTTTACGGACCACTTTTTTTTTTTTTTTTTTTTGCATTTGAAACCTCAGACCTTATGTGGTTATTATTCTTCCCTCTAGGTGAAAAGAGCAAGTTTGCATATACAGTATCAGTCAAGTGTCAATAACTGCAGAAACATGCAGCAGAAATACATAACTGGTAATTGGTCCTCAACAAGCATGTTGCTTTAGAACAAAATGCTAATTTTGCATGAAGACGCTACAACTAAACATCTGAACCAGACAGATTTGATTCAATTTTTGAAGACCGAAATCTACGCCTTTAGGACATCGTCCTCGTGTCCTGTTGTGCTGAGTATTTGTGCATTGAAGATGCATTTATCCAGTAGAAACTGGAAGAACAACAAAAAAAAACAACAAAACAAAACAAAAAAAAAAACCTAAACCTCTGAGCATTGATCATTAAACATGTTTAAATCATGCCAAAGACAAGGAAAGTAAAACTGCAATCATGACTGAATCAGAGAGAAAGGATAAGACCATCAGGAAATTATTAAGCCTTCGTGGGCTGATCTGCATAACAAATTTTAAAAATCATGATTTCAACCCGTAGCCAATAAGAACGAACCATTTAAAGTACCCAAAACTTGCTGAATGTAGAGGCAGAGACAGGACTGAAGGTTAAGAAAGAGATAGAAAAGTTCTCTGTGCACTCATGCAAAAGATGTGCAGTTTGTGCATCTTTGGCTATGCATAGCACTACGTCTCCAGTGTTGAAGTGCAGTAATAAGCACGACAGCAGGCTAATGCTGATGAGTATAGCCCTATTCAGATTGCATGCTCAAGGAGAACAAGGACGATGAGCGACACAGATTCACAGATGTTGAAAAGTTTCTGAGAGCAAAGTGCCAGTTGACTTGGCTAGTGTGGCACTTTGCTGAGTTTGAGCCAGTTTGGCTTTGGTTTGAACAACTGGCACACTGCAACCAGGCAGAGTGAGTATTTATTTGGCTTGGCTCTGTGTTACAAAGCTGCAACATGTCCGTTTCTTTACCGCACTCGGAGGAAGAAGAGCTCTTCAGGTTAACGACTGAAATTGCACAGGGTTGCTGCTCTTCCTCTACGTAACAGCGCCGGCCATGTTCGGAGCGGAGTCTGAGTACATTAAAGCTGGCCCTTCAGGTTCAGCTGCGAAGAGGCTGAAATTATTTTCCAATCACAAGTCCACCTATCTCTCCTTCCATCGCTGAGGATTATGTGTTTTTGTTAAACCTATCAAGACAAAAAGGGAAACAGTTGAAGGCGGTAGACAAATGGCAAAACGCTTCTCAAAGAATCCATTATGTTATGGAATATTTAAAGTAGACAAAATGACAGTGAAACATTTTGCTACATGATCCACTTCATACTTCCTTTTTTTATAAGCATGTGTTCATTTAGTCCAGAATTTCATCTTCAGTTTTGTGAATCTACTGATTATGGCCACAACAGAGTTTTTTAGGGGATCAAAAACCACAAATTTGTGTAAAAGAAAACAAAACAAGCCTACAGTGAGAACTCCCCACTAGGTGGCAGTACTACATGCAATGTAGCCTTAGTACCGAGGAGTGTGATGACATGTAAGGATTTTTTGTTGTTGTGAAAGCCGCATTTGTGTCAAAGTGTTTGTGTTACATTATTGTTTAAACTGGATATCAATTACTTGCTTCTCACACCGCAACAAAGACCGAAATGAAAAGAGAGACATCCTACCCGCTCTGTCAGGTGAACTCTGGCAGAGCACCGAGGGATGTAAGCTGTTCCTCTAGGGCCACGATACGGAGACCAATGTAACCCGAAGACAGCAGCAGCAGTACCACCCTGCAACACACACACACACCAAACTTCACCAAAACTAGCATCAACAAACAAGCACTGACGTTAAATACATAAACGCCGTAAGTTTGATGGATTTTTCTGTTTGGATTCTGGAAGATAAACAAGGTTTTTGAGCTTGTGAAAAAGCTCCTGCTTTCCCATGTGGATTGCAACTTCAGCATCAGTAAATAAGAGATTAGCAAACAGGAAGATAAAGCCAGGGATTAGAGGAGTTGGGAGGGGGGGGGCAGAACATACTAGAGAAGGAAAGAAGGTGTCACTTACAAAATCAAGTAAATAAAGAGAAGAGTGTTGAGGGTGCTAAACTCTCTCTGAACCAGCAGAGACTTGGCTTTTTCAGTCACATTCCACATCCATGATCCACCTAAAAGGAAAAATAAACACCATAAATATTACGGCTCACTTTGACTTTTCGAGGTAGGATTTTGTCTATGCTCAGTACTGAGCTTTTTTTTTTTTTTTTTTTTGCATACTCATGGCGTCTTGTGTATGTGAGAGCTCCTCTGAGGATGAGCTATCACTGTGCTGCAGACTGCTGAAACCTGAACTGTTTCCATTAGGCACCGCTTCTACAGGAAGGAGATAAGAGAAAAATGGAATTGCTGCTAAACTACTAGCAGACCTTGAACTTTGTATGTCTATAGTCTAGAACAAAATTAGAACATGATAACAGTACCAGAACAAGCTTTGTTTACAGTCAACTTCAATTTAGTCAATAAATAAATAAATAAATAAAGACTTTGACTGCTTTAATAATTCTTAATATGATTGTAACGTTTGTTAAATGAAAATAAATAAATAAATAAATAAATTTAAAAAAAATCCCACCTCTGTGAGCTCTCTGCAGAGGCTGATTCTGTAAAGACTGAGTTTCAGAACCATCCAAGCTGTCATCCAAGCTGGACTGGCTGGAGTTCTGCACGGAGAAAGAATCATGACTTCAGAAACAACAAGCCTCTCACATCAAAGAGTAAAGTTACTAACGTCAGACTTAATAAGCTGGGTTTGAAACGTTTTCGTACCACATGTTTGCCTTTATCAAAGCTGTTTTCGCCTGAGGAAAAAAGAGGGCTACTGTTTGTGCTGCTGTCCTGTAAAAGATACAGAGATGACTTGAAATCATTGCTTCAAAAAAAAAAACAAAAAAAAAACAAACAGTAATTTCATAACCTATGAGCCACCAACATTTTATGAAAAGTAAACACAGGTAGTTCAAATGGTTAAGCTGACACCCACTTTGTATTGTAACTTGTAACCCTGTACTTTTATAAAACCCTTTTCCTGACATTTAGACTTTGTAACAAGAAAAAAAAAATCCAATGCATCACAACACTTTCACCAAAATAGTTTGGGACTGAAAGTTTTTCTTAACAGTCTTGCACAATTTGACTGTATTGTAGAAATTCTGGGTGTCTTTTGATCCATTCTGTAGTTTGATCCGAGTCACTCACCTCTATCTGAGGGCAGACGGAGCAAAGTAGCTGGTAACAGGATTCCCTGTTCCTCAGTGACACGAAGAGGTACTAAATAATAAGGAAACACAAAAGGAGGAGGATTATTAGCCGTTTGCTTGGTGGTAAACTGAAATAGTGAAACACACCCTGTTGGCTTAACTTCTAAAGCAATGTTGATGTTGCCAGACAACACCTCATTTCATTCTGAGCACGACAGACTCCATTTCCCTCATGAATGTTAAGACTGCGCAGAGCTAAAGATGTTAGACTGACCTTCTCTCCTTCTGCAGTACGAATGGACAAGGCGTTAGGTACCAGCAAAACTGTTTTCTGTTTCTTCACTGTGTGGATGGAGGAAACCGGAATGACAACCTGTGAAGAAAAAGACACCAAAAACGGCAAAACCTAAGATGTTAGTCAAGTCAAACATTGCTTTTAACAGAGTGACGGGCCAAGCCAGGGCGCAGGCCTACCTTAGTGTCCTTTAACAGAACCGAGGAGTAGAAACAGGCGTGGGTATCTGTGATGTAAAGTCGCCCATGGTAGGGGACTTCCCTCTGCAGGGCACAGATGTATGCTGGGAGGAAAGTGGAGAACAGTTTTTCAGTTTTTCCACATTTATCCATTTTCATTTAATGTTTTCTCGTCATTTTTACTTGACCTACCATGTATCAAGTCTTCGCTCTCAGGAATGTCTGGAAACAACTTGTGGAATGTCTTATTGTGCTTCGTGAAACTCTGAAAATGAGAAAAAGGTCCGTCTTTGAAATTTAAAGCATAAAAATGTTTTGTTTTTTTCCTGGATCCTACAAAGAATGCATGTTCTACCCAATAGGAAGATGAAGCACATCAAGCAGATGTCAACACGGACTTACACTTTGTGTGCCGGTGCTCTTTGTTCTCTCAAAGCCTTTGCTGTCAACATCAAATGTCTCTGATCTGAAGAGAGGAGACAAAAAAAATAATCTGTTTGAGACAAATTTATACTATGATGTTAAGCTAACAAAAGCAAAGCATCCTTTTCATTATAATGGCCAGGCGTTAGTTGTTGCTGTCCACTACTGGTCAACTGGCTGAAGGAAAGGTTCCTACACTTTTCCTTTGCATACAAGGAAGATAAATTGAGTAGTTTTGACAATTTTCTGGTTGCAAAAATAAGCCGTTGTGTGGAAACTCAAGGAGAGCCAACCATCAATGTAATTAAAAGGTACATGTTATCAGACGACAGCTGGCAAGCTGCTGAGTCAGACTAACTAAAAACAGACAACTGGTAATAGTTAAGCTACGCCACAAAGATGAGAAACAAAACAATTAGAATATTCTGTAAAACAGGAGCAAAAGAACAAGAAAGCTACCATTAAAACTTAGTGTTTATCCCTTATTCATGCTTAAACCTGTGCCAAAATGTAAATTACTAGTGTCTAATATTGTTTTTACTGTAATAATCACTTTATTACATTATTTTCCAACAGTAGAAATAATTGTTGCTTTTTTTTTTTTTTTTTTTTTTGGTTTTCAAATAAAAGCGCTTAGATCATGTTTTACATTTTGTTTTGAAATCTTTGGGTAAATACAGCTGGATTTTTACTCAAGGTCATTATACCATGAGAATCTCATCCCGGGCCGAGTCTGCTTCAAGGAGCTGTGCAGTCATGTGTGTGTCACGACCGAACAGCAGCTGAGAGTCGTGCCTTGTGATGCACGGTATGAGTAGCTGAAAATATCCACCACCACTCTCATTTCCAAGCATTTCAGGAAGGAACATTTGTATATTGGTTGTTAAATTAAGACAGGAAATTTAATGTCTTTGGAATTTTAAAATCAGATTTAAACCTCAAAGAGTCAAGTTAAAGCATTTTTATATCTAAAATGAAGGTGATTTATTCACGTGCAAATAAACATCTGTGTGAATAAGTTGCTGGACAAAAACCGAGCACCTTCATAATACAGATAAAGATAAAAAGTTTTTAAAACGTTTTTTTATTAAATACTGTTTGCTTCTCGATGAGTCCTACCTGACAGCGATTTGTCTGGTGAGCGTTTTGTGCTGCTGCTGGACCTCGAGCTGAGCAGTCTCTAAACTCAAAGCTTTCTTCGTCTCAGTCTTCTTGACGCTACCATTGCTCTGGCTGTTCCTGCTTTTCTTGGCTTTGGCTGGCAGCCCGCCACTCTCCACTGGGTAGCTGCTGGACACACAAAAGTACAGATTAGTAAGTATATACTGCATATGTCTTCATAGAAACAAGCGGCGCACAGAAGTCGTTTTAGGCGAGTTGCTGTGAGGACAGGCGAGCCACAACATGACTACTTGCATTTTCACAACCCTGAGATGCACAAGTCAAGCTGGAGCATGTGTCTTAATATTATTAGGCCATCCAGATTTAACAGGCTTCACTGCTTTTCTTCATTT